>CM062810.1:599087378-599687378 GCA_031772625.1 Pinus tabuliformis | reverse complement strand
CCATGATTCGGTAGAAATCTATATGGATGACTTTACTCCTTATGGGTCCAATTTCCAAGAGGCATTGACTAATCTGGGAAAAGTCCTAATCAAGTGCATTGAGATGAACCTGTCCCTCAGTGCCGAAAAATGTGAATTCCTGATGACTGAAGGGACCGTGCTAGGTCATACCATTTCTCGGCAAGGATTACAAGTGGATCCTAATAAGATTGCTATAATCCAAAAGGTCCCACCTCCTCAAAAGGTAAGAGATGTTCAAAGTTTCCTAGGCTTAGCAGGATATTATCGAAGATTCATTAAAGATTTTAGTAAGCTAGCCTCGCAATTGTTTGGCCTCTTAGGGAAAGATGTTGAGTTCAAATGGACTGACGATTGTCAAGGGGCTCTGGATGAGTTGTGAGATAAGCTGGTGTCCGCCCCGATCTTGAGAGCTCCAAACTGGGCCCTACCTTTCCACATCCACACTGATGCCTTGAACAAAGCCATAGGGGCAGCCTTAGGACAAGTTGAGGAGAAACTGCCATATGCAATATACTTCGTCAGTAAAAACCTATCCAATGCAGAAATAAACTATACTGTAACCAAGAAAGAGTTCCTGGCTGTAGTCCATTCCCTAAACAAGTTCAGACACTACATCACTGGTTATCAAACATTTGTACACACTGATCATGTTGCGATTAGATATTTAATGAATAAGCCTGATGTCAATGCTCGTATCATTAGATGGTTACTTTTGTTGCAGCAATTTGATTTGACTATTGTCGACAAGCCAGGTAAGGAAAATTTTGTTGCTAACTTCTTGTCTAGATTGGATTTGCCTGCAGGTGAAGAAGGAACAGTGGATGACCAGATGCCAGATGAACATCTATTTGCTATCTCCGTAATCTCTCCATGGTTTGCTGATATAGCAAATTACTTGGTCTCAGCATAGTTCCCTCCGCATCTATCCTCAAAGGAGAAGAGTAGAATCATAAGGAAGAGTGCCCCGTTCACTTGGATCGGGGGCAACCTATTTAAACTTGGCCCAGATAAGATCGTCAGGCATTGTGTTAGGGAGGAGGAAGTCTTTGACATCCTCCTAACCTATCATGATGGACCTTGTGGAGGCCACTTTGCAGCAAAAAGGACTACCTTCAAAATTCTACAGGAAGGCTACTATTGGCTTACTCTTCATGAAGATGTCAGAAGATACATCAGCCAGTGTGACCGATGTCAGAGGATGGGGAAATCGACTCAAAGGGATGAAATGCCTCTCCAACCTCAAGTGACCTTCGAGCCATTTGAGAAGTGGGGCATGGACTTTGTGGGTCCTATCAACCCTCCTTCAAAGCAAAGGTCTTACATCATTGTGTGCACCGACGCTCTGATGAAGTGGGCAGAAACAAAGGCAATCAAAGCCGCAACAGAAGAAAAGGTGGTTGAGTTTTTAAGGGAAAATATCTTCTACAAGTTTGGCTACCCAAGAGAGTTAGTCACCGATCAAGGAAGCCAGTTCACCTCCAACCTGATTGAAGATTTGCTCGCTCATCACAAGATCAAGAACAGGACTTCCACCCCATATTATCCCCAAGCAAATGGGCAGGTGGAAGTCAATAATAGAGCATTGGAAGGGATTTTGACGAAGGTGGTGAACAGCAGCAGAAAGGATTGGGCAGATCGCCTGGTTGAGGCCACCTGGGCCTACAACACCACTTGGAAGACTACAACAGGTTTCACACCTTATGAGCTAGTCTACGGGAAGAAAGCTTTGTTGTCCATAGAGTTCGAGTACAACACATTGAGGGTGGCAGCTCAGCTGGACCTAGATCTCAGCCATGCTCAACGTGAAAGATTATTGCAGCTGAATGGATTAGATGAACACCGAATGCAGGCCCTCCTCCACTCAGAAGTAGTTCAACTCCAGAGGAAGATATGGCATGACCGGCACCTTAATGAAAAGCAATTCTAGCCGGGAGATTAAGCGCTGCTGTATGACTCAAGATACAAGGACTTCAAAGGAAAGCTGAGGACAAGATGGTTAGGACCATATATAGTGGAGAAATGCAATGACAATGGTTCAGTCCTTATCAGGACCATTGACGAAGAAGCCATCCCCATGCTTGTCAATGGGCATCGATTGAAAATCTACAAGAAACCCCTTTCGAGGCAGGAGTTCATTGAAATTGTGGAAAAATTAGTGCTGGTAGTAGAGCAGGGTTCTGCCTCTATTCCGGCCACACCTTGATCATCAAAAAAAAAAAGGGGGGAATAAAAAGATCCCAAGGTGAAAACCTCTCTGAGGCGCCCAGGGCAAAGAGTGAGGGTGAAAACCTCATGGAGGTGCCCCAGTTGTCTCTCAGAAAATAAAGAAATGGAACAAAAAAAGATCCTTGGGTGAAAACCTGTCTGAGGCACCCAGGGCAGATAGTGGGGGTGAAAACCTCATGGAGGTGCCCCTGCTGTCTCTCAAAAAGAAAGAGAAATAGGTCTAATCTCTAGAATTATTGCAGGTTGCAGGGAATACAGTGCAGATAAAGAAGGTCGCGCAAAATGAGGACAGGGGTCCATACCAAGCTACCAAACACCCTCACAGACACTCCCTCCATGGCCACTCACTTTTTCCAGGATTTGAACACATTTGGGCCAAGATTCAACCTCCTACAGGAAGTTCCAAGCTTTCAACAAGAAGTTTTGGGGCTTTCTACAGGAAGTTCTGCATTTCTACGGGAAACAACCTGTAGAGCCTTCAGGCAGGCCAAAATCGATTCTGGAAAGGGATTTAAAGCTTGAAGTCTGTTGATGAGGCTTGCAGCCACCCCTCTCTTCCATCCATCACTGGTTTCATCTCTTTCCACCTCCCTTGCAACAATCTGGTTATGTATTCCTGCACAGTCATACAAAGAGTCCTGTTTTCCTCAGATTGAAATTTTTTTCCCAAGTGACAAATCAAGCACATAGAGGCTCGCACACTTTACCTGTCAAAGCTCCATCATGACCCTTCATCCGCAAATACAACCTTGCTTGTTTCAGCATGCATCCCTGGAGGAGAAGCAGCTACAGGATGTCCTACAGGAATCCTGTAGCAGCTGATTCGCCTGGAGCACATACTATGGAGACAATAGTAGCTGAAATCGACATAGGGGACATGTAACAAGCTCCGCTTGGATGTGAACACCTCCTTGATAGCTGAGAAAAGACAGAGCCGTGCATGCAACGTTCACAACCAGAGGATCGAGTCCCGAAGCCTTGCATACAGCATCAGCCAATGAAAGAAGGAGTTCCAGCGCCTGTGCACGAAGCAGCAGTGAGAAAAGCCATCATTCCATGTCCCGAAACCTGCAGAACACGTCCACGGCCACACAGGTAAGTGTCTAACCTTATTCGTCAAATTGCATAGACTATACTATGAAAACTGCATGTCTGTGAATGGTGCGGATTGAACGAATTCGGTGGCCAGTCAACTGGCCACCCACAGTCAGTCGAATGGCCTCGTGGGATCTGAACGAGCTCGGTTACGCCAAAGAGATGTGTAGCCAACACGTGGGAAGTGTCCAGTCAGGGAGAATCGGCGGATTGGCAAAAATGGCGGCGGTTAATGGCAGAGAAAGGAAACGGCGGTCAGAGATACGCCAAAGAATGATGGCCGTGACGTTGGCTAACAAATCGGCCTGGACACCTCACCCGCTTGCCATGAATTGCGCAGTAATTCAAAATCGTTCGGCCAAAGAACTCACATTAACCACTGTCAGTTACACTTGCAACCGTTTTCCAGCCAAGTACACGTCCTCCTCCTTTGCAGATTGTTAGCCCGAGATTCTCGGCCTATTTCAAAATCCTCCCACGTCCCAGGCTTGTTCAGAAGCGCCGTGACGTCCTCCAGAAGCCGACAAAGCTCTCTACAGGAAGGAGCTCTACAGGAAACGTGGCACAGCCTCCCGGAGCAGGAAAACCTGGACTTTCTGTGTCGAATTTGGAGTTTCGAAGAGAGGTAGGCTCGAAAACACCATTCCCATGCATGATATTTTGAAAGGTGGTGAATTAAACTGTCCGAAGTAGGAGAATTAAAAACAAGTCTGCCTGTGGGTCAAGAATGGTAGTTTGCCTGTGTGATACACGGAATTTTTTCAGTTGGTTCTGCGTCACATTCTCCTCCATGATTCCTGTTAACAAATTCCTCCTGTAGAAATGATAAACCACTATAACGGCTAACCTGTGCATGAAGAATGTGACTTGTATGTGGTGTGAAAATTAAGCTCTGCACTCTGTCTATGAGAGCCTAATTCCCTTTTGACAGTCGAGTTTTGGGCAGCAACAGCATTATAACCAGGGAATTGGTGCAAAGTGGAATATAAACACCTGAGGGATACTGTCTTCAAAGTTTTGGGGAGGAAACCATGCCAGGAGGGTTTATCAGAAAGGAACCCTCGGATTCTAGGAAATTGCGAGAAACTCTGGAGGTGGTAGACCTATTTACCCGTGCCAATTGAATGACCTTCTGTGATAGAATCCAAGGTCATGATGATGAGGTAACAGAAGAGTTCTTACTATCCCTGCAACCTAAATCCAAGACACTGGCCACTGTAAATTTCATAGGATTGACCTTAAAACTTACCCCACAACTCATTAGTCGAGTCACTGATCTTCCATTGGGGATACGCTGGAGCAAAGAGGAGAGGGCATTGGGCCAAAAAGCCAAAAAGGAATTCTTCCTACCAGAGGAAAAATTTTTAGAGGATAAAAATGGGGTCCGGAGAGCTAGCCTACATCCATTTTGGAGCGAGGTCAGCCTTCAGATCATGAAATACATTACCTGTGAGGGGCGGTTCAGTATTGTATATGGTTATCACTTCTGGTTGCTAACTGAACTTAGACATAAAGATGGATTTACCCACAGAACAAAAATTAAGCATCCCATATTTCCTCCTATAATCATTAATGGAGTGTGGCACAAAATTGAAGGAAGGGACACCGGACCAGCTGGCCCATCATTGGCTTATCAAGCTTCTAGTAGAAGATGCCCTCCATACCTATACTGTCCCTCTCTCCTGGGAGATTTTCCGCAATATGTCCAAGGATGATGATATCCGAATTTTGACCGAGGAACTCACCTCATCCAGCAGTGAGGAAAGGGAGCATATTGAGGCAGAAGAGAAAGCCAAGGGTAAGGAAACCTAGGACAGACCACCACAGAAATAGAAAGAAGAGAAACAAGAGAAAGGCAAAGCTGCTGAGCCTAAAACTGTGGGTGGAATAAAGGCACAAACGCCAAGGGAGAAATGGTTGCAAATCAGGGTAGAGAGGACTGAAAAAGTCCAAGAAAGTGAGGGCACACCCAAGGCAACCATAGCAAAATTAAAAGAGAAGGCACCCCCAGCCAAGCAGGCAAAAACAGTGAAAATCGTTTCTACAGGAAGCCAGAAAACCATTTCTACAGGAAGACAGAAAACAATCAGCACAGGACTTTCTACAGGAAGTCTGGAAAAAGGGCAACAGAAGGAAAAATCGCCAGAGATTTTAGCCAGGGAGGCAGTAGCTGTGCTGGCCACCCTTAGCACATCCCCAAAGCAGAAGGGGAAGCGAAAGAGGGAGCCTTCAATGTATTTTAAGGCAAGAAGGAGCGTGAGGATTAAGACTGGCAGACTCCAGCCACCATCAAAAGAACCAATCAAAATTGTAGACACCCCTACCACACAAAAGGAGAGGTCTCCCTCCAAGGCATCCATCACTTATGAACGGGGAATCCCGAAGACATCCACCTGGAAAGAAAGAATGAAAATGTTGGACACAAAGGCCTCTCTACAGGATGCTAAGACTATTCTACAGGAAACATTGGCTAGGCTGAAGGAGACCGAAGAAATGGAAGGTGAGGGAGCTAAATCACCACAGGAGGAAGAAAAGGTGGAGAACATTGTGGAACCTAGCCCCCAGCCCAGCTTGGGCTCCTACTATAACTTCTTAGAGGCCAGAAAGATCATTCCTCAGAAATTCACAGTGCCACTTTTCCTTGCACTAGAAGAAGAGAGAGTGAGGACCCACACTTGGATGAAAATCGCTAAGTCCAAGGGTGTGGTAGATATAGGTCCTCTGGAGGAACAACTCAAAGAGGCAAGAAGGGAATTGGCTATGGTACGACATGTGGAGAGCAGCCAGCAGGTCAAGCTATAGGAAGAAAATGAGCTTCTTAGACAGCAGCTACAGTTACAGGGACAGAGGAAGGAAGACAGGCCCCACATCTTGGGAGAACAACAGCAACAGGAGCAGCCCACAACAGCCAAAGATACCATTGATAAACATCAGAGAGGGGAAGGGATGCAGGCTGAAATTAAGACACTGAATCAGTAGCTACAGGAAAAGGAATTGCAAGAAGGCTTGGAGATACAGTCTCTGAAACAGCAGGTACAAGAAAAGGAGGCCCAACTGGCCTGCATGGCCAGCTGGGCAATGGAAGCTCTGCAGTGTAGGCAGCCTGCCAAATCCTATGCCCTATACCTCAAGGATCAGTGGTTACAGTTTCAGATCAATACCTTGGCCCAAAGGGGCATCACCCCATTCCAAAATTATCACCAATTTGCAGCTCTATGTGGCAGTAGTTCATCAGAGGATAGGGCCAAATTATCAGAGTTCTACTTGCACAACTTCGCCCTTCTGAACATGAATGCATGGGATCCCAACACTATGATAGGAGATGTCCAACTTATGGCCATGGCCTCTTGGATGAGTCATGAGGAGAAGAGAGTAGCAGAGGTCCGCAGCATCATAGGCAAAGAACTCAGTGAGCCACTGATGATCAGAGCAGATCCAGATGAGCCCTCGGCAGTGATAAGCGCCCACCAGCACTTGGCCAACAGCCCTCAGGATCTACCGGAATAAATTGAGCAACAGGCTCAAGCTATTGCCCACTTTGAGGACATGGAGAGACTATTGGGAGAAAACTGCCTGCATGCCTGCACAAGCCAGTGGAACACACTTCCTCACAGCTTGAAGATAAAGGAATACCACTCTCCCACCAGGATGAGGGAAGCCTTGGCAAGAGTACCTCTCTATAAACAGTTGATGCAGAATTTGCAGGCCAATTGGATTGGCATGAAATTCAGTCCTCCTTTGCTTTTGGGATTGCTGGAAGGAGTTAAGGAAGAGGAGGAAGGTAGACAATGGGAGGAAGTGGAAAGGAAAGCAGGATTCCATGACTGGGAAGAGGATATCACCGTAGAGGCCTCGGACGTGAGGGAGGCGATCAAAGCCATAAAGGATGCTGAGTTGGACTAGTTGCTCAGAGGATGAGCAACCCATTTAGCAGGGGGGTGATGATGAGCCCCGAATTGGGTAACTTATTGGGCTCATTTTGCCTAATTGTCCTTGTTCAATCCTCCATTTTTCATAGATTATGCATGTTTTTTAGTATGTTTATGTTATTTGAACGAATAAGGGTGGTCACTCTACCAAGGAGGCTAATACGTGGTTATTTTAGGTTTTTTGGACAAATTTTGGAGCAAAACCAAGCAATTATGGGATAGTTTACATCCAAGCTTGAGGTGAGGATTCGTAGGAAGGTTGTCTCTTGCATTAAATGACCCTTCCTTGAAAACTCCACCCTCAACTCCGAGCTCAACAGGCCACCAAAACGAATTCTAAAGGCAGTCGAGCAGCTTTGGGAAGAGTGACTGTTTACTAGCAGTTGGAACAGCCGAGTCCCTTGAATTTAGGAGGGCTGCTAGGCCCCTCGTAGTGTACAAATAGGAAGGCCTCAGCCTTCGTAGTTTACTTTTGGAACTGTTTGTGTTTTCACTATAGTGTTGTCCTTCTCTCAGCTTGTTTTCTTGTAGCTACTGCTGTATAACTTTCTTGTGATGATTATTTTTTAGTAATGAGAAGCAGCTTTACTTGGCATCAGATCTGAGTCCTTTATAGGAGCCTACAGCTCTTGGGGTTGGGCCCAACCCGAGTGCTAAGGCCTCCTTTATGTATTGTTATTTGTTCTTTATGTATTTGCAAAATCATTTCTGTTAAGTAGATTAAATCTTGCTGATTCACTAGGTCACTGTTGATGATTAGAAAGAACTTTGATGATCAGATTGAGTTGATAGGTTATTAACAAGGAAAAGCTTCAGAAAAGGGCCATCAAACACCTCTGATTTCACCTCTCCCTCAGTGGGATCAGGAGCTGGGATCAAGGTGACCTTGCTGCCCACAAAAACACTGACTTTGCTTTGCCATGCAATCACTAGTGTTTGATTTTCATTTGCAGAAGTTGGTTACATGTTCAGATTCTTGATTGCTTAGTTTCATAGTTAGTATACATGGTTTCATTGCAGTTAAAACTTCTGTTCATTCTCTTTACTGTCAGCTAGATCAGATTAGGTCAACGTAACTAGGTCTCTGATTTTACAAGTCTTCATTGGTTCAGTTGGAAAAACAACTTGCAGAGCACCTGTACCACTTCTCTATCTATCCATACTCCATCAAACCCATCTGCTCCATCCCCTAACTCAGATTCTTGCCTCACGTTTGCCATTTGCTCACATAACCCTAATTTTTGTGCAACATTGCTTCAGTCCTCCTTGAAAAAATCCAGCCATCTGCATCTTTCCTCAACTCCATCCACCAAGTCCTGGACCACCTCCAGCCCTTATCCTACCTCCATACTCACTCCTTCATCTCTCTCTCTCCATCCATCCTCCAAGATCCCATTTCTGAACAACCTGAAGAAAATTACAGACATCCTGTAGAAAATCACAGACATCCTGTAGAACCCCTTCAGACTTCCTATAGAGGCTCACGAATGAGGTTTCTTGATAGCCAAACTCTGTGAGACTCTATGGAAGGGTGTTAGGGACCCCTTAGGCCCTCTCTGAACCTTCTCGACCTCCTCCAAGCATTTCCTCTCGCCAATCCACCTCTGCACAGTCAAAACAGTCAAATCGCATGCATGATAATTATGGAAACTTATTCAAAAATACAAAAATATGTTTTTTTTTTCAGATGTTACTGTAGAAGTAGCTTAGATACATGTATTTACCTTCCTAGAAGTCAATGGCATCTCTTTCAGTAGCTTGCATCCTCTTTCTTGCATCAGTAGGGATAGCTGGTAAAATTAGGGTTTGCTAGGGTTTACGTTTCCTTTTAGCTTTCCAGTTTCCTTCTGCAAGTAGATCAGCCTTCTTTGAGTTAGCATTTGTTCAACAGTTAAAAAGCTTCTTCTCAGAGCTCATAGAAGTTGGCTTAAGCTGCTAGCGGACTTGTGCCAGCTGACCAAGTGACAGCTGCGGCAAGAGCTAGTACTTGTGCATACAACACCGTCGCTTCCAAGTTTGTTACGGACTATCGGGTTGATAAAAGTAAAGAAGGGAGTCCCAGGAGTTGCAGCATTATTGCTGCAATACTGGAGCTCACCAGTTAAGGAAGCTCCTATCTAACCTATTTGAAGGACCAATGCACCTTATAGTGATACATTGTGATAAAACCATTTGTATACATTTGTATGAGTGCCCAATATTTCGTAGAAAGACAACGAATATAAAAAGAAGTATCACTATATTTTAGAGATAGTACAAAATGGTGTGTTCTAGCTACAATATATCTCCACTGATGACCAAGTAGCTGACATATTGACAAAATGTCTTCCTAACAATAAGCTTGTATACTTGAGAGAAAAACCTAGTTTGGTTGATATATCCTCCTTAGTTCAGAGGGAGATATAGGCACTTCATTCTTGCCTTCACTTGGGATGATAGAATGAAGGATTGGGTAACCATTTGGCATTCGATACTCTTTGAGGATTAGGTAGGACATCCATGATAAGAGTAGTCATGGACCAATATTTTTTGAATACTAGCTATCCAAGACAAGAATAGTCCAAATAAGGTCATACTTGGTGAACACTCGAGTGGAGCATGTACCTTGAGAGACAATGATGATGGTGTATATAAATCATTGGTCTCTCCAGCATTGTTCTTTGATCTTGTGGAGATATAGATTTGCTATTCAAGGTCTTCTTATGTGACAATGCTGGTTGATATGATTCTAGAAATCTTGGTTACCGATCTAACTCTTCTTATGAGATCTCTTCAGATTGAGAATGTCCATGTACCTCTTATGAATACTTCCCTAGTTAAGAGGGAGTGTTGTAAAATGTGTAATTAGGTTTTCTTTTCACAAGTATGAAATTTATTTTTTATTATTGTATATTATAAAATAAATGAAAATTATTATTGCTTTTGGAGCATGGGCTTCATGCTCAAGGTATTTTATTTTATAGGTCAAGCACCCATTGAGTACTTCTAGGGTTTTTCCTAGCTAAAGAAGTAAAAAAAGTCATTGTCATAAGTTGACGACCCCTCTCAACACATTGTAACTTGTAAAGAAAAATACTTTTGTCTTTAAAAGTGTCGGAATACCCTCCAATACCAATTCAACCTAGCAATTGAAAAGTCGGCCTAAAGGAAGAGCCATGTCCACCCTTAGAAGAGCCTATATATAGAAGAGGATTGTACCTCCTTGAGGACACTCACTCATCTGTCATTCCAGCAAAGGAATAAGAAGGAAGATTCAATGAAGGAGAAGGACGAAGAAAAAGTTTTGTGTTTGGGCTATCTTTCTCTCTCGCACATGCTAGAGAAGACTAGGGTTTCTACGCTGACCTAGGGCATCCTTGTACAAGTTTGATCTTGTTGGAAAGGAAGCAAGGAGGTTAGGTAAAAGCTACCAAGGTTCTCTCTCAAGCTATAGAAGTCAGGGAAAGGCAACTGAAGGTCAGAGGAAGGTTGCAATAGAATATCAAAGTTCCCACATGTTGTAGCAACAATTTTCTCGGGGACGAAATTCCAGATCTGCAATAGGAGACCAATAATCTTGCAGTAGGAGGTCGAGAAGGTGTAACTGGAAGATATTTGGCTGGGTTTGACTAGATCAAAGCTCGGACATCACTCAAAGAGGTTGGTCTTGGTCTCACAGGGTACTGGTCTTAGTCTTAAGGTCTTCGAATTTGTTAATTGAATAATCTATAAGGAAGAGAAGAGATTGAAGGATTTTCATCTCAAGAGGAGAGGTTTTTCCCTAGCTTGCAGCCTATATACTGCATCATTGTTCCGTTTGTTTTGGTAGTTGTTTTATGCTTCACACATATATAATAAGGGAAAAGTTAAAAAGTCAAAAGGAACCACAAAAAATTATCAAGTAAATAAAATTAATCATAATCATTACCCTATTGAATTCTCAACACAAAGGAACACCTCTCATATGGTGGGAAGCAAAAACACAAACACAAGAAGATATCAAGAAAAGCGGTAAGATTATTTCTTCTTGGAATGGTTTTGTAGCTACTTTGAGAAAAAAAAACTATGCATTGGCATATAAACAATAAGCAATGTTGAGATGGAAAAATCTTATGCAAGGTAATGGTCAAAATGTACAAAGTTATAGTCAATAATTTTGTAAAGAAGCTTTAATTTTGAGTATTCCTTTAGATACAGAAGAGACACTTATGAAGTATGTTGGTGGTTTACATAGCTATATTAGATGCACTATTTTTATGCTTAACCAAACAAATTTATATGAATTGTGTGTACAAGCTAGGCATATTGAAAGTTGAGGAAAGAATGTGTGAGAAGATACTTCAAAGAAGCCATCCAAGCCATTTTCTGATAAGTCAAAGGGGAAAGGAAAAGGAAAGGGGAAGAAGACAACCATTGTTAAGAAAGAGGAAACGAAACTCACTTGCAAACATTACAAGAAGGATGGCCATGATGAAGACCATTGCTGGAATTACATTCGGAATTGAGACCAAAGAAGTTTGAGAACAAGGGAAACAAAAGGCTGCTACTACAACTCAACAAGATTTGGGATCTGATTTAGGTGAGGAAACAAATATTATAGCCATGGGAATGAAAGGTATAACTTCTAATGCAAGTACTAGTTCTTCTAATGAGTCCTCTGAATCTCTAAATGATAATAAAAGGAATGAACTTTTTCATGTTAGAGTGGTCATAAAGCCTAAAAAGGTTGATACTTTTTTTTATAGTGGCTCTCAAGTCAATCTTATTTATGAAGAAATTGTTAAGAAACTTAACCTAGAAACAACACCTCATGTTAAACCTTACCCTTTCGGTTTGGTATGTGATGATACCAAACTACATGTAACAAGACAATGTAAACTTAAGTTTTCCATCACTATTAATTTTTTAGATGAGATTGTACTTGATGTTGTACCTCTTAACATTTGTGGGATTATCTTGGGAAGTTCCTATATGTATTATTAAAAAGCCATATTCTATCGAGAGGAGAAAAAATATCATCTCTTCAAAGGGGGAATTGAATACATTGTAAGAGCACATCATAAGAAGGAAAATTTATCTCTTGTTAGTGTCCGGCAAATGAAAAGACTTGTTAATGCTAGCAAGAATTATGTATTGTTGATTCTAAAAGCTAAGGATGTTGATAAATCTGAAGCCTTCTTAGGACGTGATTCTAAACATAAGTATGAGTTGTGTGAAGGTGTTGGTACTTATGGCAAGATGTTTCAAGAACCGGAAGGACTCCCTCTAAAAATAGGAGTTCAACATGAGATTCAGCTGCAGCAGAATGCTAAACTTCCTAACATTGGCATGTACAAAATGTTAGTTTTCGAAAAGATTGGAGATTAAGAAGCAGGTGCAAAAGTTGCTTGAAAAAGGGGTCATAAGACCAAGTACATCTCCTTGTGGGTCTTCTATTGTTTTGGTGCCAAATAAGGATGAAACATGGTGAATGTGCATTGATTTCTGAGATTTGAGCAAAATCATAGTAAAGAATCATTATCCTATTCCTCACATTGATGATTTGTTAGATGAGTTAAAGCATGTTGTTTATTTCACTAATTATATTTAAGAAGCGATTATCATCAAATTATAATTGGTGAAAGTGATAATTGGGAAACTCCTTTTAAGGAAAAACAAACATTTTTTGAATGGTTAGTAATGCCTTTTGGGATTTGTAATGCACCCACAACATTTATGAGGGTGATGAATGATGTTTTGCAACCATTCCTTGATAATTTTTTCATAGTCTACTTAGATGATATTTTGATCTTCAGAAAGACTCATGAAGAGCATGTAAAGCATGTAAAACATGTTTTGGATGTGTTAGAAATGGAAAAGTTGTATTTAAATATGTCAAAATGTGAATTTGGTAAGACATATTTTCTATACTTAGGTCATATTGTAGGGTTGTTGAATTGAAAATTGATCCCTCTAAAGTTGATGTTATTGTAGATTGGCCTAAGCCCAAAAATGTAACTAAAGTCAGAAGATCCCTGGGAGAATCCAAAAACTGGAGGAAGTTCATTGTAGGATTCTCATCTATTGCAATGCCACTACATGATTTGACAAGTGTGAAACAAAAATTTTAGTGAGGAGGCAAACAACAGAAAGCCTTCAATACATTGAAAGAGTATATCGTACAACATTGATTCTAGCACTTCCAAATCTCATATAGCTATTCAAAATCCAAACAGATGCAAGTGATTATGTGATGGGGGTAGTATTGATGCAACACAATAAACCTATATTCTTTCATTTTGAGACTTTTACAACTGCAGTAATTAGCTATTCAACATATGATAAGGAATTGTATGCTCTAGTAAAAAGTATGAAAAAATGGAAGAAATATTTAATGGGTAAAGAAACAATCATACATTCAGATCATCAACCATCACAATATCTTCAATCACAAACTAAGCTACAACAATCAAGGCACTCCAAATGGACAGGAGTTTAACAACAATTTTAGTTGGTCATCAAATATAAGAAAGTCATATATCACAGAGTTGCAAATATGTTATCAAGACCTAAAATCAATGCTTATACAATTCTTAAGCATAATTCAGTCACACATGAAAGCTACATTGAACAATATGCTCAAGATCACGATTTTAAAGATCTATATGCAAATTTGAGTAAGGGAAATCATATTGAAGAACTAGAATATCATGTTCATGACAAACTATTATATCATCTTGGAAAGTTATGCATTCCACAAGGTGAAAGAGTTAATCCTATAATGGAAGCACATACATATCTTATTGTTGGTCATTTTGGTGTAGGAATAACAATTGCTCAATTGCATAGGTATTGTTATTGGCCTCGTATGAATGAAACTATATCAAAATATGTAAAGGGGTGTTCTATGTGTGCTACTAGTAAGCCAAGTAACAGGAAATTGGGTTTGTATACTCCACGTCCTATTCCTTCTCATGTGTCCATGGATTTTGTGGGGAGATTACCTATGTCTAGGAAAGCTCATGATTATTTATATGTTGTAGTGGATATGTCAGTAGGATTTGTATCTTAATTCCTTGTAAAAAATAGGTCACTGTTGAACAAAAATAAGAATTGTTCTTTAAAAATGTATGGGTTCACTTTGGGTTTCCCACATCTATTGTATCTGATCAACATTCTCAATTTCTCAGGAAATTTTGGTCAAGTTTGTGGGAATTTATGGACACCAAGTTGAAGAAGAGCACGAAATTTCATCCAAAACTTGACGACTAGACAAACGTGGTGAACAAAATAGTGGTACATCTACTCCAAGGATACTGTGGCAAACATCTTAAGATTTGGGATGAGCACTAGCACTGCTTTCAACATGCCTACAATTGTGCCAATAATTCATCGACTCAGACATGTTCATTCAAAGCATGTTATGGTTATTTACCAAAATCTCCTTTAAATTTCCTCTTTTGGAAAGATATTGTAGTGAATGGAAATATTAATATGCAGAAAGCCAAGCATTTCATTGAATAGATCTAGTTGGTACATCAAACAGAGCAGGAAGAGTTGGAAAAGAGTCAAACGAAATACAAAGCCAAGCATGACAAGCATCGTGTTGATCACAATTTTTAGGTGGGAGACCAAGTTTGGTTATACATCAACAAAGAAAGGTTGCAAGGAGAAGGTAAAAAGCTAAAATTGATTTGATATGGTCCATTCAAAATCTTAGAAAAGATTGGTAATAATGCTTTTCAACTATATTGTCCTCCTTATATGCAAATATATTCTGTTACAAATGTTGAAAACTTGAGATTGTATGAGCCTCCTATGATCATTGATCAAGAGGAAAGTATTCAGGTCCCTTCCATAAAATATTTTTCTCATGAATACATGTATGAACTATAGGAAGACACTATTCTTGATAGGAAGACAAGGACTTCATGCAGGGGTGATATGAAGTACCTTCGTGTGGGGATCAAAGGTACCAATACAAGAAAAGCACGATAGATCGAGATTGAGAAGGTGAGGGAGGTTTACCCTCATTTATTTTCTAACTGGTACCAAACGTTTGGTGGTCCAAAAGCTTCCATTTGGTAGGAGTGATCCAGGGGATCGAAAAGATGCTCAAAGTTACAAAAAATGCTTAAAAATTAAAGTTTACATATGCTTTTCAAACCAACTCCATTGAGTAGATCTCACTGTTCTGAATCCAATACATTGAATGGGAAAAATAGACATCATATGATGAAGTTACAACTATTCAAAGTTTAGGTCTAGACACACCAAAAGGTCAAAACTCAACAGGTCAATGTCAATGACCAATGCTCAAGGTCAACAATGAAATCAGGGCTCTAGGCTCATTGTTCTAATTGACACGTCGTGCTTCCAAAGCATGAAAAATGGCATTATGCAATTGGTGTAATGTGGACCAATGAATTGGTACCACACAACCCAATTAGAGTGTGGCACATGACCCAATACAAAGAGGCCATGTCATCTTTTGGAATCAACGAAAATTTATTGAAATGCACGCGACAAGGGTCAAACCCTCGACATGTCGACCAACAATCTCGTGTTTTACCACTATGTTGACGGTGTTGCTCAAGAAATATGTGAGAAATGTTCTACTTAATTTGTTTTTGGTGTTGGTTTGGGGAAATTGATATGGCGGAGCCTGCCATATCTAGTGGCTCTACTATATCCATGGTGTTGGATAGTAGTGCCACCATATTACAAACAAACTTTACCATATATATTGAAACAACCCAAAAATCATTCAACAAAATCACACCTATTGAGGATAAAACACCAAACCTCCACCTACATAACCAAGCACCCAAATGTTGAGCCATAGTGGGTTTTGTTGAATATTTTACAGGACCATTTTGTTTTAAGTTGCAAACACGAAGTGTTTTTGGCTTTTTGAGGCCATATGGAGGCTATTTTGAGCATTTCAAGAGCCTGAATAGGGCTTTTTGAGCCTTATGAATGCATTGGAAGCATTATTTTGATGAGTTAAGATTGTAAACAGTTACACTGGGAATCAGACCGGAAGACATTGCTCAAAATGGGTGAACTCGGTTATCAACTTGTCTTCTTTTTTTTGCTTCTATTTTCAACCACCATTCTTTTATTTTACTACAGATTTTTCTCTAGTTTATGTGTTTTCACAATTTCGATCCATTGTATAAGAATACATAAACTAGCTTGTAATTAGTTTAGTAACACCTTAATTTCATTTTTGATCACCCCATCACTCTCTCTCTCTCTCTTACCCCCCTCCATCTATATGATCGAGAATTGTCACTCTGTGTAATCAATAAGTTATGTAAGTCATAATATAATAGTACTTATAATGGAGATGATTACTTTTATAATATATTGGAATAATAATAATTGTAATATTATTGATTATTACACTAGTAATAATATACATAAAAATAACATGTTTAAGAAACAATAGTATGTTAACTTTACATTATAGATAGTAGTCAATTTTCTTTAAACAAATTGGTAGCTCTGTGCCCTACATTTTACATTTTGTATTTTATATTTTGCATTACATAGGATTAGAAATCAACCTCTTAAATGGGTTGAGAATTTATAATGACATAATTCAAAGGATAATTATATATATAAAAGGGGGATTTGCATCCCATTTTTCTTTTGACAACATCTCATGAGATATATCCTATTATACCGTAATTTGTCAACATTTTTCCACGCTGTAAACTCCATTAATGAGGGATAAAATGTGCTAGATGGTTACAAATGCCAGATTTGATAGAGAGAAAAGAAGGCTGACTTCGACTACCAAAATGGGACTCCCAAGGTTTTCGTTTGTTAATGATAGACTCGAGTGCAGAGGTCTCGAGATGAAAATATCTTCATTCGTGAGAAGTTTGTCAATGAAAGTTGAAGGCTATCGACACCGTGATGCAATTCAAACCCCATGAATGAGTTATGTTGATAGAATCCCACCAAGATTGAGTGATGTCAACTTTGTACAACCTAGGATGAGTTATGTCGACCTCACCTCAGCTAGGATGAGCTTTTTCGAGCTCACCTGACCATGGATGAGTTTTGTTGACCACGCGCCACATAGGATGAGTTCTGTCAATATTACATGCAAAGGATGAGTTATGTCAACCTCACTTGACCTTAGATGAGTTTTGTGGATGACATCCTTGGTAGGATGAGTTCAACAGATGTTGGCCTAGACAGAATGAGCTTTAGAACAAAAAATAATATATTGAATGGGAGGGTTTCATTCACTACAAAGATGGAGGGGGGGGTGGGGGGAGTAATGTATCGTGCCCAATTATTTCATTTAAAATTATTACGCATATGCAAAAAAATAATGACCATATATTATCTCTAGCATTTGCCGATGATAATTTTTACATTGGCTCTGACAACAACATCGTCAGAGTGTGAATAAACCATCACTGATAATTTGTTCAAGGTAGCTAGCTGACACTACAACAATGTCCAATGTGGGAACCCTCCTTTATTTATAGCATATACAATGAAGGTAAGGTAAATGATCTAGAGTTAATATGTAATGTGTAATAATGCTAACATTTAAAAAAAATTTGACATACTTACATTACATTACATCACACCTACACATCTCCCCCATACTCGAGTGTAAATCACCTCTTCACACAATAAAACTAAATTGTAGAGTGTCTCTCCACACAATAAAATTAACTGTTTTACTTAAAGTTGTTGGCATTATGACACAGGATTGGCACAGGTTTGGCTCGATGACATCAGTGTTGTCCTTGATGGCAACTCACTCAAATAGCAGATCACAAGTTCAGGCTCTCAAAATAGTAGAAAATAAGATACCCGCAGGTTCCTGTTCATAAAGCCGCGGACATACGCAAGTGCGCCGAACAAAAGCTGCGGACATGTACGCAAGTGCTCCGAACAAAAAGTGCAGACGTAAAGTACATGCACTTTCATGCAGAGAAAAATTGCACACGTGGGAAATCTTATGGTTGGTCCATGGTATTTAGTCCAACATTTTTGATCCTATGGTTTTGGTCCGTGGTTTTGCATCTAAAGTATTGAATCCAGGTATTGGGTCCCTAGTATTGGATCTCTATAGTTTTGGACCATGGTTTGACTAAGGCCTAGACCATAAAAAGGAAAGGAGATCATTTGGTTTGGGCATTGATGTGTTGAATATCTTAAGAAGAGCAAGATCTGAAATTCTGTGATCGGTTGGTGAGTTATAGCTGGACCTAAATCAAGGAGAAACCTGAACATTACAAGACGAATCTACTGATGGGGCGAAATCTCTTTGGCACAAGATCAGATCTATAAATCTGATAGTCTGGGGTATAATTGAAGTCTGAAAAATTATCTATACCCGCAAGTCTGACACAACGCAGGCGCGGATACCCGCAGGTCCGACACAGTTCAGGCACAAAGATCCACAGGGTCGTCACAGTGAAAGCGCGGATATCCGCAGGTTTTACATAGCACAGGCGTGAAGTCCGCAGGACCGACAGAGTGAAGGTGCGGATACCCGCAGGTTGGCCACAGAGAAGGCGCGGATGTACGCAGGTTTCTATTGGTGAAGTTGCGGACTTTTCCTTGAAATATGTTTTAGCTACTTTTGTCTATTACTGCAGTGTTCAGGGTTCTGAATTGGTGTCTGGTTACTGGTACTATGTTCTAAAAATTTATTGATTCAGTATTTGCACAAGGAAGTTGGTTGATTGCAGATCGATTTGATGTTTGATTGATATTCATGGATCCAGTTTGAAAATTTATGAAACATAGTCCCTTGAAGAAAAGAGAAGTCTTCTATAGGTTAGCACTTACGTACTAGTACCTCAACTAGTACAAGAGCTAAGGGGGTTGTAGCTCCCTTCCAAACGAGTCTGGAGAATGAGAGAAGGTTGTAGCCTTCTGCAGGTTGAAGCCTGTGTGCTGGTATAAGACTGCACCAGTACAGAATCATTGCAAAAAGAAGTTTCTAATTGAAAGAAGATAGAGGCATATTGCAGCAGGTGGTTTTCACCCACATTCGGTTTCCACCTTATATCTTGTGTTCCTTTTATGTGACTGTCTGTTCTAATTTTCTGTTCCTGCTTACTGTTATATGGTTCTGACACAGATTAATGATCAACATCTGAAGAATAAATTAAATTATAAGTCTAGAATGTATATGCAAGTTTCAATATTCAAATCTACAAATCCTTGTATAAATTGAAAAGAATTTGATAATACTGATTCACCCCCCCCCCCCCCCCCCCCCTCAGTATTATTTCCAACAATTGGTATCAGAGCGGGTCCTTCAGGAAAAGCTTGATCACTTGAAGGAAGATCTATCATCATGAGAAACTATGAAAAAGAAGCATCTATCAGGCCATCGATTTTTGATGGGAGCAACTTCGTCTATTGGAAGGTAAGAATCACTGCTTATCTTCAATCTCTTGGTACAGAAGTTTGGGATATTGTGGAAACAGGATACACATTTCCATCAGCAACTCTTACATATGCAGATGGTAAGAAGCAGTATGAAACAAATGCAAAGGCTATCAATACTCTATTAGGAAGTCTATCTCAATCAGAATTCATCAAGGTTATGTAGCTCAAAAGCGCAAAAGAAATATGGGACAAGATCGTTCTAAGCTACGAAGGAGATGAATAGGTAAAACGAGCAAAATTACAAACTCTTAGAATTCAATATGAAAGTCTCAGAATGCATAATGATGAAAGTGTGGCTAGCTATTTTCTACGTATAGATGAGATCGTAAATTGTATGAAAAACTTGGGTGAATAAATAAAAGAAGTTTTTTTGGTTGAAAAGGTTCTAAGATCTTTGTCCTCTAAGTTTGATTGAAAAGTTTCTGCCATAGAAGAAAAGCAAAATCTACAAAGCCTTACCATGTCACAGCTGCACAGAATTCTAACTGCTTACGAAATGAGAAAAGGAGGACCATCAGACAGGAGAGAAGTTGCATTCAAGGCTTCAGGAAAAGGAGATTACTATGAGTCAGGACATATGTCATAAGAAGAGGAAGAATCAAATTTTGTCAAGAACCTTCAACGGGGAACTGGAAAATTCAGAGGTAAGCTGCCTTTCAAATGCTTTGCTTGTGGAAGAGTTGGTCATTATGCTACAAAATGTCCTCATAAAGATAAACTAGACAAAGGTAAGTAACCTGTTAGATGGAACAGAAAACAAAATGTAAATAAGAAGAGATATTACACGCATGAAGACAATGATGGATTGTCAAATAGTGATGAAGATGAACAAGGTAATGATGATAGATTTTTGATGGCTTTTGAAGATGATGATTTCTTGGATGCTACAAATGAAGAAGGGCTTTATGAAGAAATTTATAAACTTAAAGTTTGTTTAGAAGAAAAGAATATGATTATAGATACTCTAACATTCCAACTTGCTGAAAAAGATAAACACAATGAAGAGTTAGAATGTGAAATTGTGGGACTTAGAAAAGAAATTGAGAAAACAAAAGCCCTTAATCTCAGATTTGCTAAAGGATCTGAAACTCTAGATGAGATTATCAAAATGCAGCGTTCTCCTCTAATCAAGACAGGTCTCGGATATTCCGAAGAAGCATCTCAAGCTCAGAAGCAAGCACAGAAGCCATCCACCTCCAAAAGTTATCTTGATGCAGCAAGGAGAAGTGAACAAGTTGACAATCGACAGAAAAAGCACAATGCAGATCACCAGGTAAATCAGGGACAATTTTCTTCAAGAATGATCAAAGATTATCAAGTAAATTGGGGGCAATCTACTTCAAGGATGAACAGAAGCTTCAACCAACCACATGTAACTCATTCTCAATTTGGCTCAAGAATGGATGGAAACTACAATCATATGGTTGGTAGATTTGATAATCTCAGGACTTTCTTCAATGGCCAATGTTTCTCTTCTCATAACTTTGGTCATAAAGCTGCTCAATGTGTTGCCTACAAGACCATCATGACTAGGGAAGCTCAAAAACAAAGGAGTATTACTGGAATCATGAAAAGAACTTACAATAACTTCTCCGCTCTTGAAAATGAAATAGAATGTTCTATCTGTAACAACTTTAGTCATGAAGATTCTGAATGCAGAAGCAGGTTTCGGCAAACAATTCAGAAGGAGCAAACTTTATTGAGTTCCAAAACATGGAAAAGGAAAGAAACACAACCGGAAAGATGTGGGATAGCCTTATATGCGGAAGGACAGGAAAATCAATGGTACATCGACAGTGGATGCTCGAAACATATGACAGGTGATAAAGAAAAACTTCAGTCATATAGTGCCTTAGAAAAGGAAAAGAAGGTCTCATTTGGAAATGACACCCCTGCATTCATAAAAGGTAAAGGCTCTGTTCATTTGAAAGAAAAGGTCAAGGCTGGAAATGTTATGTATGTTGATGGCTTAAAGCATAATCTATTGAGTGTCAGTCAGATGTGTGATCAGGGAACTGAGGTAATATTTCGATCAAATGGATGTATTGTTCGTGAGCTCGATACAGGAAAAACAGTGATCAGAGGCATTAGAACTCCAAATAACTTATATGTACTCAAGGGAGGACAACAAAAATGCTATTTAAGCAAGAATGATGAACACTGGCTATGGCACAGAAGATTGGGGCATCTTAGCTTCTCTCAGATAAGGAAAGCATGCAAATATCAGGCAATTCGGGATCTTCCTGACATCAAAATTCCAGACAATACAATATGCAAATCATGTCAAGTTGGTAAGAAAACCAAAACTAATTTCCCTGAGAAGGAAGGATCAACTAGCATGCCACTTGAACTTGTCCACACTAATATATGTGGTCCAACTAGGAAGAGGTCACCTCGAGGAGAAGAGTATTTCATATTGTTCATTGACGACTTTTCAAGGATGTGTTGGATAGGACTCATGAAGTATAAATATGAAGCCTTCGAAAAGTTCAAGTCATTCAAAGCTTTGGTTGAAAATGAATCAGATCGCAGAATCAAATGCCTCAGATCTGATCAAGGAGGGGAATTTACCTTAGATGAATTCTTCGATTTTTGTGAAGAACATGGAATAAGAAGGGAATTCTCTGCTACAAGGACTCCTCAGCAAAATGGAGTAGTGGAAAGGATGAACAGAACGGTTCAACAAATGGCTTGTGCTATGCTTGATGAGTCTGGAACTCCAGCAACCTTCTGGGGTGAAGCCGCATTTGCCGCTGTTACTATTCTCAACAAGACAAACATCCAAGTAAACACCACTCAGACTCCTCATGAACTTTGGTATGGTAAGACTCCCACGGTAAAATACTTCAAAAATTTTGGAAGCGAATGCTACATTAAAAGGATTGATGAAAATCTTGGCAAGTTTGAACCTAGAGCAGATGAAGGCATTTTACTCACAGAAATGCTTACAAATGTTACAATAAAAGACTTGGTAAGATTTTTGAAATTACTGATGTAGTGGTTCATGAAGAAGGAAACACTCCTAGGTAGGTAAAATCTGAAGATTTCGAAGATGGCGAAGACTATTCGTCAACATCAAATCAGATTCATAACGAAGAAGAAACTCATGAGGCTCCAAAAGAACAGATAAGGATAGAAGAAAAGACTCCATCCATATATGTTCAGAAGAATCATCCAGAATCTCAAATTTTGGGGCAGAAAGAGGTAGGTGTACAAACAAGGAGAACCATTTCAGAAGCTTCAAGTTATCTAGCATTGCTCTCCTCCGCTGAACCACAGAATGTAAGAGAGGCTTGCAAAGATGAATGCTGGGTCAAGGCCATGGAGGAAGAACTTGAGAAAATTGAAAAGAATAATACTTGGGAGTTGGTTCCTAGACCAAAAGATAAGAATGTCATAGGGACAAAATGGATCTTCAAAAATAAGCTGAATGAAAATGGGGATGTGGTTAGAAACAAGGCAAGACTTGTTTGTAAAGGGTATGCACAACAAGAAGGCATAGACTTTGAAGAAACATTTGCACCAGTTGCCAGACTTGAGGCTATAAGGATGTTCCTTGCTCTGTCTAGCTTTCAGAAGTTCAAAGTATTTCAAATGGATGTGAAGTCTGCTTTCCTGAATGGAGACTTGCAGGAAGAAGTATATATTGAACAACCAGATGGGTTTATTCTTGGAAATGATCCAAAACGTGTATGCAGACTCAAAAAGGCTCTCTATGGCCTTAAACAGACTCTTAGGGCGTGGTATTATCTGTTGGATAAGTACCTCCATCAACAAGGCTTTATAAAATGATCAACTGATAGCAATCTATATATAAAGGTTGACAATGAAAAGATGCTAATACTTGTTGTGTATGTTGATGATATCATCTTTGGCAGCAGTGAAGAAAATATGAGTCAAAATTTTGCCTTGGTGATGCAAAAGGAGTTTGAAATGTCCATGCTTGGTGAGCTCACATATTTTCTTGGTTTACAAGTCCAACAAAACAAAGACGGTATTTTTCTATCACAAACCAAGTATCTCAAGTAGATCTTGAAGGAATATGGGATGGAGGATTCGAAACCAGTATGTACCCCTATGGTGATAGGATGCAGCCTCAGCGCAAATGATGAATCAGCAGCCATACATCAACCAACCTATAGATCCATGATTGGTAGTCTGCTCTATCTAACAGGTACCCGACTAGACATTATGCATGCAGTGGGAATAGTTGGAAGGTTTCAGGCAAATCCAAAGGAAACTCATCTTCGGGCAGTTAAGAGAATCTTCAAGTATTTTCAAGGAACTCAAAACTATGGCTTATGGTATCCTAGAGGTACAGATCTCACACTTCATGCATACACAGATGCGGATTGGGCAGGAAGCGTGGATGACAGGAAAAGCACTAGTGGTGGTGCATTCTTCATGGGTCCTAGATTAGTATCTTGGTTTAGCAAGAAACAAAGCTCTATTGCATTATCTACAATAGAAGCAGAATATGTAGCTGCTGCATCTTGCTGCACACAACTCCTTTGGATGATGCAAACATTGCAAGACATGCAAATCACTTGTACTCCACCTATCTCCATCTTCTGTGATAATACAAGTGCAATCAGTATTTCAAAGAATCCTGTCATGCATTCAAAGACTAAGCACATACCAATCAAGTATCATTTTCTCAGGGAACAAGTGCTTGAACAAAAGGTCAAATTGGAGTATGTTCCCTCTAAGGAACAAGTTGCTGATATTCTCACCAAACCACTGCCCAGGGAGACCTTTGAATACCTCAGACAAAAGCTGGGGGTAGTTGATGCATCATCTTGCTGTTGAATCTTATCTGTTTCAGAGATTGTTGGTTGTACGCGAGTTTCATATGGGGTATACGCGTACATTCACTGGTTTATATGGAAAAGCAAGGATGAGAAGAGTCCGCTATGGATCTGTCAGAGACCAGCAGGCACAGGTTCAGGGGGAGCATATATTCTTCTAATAATGCATTGTTGGCATTATTATAGAAGATCTTGGAGGAGAAGGAGAACATGGATGCTGATCTGAATAATGATTGACAGATGCTGCTGATGTTTTGCCTCTATGTCATATATTTTTTTTGTCAAGGTCATGTAACAGCCTATCTTGGTTGCCGCACTATGCCTGGGATGGATAATGTAATGTGCTTATCATGTATCCCCATTTGGTTGGGTGGATGAGTCAATGGTATATTCCCACTTGGTTGGGAATTGTATGTATGAGTCTTTGGTGATAGGAAGGTCTGTTATGGTGTATAATGTCAGATTTCTTTTGTAGAATATCTTCTTGCAGATCTTGCCTATATGTCAGGGGGAGCTTGGACAGCAAAGCAGAGCAGATATTTTAGCATGTACTCAAGCGGTGCATAACCTCTTGCCCTTGATGTCAAAAGGGGAGAAAAGACTTTGAGTGACTTTGGGTTGCCATCAAGTCCAAAAGGGGAGATTGTTGGCATTATGACATAGGATTGGCACAGGTTTGGCTCGATGACATCAGTGTTGTCCTTGATAGCAACTCACTCAAATAGCAAATCACAAGTTCAGGGTCTCAAAATAGTAGAGAATAAGATACCCGCAGGTTCCTGTTCATAAAGCCGCGAACATATGCAGGTGCGTCGAACAAAAGTTGTGGACATGTATGTAGGTGCTTCGAACAAAAAGTGCGGACGTAAAGTACACGCACTTTCATGCAGAGAAAAAGCGTGCACGTGGGAAATCTTATGGTTGGTCCATCGTATTTAGTCCGATATTTTTGATCCTATGGTTTTGGTCCGTGGTTTTGCATCTAAAGTATTGAACCCAGGTATTGGGTCCCTAGTATTAGATCTCTATGGTTTTGGACCATGGTTTGAGTGAGGCATAGACTATAAAAAGGAAAGGAGATCATTTGGTTTGGGCACTGATGTGTTGAATATCTTAAGAAGAGCAAGATCTGAAATTCTGTGATCGGTTGGTGAGTTATAGCTGGACCTAAACCAAGGAGAAACCTGAACATTACAAGACGAATCTACTGATGGGGCGAAATCTCTTTGGCGCAAGATCAGATCTGTAAATCTGATAGTCTAGGGTATAATTGAAGTCTGAAAAATTATCTATACCCGCAGGTCCGACACAGTGCAGGCGCGGATACCCGCAGGTCCGACACAGTTCAGGCGCGGAGATCCGCAGGATCGTCATAGTGCAGGCGTGGATATCGCAGGTTTTACATAGCGCAGGCACGAAGTCCGCAGGACCGACAGAGTGAAGGTGCGGATACCCGCAAGTTGGCCACAGAGAAGGCGCGGACATATGCAGGTTTCTATTGGTGAAGTTGCGGACTTTTCCTTGAAATATGTTTTAGCTGCTTTTGTCTATTACTGCAGTGTTCAGGGTTCTGAATTGGTGTCTGGTTACTGGTATTGTGTTCTGAAAAGTTATTGATTCAGTATTTGCACAAGGAAGTTGGTTGATTGCAGATCTATTTGATGTTTGATTAATATTCATGGATCTAGTTTGAAAATTTATGAAACGTGGTCCCTGGAAGAAAAGAGAAGTCTTCTGTAGGTCAGCACCTACGTACTAATATCTCAGCTAGTACAAAAGCTAAGGGGGTTGTAGCTCCCTTCCAGAAGAGTCTGGAGAACGAGAGAAGGTTGTAGCCTTCCGCAGGTTGAACTCTGCGTGATCGTATAACACTGCACCAGTACAGAAACATTGTAAAAATAAGTTTCTAATTAAAATAAGATAGAGACATATTGCAGCAGGTGGTTTTCACCCACATTGGGTTTCCACCTTATATCTTGTGTTCCTTTTGTGTGACTGTTTGTTCTACTTTTATGTTCCTGCTTACTGTTATATGGTTCTGACACATAGATTAATGATCAACATCTGAAGAATAAATTAAATTATAAGTCTGGAAGGTATATGCAAGTTTCAATAGTCAGATCTGCAAGTCCTTGTATAAATTGAAAAGAATTTGATAATACTGATTCACGCCCCCCCCTCTCAGTGTTATTTTCAACAAAAGTAAATGATAAAATTATGTTGCCAAAAAATTATGTTGCCAATATATGATATTCTCGCTAAAATATTTAGAGATATATATAATCTACCCCTCTAAATTTAAGCATAATTTTTTTTCCAAAACTTTTTTTTAATCATCATTCAAATTGTTATAAAAAATAATAATTTTAACTAAAATAATATATTCAATTAAATTACCTTATAATTAACATTTAATCATTTTTCCACATGAAACAAAACACGCAAAAACATAATTTTTTCATTAGTCTCTTCAATATTTCTGTAGTCCTAGAATTTTTAGAATATAATATATGATATAAACAAAACCACAAAATTAACAAAACCTCTGAAATGTTGGCCGAAAATTGTATCTCACCAGCTCACCGCTCCTATATTTAGGTCACTAGAATAGACTTTTTTAGGGCGGCAGTAGCAGGTGCTGCACGAAGAATCAGTGGTTTTGGCCAAAGTTGTTCGCATCCTTTTGAGCGATGCGAGAATTAGTGCGGGAATGGAAGCAAATATCTTCCTTTTTATGTCTCCCCGCTTCGGCTTCTTCCTCCCTCGAGCACCGCCATTTCCAGAGGCAGGCACTGCCATGAACACACGATAAGATTCACAGGTCGCTTGCCTGATTATGTTCACAGATGCTTACAAACCAGAAAGCGTAATTTAGATGGAAAGCATGAAATTCATGAATGGGTCGAAACGGGATCAAATTTATAGGCGCTGTAAAATCTCAACTAGAACATTCAAGTGTGAAAGGACCCCGAGCTCCTGCTATGGCCGGTCTATGAAAGAATTGACAGATTATATTAATTCAATGTATAGAGAGCCATAGTGGAGGACCAATGTGAAGATCACGGAATGGCCATTCGATCATGCGAGAGGACGTCTGACTGGTGGATTCAGATGTACATAGCGTAACATGACCAATGTGAAGACCACGGAATGGCCATCCGATCATGCGAGACGACGTCTGACTGGTGGATTCAGATGTACATAATGTAACGTATAAGTGTCTGTCGGTATCGTTCGTTGATATTTTGCGATGTATCTGGCCCGAGTTTTCAATTTTTAGGCGGCCGGACTTTTGAACAGTATCGTTCGTTGATATTTTGCGATGTATCTGGCCCGAGTTTTCAATTTTTAGGCGGCCGGACTTTTGAACAGTATCGTTCGTTGATATTTTGCGATGTATCTGGCCCGAGTTTTCAATTTTTAGGCGGACTTTTTAATTCTTCAGAAGGTAAAGTTTGTAATTATTTTGACAAAGTCTGTTTTGATTTTATTTTTTAAAGCTGGCAGCGTATTTCAATATATGTGGCCGTATTAAGTGGATAAAGTCGTTTTGAATGTTTTTTACAAGGTAAAGTTTTAAGTTGACAAACTCTGCTTCGTTTCTTTTAAAGGGTATGGTTGGGCTTGAATTATTACGTTGATAAACTCTGTCTTAATTTATGTTTCTGAAGTATTAAGTGGATAAATTCGTTTTAAATGATATTTACAAGGTAAAGTTTTTAAGTTGACAAACTCTGCTTTGATTCTCTTAAAAGGTATAGTTGGGCTTGAATTATTACGTTGATAAACTGTCTTTTAATTTTTTTAAACATAATGTTTGGTTCCGAACTTGGTTAGGTCCAGGTAAATTTTGACAATTTTGACTAAATTTAGATTTCATTGTTTTTATATAAGTTTTATATTTCCTTTTTAATTGATTATGTGTAGTAATTTTTTTTAAATAAAATAGAATTAATATTTTTAATAAATTTGTGAAAAAAAAAATAAAAAGTACAATCAAATATTTAATCAATATTTTTAATAATTAATTTAATTATTTTATATTTTAAATTAGATAAAATTAATAAACTAAAACAAAATCTATGTTATAAAGAAGTTCCTCTAATAATAAAATAGGTAAAGTTTAGGGTTAGGTTGTTAGTGAAATAAAATTAAGGATAATGAAAGACAAGATTTTTGTTTTGTTTTCTTTTAAATTATGGTGAATCTGTAACACATTTGAATAATATGGGGAGGTCTAGGATTAATTTTTCTAACATGAAAAGTATGTCCAACAATGCACAAGTCAAGTTTTTTTTTTTTAACCACATGGTGAATCGATAACTGCGAGTCCTAATCTATGGGAGACCTAGGATCAATCCTCGTAGTTGCCACTATAACACCAAGAGTACATCCAACTACCTGCAAGTCGATATACTAAGATCCTATGGTTTTAGCAAAGCGAGACTCTTGTGCTGCCAAGGCGGGGGTGGGGAATTTGCTTCTCATGCCGCCATCATAGTAGGTCAGTGTACTCAATGAGATTTGAACTGCCGTCTCTTGAGATTCGCCCAAGTAAACTTACCGTCAACCACACTTCACTGTACAACGCACAAGTCAAGTTACAAAGTAAAAATCATAAAAATGACAGGTCATATCCTCATCTCAAGCATTCACAAGTTCTTCAATTTAGCAATCAAGTACGGCTTCCTAATCCCCAGAGTCAAAGTTTCAATGTACTTATATTTAAAATTGGGCATAAAAGAAATTCCTCTAATTATAAGACCGTTATGAAAGAAGTTAAAGGTGAGGTTAGACTAGGAGTTATCATTCAATTGCAGGACACATTGTTAGGCTTAAGATCATTCGGAGGTGTGTCACAATAATTAAAACTAATCTCCTATGTTGTTTCATTGACTTCAAAAAACGTTTTGAGTTGATCACTATTGTAATAAAGATGCAAGTCAACACTATTTCAAACATTAGAAACATTAAGAGTTGGTTGGAAGAAATTAATTGTGATATAGGAGTTTAGCATGGTTGTCCCCTATCCTTTACCTTTCTTGGTGCATAGATTGACAAGTTAGGAGGGTTGTTTAGAAGAAGCAAGTTGTGTCTCCTTTATTTTAATCACTAGCCATCATCCTTCTTCATTATATTGATGATATTGTTCTTATGTTGAGGATTCTCTATGATCTTGACAAGAGACTAAAAATTTTAAGTATTCGAACTATAGTATAGGTGCGACTATTAATACTAATGAAATGAAGGTCATGGTAGTTAAAGCAAAAAACATTAATTAAGATGACCTTTTGTTTGATGGCATCACCTTGGATGAAGTGACTTCATAGAAATATTTCAGAACAAAACATTACAAGATTAACTAGAACTACAATCTAGAGAAAAGGATTAATTGAGGGTCGGAAGCTTATTATGGACTCAAGAGTAATTGTAACCTAATGAACTTTTGGCTGTGAGGTAAGAATAAACTCCTTTATGAGATTCTCATCACTCCTACTATGTCATATGGTTGTGAAGTTTGGGACTACAACATCTCTATAGAATAGTGGTAAGAATAAAATCCTTCATGATATTCTCATCACTCCTACTATGTCATATGGTTGTGAAGTTTGGGACTACAACATCTCTATAGAATAGTGGAGAAAGATAGAGCTCATACAAACATGTTTTATAAATTATAATCACAAAACTTAGGGAAATACACGCTATCATATCATCCTCATAGAAGTGATCATTTTCCCCATTGACAAAATCATTATCACAAGAAAATTAATGTATAGTAAGAAGATAAACAACATGGAGAACAAGAGATTTCCTAAGATTGAGTCAACATCTAGTCAATATCACCTATCACTCAATTAGAGTTGGCATATATATCACAAGTTTAGGCTAAATCATTGGGAAATAAAGGAAAAAGTAACTTCACAAAATAAAAATAATGTTAAAAGTATTATTAAATCTAAAGTTAAGGAGAAATTATGATGCAGTAAATAATTAAAGGGAAAAATAATTAAAACACTATAAGTAGTTGATCAACCCTAATTTAAGAGGTCAAAATCATTTTTATGTCTTGACTAGCATAATGAAGAAAATTAAAACTAAGAAAATAAAAACAAATTGTCATAAACTCTATAATAAAATAAAACATTTTGGGTGGAAAAAATTAATTATTTTTGTGAAATTAAAAAAATGGAAAATAAAAACACTTTGTTGTAAAACATCTTATACCATCAAATTATAGTTTGAAAACATCTCTTAAAATGCAATTTTTTAAGGTTTAATTTATAAGAATTATAATTTGTTTAATTCAAAATAATTGAAAAACACCATTTAAATTTAACCATTAAGATCTAATTTGCCAAATTAATGATGTAGTATTTCTATTTTTTTTTTCTCAAGATATTTAAACAGTTAAGTTAATTTGATATTTAAATAATTTTTACTGATTTATTTAATAAATTATATAAATATAATTTTAATGATTTATTTTAATTTTAAAAAATATAATATAATATTATAATTAAAATTATTGATAAAACGTAACATTTAAATGATAGATTTAATTTATTAAAGTAATTTTAATTCCCGAGTCATGCTCTTAACTATACTTTCAATCATTTGTTATATGTTGAAATATTCTGTAGCAAATTTATCATAGTTCTTATTAAATCTTTTTAACATGTTAATCCCTGGTGTTAGATATGCAAAATTCACATTTCTCTAATTTATGAGTACGTTTCATAGTGGAGGACGAAATATGTTTATGCCTAGTGTTAGATGTGCAAATTTGACATTTCGTTAATTTGTTCTTAGACATACTTAACATAATATTTCTTCCCAAAGCTTCTTCGGTTTATTTCGTTTTTAAATTTCACATTGCAACCTATATGAGATGGTTATTATTTGCTTTCCTATTTTTATATCATGAATTTCAAGTAGTTTTATGCTTTTTCTCTATTGATTTATTAAAGTTATTTTTGTTAGTTTAAGTTATACTTTTTCAAAATATGTCGCAAAACACAAACATCTGACAATTAACATCTTCAAACATGTCACTTGGTAGATGTGGTCAATTTTCCCATAGGGAAACTATATATTTTTTACCATCTACACATAGAGTAATTTGGGTGAAATTCTAAAAGTGTTAGCGATTATAGCATAACCAAAACTATCCACTACTATGTCATAATACTAAACACTGAAAACAAATATTCAGACTCAAGAATCCGTGGAAGTGACAAAAGTCAAATCTCTAACACTGGAACCAAGAGGAATATGAGGAGCAATTTCACATTGGAAGTGGAGATTGGTGTTTGCAACCTCACATGTATCCTCTCTAAGAATACTCTCTTGTTGCACTAGACACGTTTGACGTCCTCCAAAATAGCAAAGATATTATGTTTTTTTGAGTGCTTATCCTTCAAGATAGTGCCCAGCAGGGTGTTCGTCTGCCAATATAGAGGCAGGGAAGTGAAATATTGCTTCCTTCTTCCTCAGGTATACCTAGTGTTGCGAATCTAAGTAGAAACATCTTCCGAATTATCTAAATTCGAGAAGGCCTATGAGTCATGAATAGCAAGATTCTCCAAATGGATAATTTCATGTGATAATTATTAGCACTTCCTAGGCTTGTTGTTGGGTTTTTTTATGACCCTTGGGGCCATGACCTCCCCGCAATGCCTAGTTCGCATTACATTTTAGGAAGATATATAGCGAGCTTGGGGTTTATAAGCAACAAACTCAACCCCAAACCAATGATATTGCAAAACTGAAAGCATCTATACCACGTAACATAAATTACTAGTAGGTCAAAGGCTGACGAAAGTGGGTTGAAATAGAGAGAACATAAAACCAAGAAAAGTTGTCCACAAGTAGAAAGGTGCCACCATAATGGATAGATTATAACATTTATCCTAAGAGAAATGGTGAGACTATAACCCAACAAACCTGGGATGCATATTAACAACAGTCTAAAGGGTGAAGAAACAAGGCTAACATACAAGAAAATATGTCCATAAATAGAAGGGTGACACCAAAAAGGAAAGGTTATGAACATCAACCAAGGAGAAACATCGAGATTATAACCCAAAAAACGTTTCAGAGCACATCAAGTGCATAGATAGACCTAATGATATATAAAAACCTTCCTTGAGGACATTCAGTAAACACTTAAAGGGTAACCATGAAAATTAATAGAGACCCAATAGGGAAAAAGAGGTACACATGCTCTGAAGGTTGAGAGAAGTGCTAATCTTAGGGATGGGAAAGTAGAAAAAAATTCCACAGTATCAGAGACATGAGGAGTGATAGAGAATCTGTGCTTGCAAGTGCAGCTTCCAGGGTTCCTTCATAACAACTCTACACACTCAACTAGACATGCAATACTTGAACAATAATGAAAGCCTAGACAATAATACCCCTTTTAGGAAATACCATACAAATTCTCAATTTTTGTAATGCCTAGAGAGTTTTCAACCGCCCTCGCCTCAACTTTCATGGTGACCAATGCTCCTAAGGCAATGGGTTTAATTGTTGCCTCGTTGTGTAGCCTTGAGATCAATTAACACCAAACGAAAAGCACAACACACTATAAGCCACACCCTCCACCTTGATACCAAGTTGCATGCTTATGCATGCAATTGAACAACCAAAAAACACCTAGAATTCACTACTCTCTCTGCAATAAGGTGGCACACTCTCTCAAGATTCACCCCATCAAGGAGATTTATTAAAGTTATTTATGTAGTACTTTTATGGTAGGTTTGGTGCTTTCATTCTCATTAACCAATTTTCTAGATAATGTTTCACCACCATTTTATTTAATGGTTACTTCTATTTTCTCTTTATATTATATATATTATGATTGCTTATGTATAACACCCAACAAACCATTTCTTATAAAATCAAATTTTTCTAGTCCTTTATTCTTACTTTTACTTTTTTGAAGCTCGCTTTAACTTATTTAATTAAGATTATCTATTTGTTAAATATTTAAAATAAATAAATAAAACAACTCAAAATAGTCCACACCCACACTCACTTCCTAGCCTAAGTAGGGCACAATAATCTTCCCAACCAAATCCAAAATTAGAATCTTGTAAACACTTTTTTTTTAAACTATAATCTTGTAAACAAAATTTAAAAATCACAATTCACACGTTTTAATGATATGCACTTTTGAATGTGTGGAACCATGCATCACCTATTATAATTGATGAAAAAATGTGTGGTTCCAATGTCCAAAATCTTGAAAAGGTTTCCTAAGAATTCATGGAGATCTAAAAACATTGATTTTGAAGTTTTGTCTCTGATCATTATGATAATTAAATTCTTTTTCTTCCACAAAGCATGCTTTATTTATATATGTTTGTTAAACGTTTTTAAGCTCGTTATTTTTGTAGAATTAAATTTCATAATATTATTTTTTCAAACTAGGTTGAGATTACGGCAAAGCCAACCGCAATATTGGATTGAAGAATGATTTTCCTACCAATGAGATGTTATCACTAATACTGTGCAAAGTTTTGTTGATATCGGATGCTAACTGAGATAGCTTAATTCCCCCAAAGGTGGCCCCAATCCTCAATCCCTCCCCATGAGATTTGAACCTCTCACTTGGTGGGTACTAAACCCCATACAAACTAGTTGATCTATAGCTCATGAGTCTTTAAAACTCCATATTTAATTAAGCAAGAAATATCTTTTCTTATGATGGATTATTAATCATCGTATAATATTCATAAATATTACAATTATTTGTTTAAAATACATTCAAAATCATAATAGTATAGAGTTATGTTAATACTAGATTTATGAAGGCTGTAGTCTAACCAGGCATCATTTTTTAATGAAAAAAATTGGAAATTGCACCACAATTTTCATAAAATCCAATAGATTTTTTTTTGTTTTGAAAATTTGGTTAAAACTGTCAAACTTCAAGATTTTTGGTGCCCCAGGGGTTTTTATGGTGTTGAATCTATCTCCACTATCAAAAACATGATTGAAGAACTCGTACTCTTATATTTTTTGCACCTTATTCAGAGTATGAAACTTAAAAAATTTCACCTGAGGACATTTAATATGTCTTGGCACTTGATAGATTTGGGGTCAACATGAATCTATGCTAGTTGTACTTACACACAGACATATAGTACATGTCTTCTTCACTTTGAGCACAACATTAATAAACTAATTTAATCATAATAAGTTTTTTTAACAATATTTTTTTGTTATATATATATATATATATATATATATATATATATATATGTGGATAATTTCCCAAATATAAATTTTGTTGTCAATTACTTTTGAAAATTATGTTGTCAATTTGAATAACAAGGTCTACAAATTCAACCATCAATTTAACGCAAAAACTAGAAAATACAACATGCAACTTAGCTCTAATACCACTATAATGTCCCAAATATGAAATTTGCGGAAATTAGCTTCATGAAATGAAGTCATCCACACCATAAACAATTTGCACAAATTAAACCACAAAATTTACAACAAAAATTGGAAATTAAAATTGCCACTGAATAGTAGACAATATAAACATGCACAAGATCTCAACACAATTTTATTAATATGTGAATAAGTTGGTAAAACAACAAGAATATGGCTGAGATGATGGCACCAAACAGATCTACAATAATTCTGCAATTGGTCTCCAAAACAAACTGGAAATCAATAAGCTACAACATGTGAATCATAAATGGATCCACCAAGGGAAGAGAAGGGTTATTGACCACTCTTTGTGCATCACCCGAGGGTTTCTGTCATGGGGCTACAACTGAAGTTTGGAAATCTTGGTCCTCCAAACCTCTCCACAATAAACAAATACTGAACTATAAGATGTCTCCAAATGATCTCTTCTTTCTCTTTCATATATCTCATGGATAAATCTCCAAGCCTCTAGAAGCATCTTATTTTATTATTATTCTACAAGCACCTCCATTGAATTTATCTTAAGTGGCTTTTAGTTTTATTTTATTTCACAGTCACTTTAGGCCTTTTTTCCTATAATTAATTATTTTCCATAACTAAATGACTAAATAAAGCCATTTTTAATCAGGGAAAATGGTAAATCTCCCACCATACTCTCTTATGCCACTAGAAGTCACTTCTCAACATCCCATCCTATAGATATTCTCATTCTGGTTCCAACGAGCTATTACACTAAATTATTCCAACAAATATTTCTCCTGAGATGACATCTCAAGAAAAATTAATTAAATCTGACTCAATAATGACCCTGTTTTTTGAAAGTCTTTGGAATGCAATGAAATAAAGTACAAGTTGTGTTGATGACAAAATATGCCAAAAGAATGTCATCAGATCCCATAAAAATTCCTCAAAACTCCCTCGGAGTCATTGATGACATAAACTCCTCACATGACGTAACCATCTCATGCCCTGAAAATCCACCCTGCATGTACTATAGAGGAAAATAAAAAATGGGGAAATGACAATATGTGTGTTTGTCTGGAAGGATGTTAAAATGTTTGTGTCAACATACATATTTAAATATTTTATTTTAATATATATTGAAAAATTTTTAATTTTAAATATTTTATCTTAGCATATATATATTGCTATAGCATCATTTATCACCCTTGTATACTTGATGCTTTGAGTCATGGCCTTGGGTAGCCCTTTCCCTTTAGACTTGGTCCATTTACTAAAAAACATTATTTTAAATTGGATACGTGACTCTACCCTTCAAAAAGCATGTGCACACACGAGTCCAACTATACCTAACACACATATATAATTTGAAATATTAAAAAAATATAAAATCCCTATTTTATGGGCAGGGTTTATACGTTACACTAGAAGCCCACCTACGAGAGCCCATGGCCCAACTATATCACAACTAAAACAACTATTCTGAGGTGGCTTTTGTATATGTGTTTTTTAATTCACATAGCATGTACACACACATTTTTGTCCAAAGAAACTTGTGTATAAATGTGTTTCCTTGAGAAAAGTCATGTATACATGCACATCTATCACTTCATAGTCATGTATGCTTGGCTTTGAATGAATTTTTCAAATTCTGAGTCTAGTTAAGGGTTTTTCCTGATTTTGTTTTTCTTCTGTTTAGTCATTGATTGTCTCGGAGAGTCTTGATTCTTGTAGATTTTCAGTGGAAAATCCTAGTCAACCTAGGGTTTGCTTCTTTGTTAAGTGTTGTTTTTTGTATATGGGTTCAAGGCTCCTTAGTGAAGTTCTTGGTCGTTCTGAGCTTTCGGAACAACGAATTGGCCTCAATTAAATTATAACCCAGCCTTTACATTGCTTTTCCTTTCTTTCTTCAAAGTTGACATATTTAGTTTTTTCTTCGTTTCTGAGAAAGTACTTCTTGCAATATTCAAAAGTTTTCTTGGTCTTCTTGAAATCTTTCTTGTTTACTAAATTTTTTATGCTTTTGTTCATATTAGTTCGTTTGAGTTTGCAACCTCTTTTCACTTTAAGTCTTACCATGTTAATGGTTCCTATGGCTTGTGAAATTTGAGGTTCTTTGTGCTTGAATATTGATCTTGAAGTCTTTAGTAGTTTTTGTTTTCTCAAGAACTATTTGTGCCCTTAAAAAGAAAAGAAGATAGAAGCATCGTTTTGTTTCCTTTATTTTTATTTCTGGCTTCTCTTTTTGGTCTTCTTATCATTTTGGAGCAGGTGTGAAGTCTTTTCATTAGGTCCAATTTGCCTGATTTTTGGAAAAAAAAATTGATTTAATTTGTTCCTCTTTTTTGTCAAGTTTTGGTCTCTTGATCTCTTTGAGAAACACATTTGCTTTCTTTAAGAGCAACACTTTGAATCTTGCATTAAGCATTATTAGTTTGCATTAGGATAGTTGCATTGTAAGCATTTTTAGTCTTTTTGTAGATTTTGAGCGCATGAGCATGCGTTTTGAAAAATAAAAGAGAAGTTTTTCTTTCGTAGTTTGTTCGTAGAACCTTGTAGAAATATTTTTCATCGAAGAAAAAAGAGTTTCATATGAATGTAGCCAAGTGTTCTATTGATTTATTTTTTCATCAATAAAATCATAAGTTGCACTTCCATTTTACCCTCGACTTAAGAATATCCATTAAAATTAACTGCTAAAACTAAAATGAAATAGAATTTTTTGATTTGTCATAGTTACCTCAACTAGTCTAGGTGATTTAGGGCATTGGAATAGGTGTGTGGAGAGTTAACTCTCCAAGGCCACTCTAAATTTAAAAATATAAGCTAATTAAAAGAGTGAAATCTAGCGTTGTTAAGTTTTTTGTGAAAGCTCTTCTCTTCTGGGAATTAAGCACGAGGGCGAGTGAAGGCAGGCAAGAGAGATACCCCCTCTCTTACTTGTTAGATCCCAACCAAAGACTATTCCACCTGACGTTTGTTATGAATTAGTGACCTTAGTTGCCATTCCTAGGGATAAAACATGTGACTACAGGGGGAATACCCATGGTGCCTGAGGCAGACGTTGTATCACTCTCATTAGTACTTCTGCAGGGTGCCCTTGGGAAGCTCGGGTACTTCCATCGGCAAAGGATTTTGTTTGGGGGTCAACCTAACTGTTTTTGTTACCTTCATTGGTAGGCTTGGGCCGTAATTATTTCAAACTATCTTCGGAATGTCATTTACTTTTCTTTCTTGTATTTTGGTGTCCCATCCTAATCACGTGAAGTGGAAATGCCTCGAAGTATCTTGATTGGTTGCATCTTTAGGGACAATTTTGTGAGTGCTCTTTTCTCCTAGATTGCCATATATTTATATCTTTTTGAGTCTTTACAAGTTCTCTTAATAATCAAAAGTGGTCTATCGACCAGTTTGGCGATCTAGGAAGCTTCGTGGGATGTCACCTACAAGTGTGAAGCCTTCTTCTAGAAGGAATAAGAGAAATTCTGCTGGTGATTTTCGACCAGTAGCAGCAAATGCATCAGAGATTGATCCTCCACTTCAGGCTATAGTTTCATAGGGTGGATCTAATGTAAGTAGTGATTTGGAGAGGTGAACTCCAGTCCTTTATAGGGTTCTCTTCCAGTCACAAGACAAAGTTAAGCCTGAATAGATTCCTATGTCCCATGTTACTCCTTCACATCTTCCTCCCAATTATCTAGTCGTTCTATTATATGTTGGGATGCTGACTCACAGACTGACAAGCCCTGGTCTTTATCATCCTTTTCCTTCGATGGACACTCCTGGGAGCACAAATCCAGCTATGAGCACGACTAGTGTGCATACTCCTCTTTCAGTTCAAGGAGGAGGTACTATTGTTATATCTACTATCACTCCTAGTACTGCAATATCTAACTCTACCTCCATTCCATCTTCGAGTGGGGGCACCCAAGATTTTTCTTCCCACACTGGTTCCTTCCCCTTTGGGATGCCTTCTAGTTCAATTCCCTGGGTTATTCTAACCATCTCATATGTTGTTTCCACAACTATGAATTATATGGCCAGTGGTTCAGCCTCTTTCTAGGGTTTTCCATTTGAAAGTGGTCATATACCTCATCCTAACCCTTCTTTAGGATCACTTGCTTTCTTTGCTCAAGGTCAAGGTTATAATCCTTTTCAAGGATGGAATAACCTTTCTTTTAGTGGTTTAGGAGTTAGGAATCAATTTTCTTTTGGTGAACAGGGGAACATGCCATACTCCTTCATAAGTACCTTTCTAGGTTATTCTCCCTTCACTAATGCGTGGAACCCTTACCAAAGGGATCTCCTTTCCTTCTAATACCTTACTTGGGGGAAATTTTCCTGGTTATGGTAGCCTTTCAATAGGAGGTGGTCAAACTCGAAATTATTTTAGACCACAAGGTTTTACTTACAATTCAGTTTCTTCTATGAACAATCCTCAGCGACCTAGTGCCTCTACAAATCCGGGATATTCTTTCCAAAATGTTGGGAATCCTACTCATGGTGGATGGAACTCTCAAGCTCCTGCACGCTTACCATTCATCAAAACCCTAAATTTTACAGATCTCTCAAAATTAACAAAATGATCTGATCCGATATAATCTGGCTTGGCCTCTACTTCCCACCAATCTTCCATTGGATATTCCAAAATTCGAAGGAAATTCTGGGGAGGATCCAATTGACCATACAACAACATTCCATTTATGGTGTTCATCCAACTCCCTAATTGATTATTCAATTATGTTGAGATTGTTCCAATGCACCTTAACTGGAAATGCTGCTAAGTGGTATATAGAGCTTAGTGAGGGTACATTTGCTTCATTTGGTGAATTGGCTACTATGTTTTTGAACCATTTTTAGTTGCCCATTCGATATGATGTTGGAACTGAGCTATTGGCTAGTTTACAACTAGATAAGGCAACTCACATTTCTGACCATATTCAGGAATGCTGAATATGGAAGAGGCTCATCAAAGCCAATATTCCTAATGAATTCCTTCTCGAATGTTTTTTAAAATCTTTACAGCTAGAAATTTGTAAGGATGTATCACTCTACGGGGTATTTACTGAAGAACATGCTATATTTAGAGCCCAACAATTAGAACTTATATATTGTTAGTTTGGGGTTCTTTAAAAGATTTTTCCTGATGCTCCTGGATCCAAGATCGATTTAGCCAAATCGAAGCGAGGTCCCCATGCTGATGGGATCGTTGGATCGATCAATAACAACACAGCTAACTTTTTAAGTCAATTATAATAGTTGTCTTTACAAACTGCTTCTTCAATTCAAGCATTGTTGTCAGTGCTTATGCCTTCTCAATATTTAACTATTAACGGTGTCCAAACTTCTAACCCCAAAGGAAATCGACAATCTGATGGCAAGAAAAAGGGACATGGTAAGAAGAAAGGATTGGAAGGGAAATGTGAACAAACCCAGTAATAATACTAAGGAGGGTGAAAAGGATTCCAAAACGAAAGTTATGTTTTGTTGCAAATTGTGCAATGGAGAGCATTTAGCTCATATTTTCCTGAAGATTCAAGATGCTTAGTGCTTGTTAGTGCACTAGGGTTCTTCTAGATCCCAGGCTATTCTGACTAACCCTTTTCCCTAAGGGCAACAAATGTTTGCTGTCGCGACTACTAATACTAGAACCTAGTGGGGGGAAACTAGGAAGGGGAAAAATAATCGAATGCATACATGGTGAGTTATCATGTTGATGTTGCTACATTATCACATGATTATGGTGAATCGAAATCCTTTAAGGCTAAGGATTCTCCTGATGTTCTAGAGCCACTCCATATTGAGAGGTCCACAGTTCAGCCTATACCTGAAATACCAAAAGGTTCTCTAAAACGTTCAATGATTAATCCTAATGCCAGGGCTACCTAGAACTACTCCACTGTTGATGTTCTAGCTCAAATTCCTTGTCCAATGTTTGCATTAGAGGTACTCCAATGGTGTTAGTCAGAAAGGAGTGCGCTTCTCATTGCAATAGGGGCAACAGATCCAAAAAACTATCTTATTCTTACATTTGACATGTCAAATATTAAGAAGAGACTACCTCATCACATTTCTTTCCAAATTAAATCTACATATTGAAAGACGAATATGTTTCAAATCATAGTTGATGAGGGATCTTCCACATGTGTCATGTCAATTTCATGTTGGAAAGCTATGAGATCTCCTCAAGTTGTTCCTTCACCTACTCTCTTGATTGTATTTTATGGTCATTCTCATTACCGTTTGTGTTGAGGGTAAGGTGGTCAATATCAAGGTGGAAATAGTCAATGTGAATTTGGATTATAATCTTCTATTGGGATGAAATTGGATTTATGAAATGGATGCCATTGTATCATCGTTATTTCACATCATATTCTTTCTCCATGAAGGGAGAATTGTTACTTTTGATCAAATGGATTATTCTCCAAAAGAATCCAATTCATCCTTTGATTCTTCTGTTCCCTTGGTGAACAATACCAAGAAGCCTATTGAGAATTTAGGAGTTAGAATGTATTCCTCGTTGATGTGTACTTTTGATATTCCTTCTCCTATTGCTCAAATAAATGTCATTTCATCATCCAAGGTCCTTTATCGAAAAGAGTTCATCAGAACTCATTATTTTTCAGATCCTTGGCCCTTACCCTCTTCTACAACCACATTAGAATCAAGGCCAGTGGGTGGAATGGCATATCCCATGCCTGCAGCTAAAACTGCTTACCAATTTATAGTTAACACCGCAGATTCTAATCCTACTCCTCTTTCACCAGGATTTGGATGGAGATGTGGCTCCCGCTTGGAATCTTGACTCTACTTCTTCTATGAGTTGCATTTATATTGTTTTACCATCTCAGGAATAAATCTTAGAAGAAATGACACGTATAGAAAGACCGTGGGATGATTTGCATCATCGGTCATCCAGACTTGCATGAAGTAGAATCATGTTTGTCTAGCCCTTTGTCAACTAGTGGTGTTCACACAATTTTAAACACTTTGGCTCCAGCATAGATTTCGACCTAAGATAAAATCTCTGTCATTTCAGAAATAGATCCAGTGAACATCTTCAGGAATCCTAATATAATAGAGAATGTTTCCATCGGAGCCGAATGATCCCCTGAAGAAATTCAAATATATACCGATCTTTTCAAAGAGTTTTGTGATGTGTTTCTTGGTATTATGAGGAAATTCCTGGAATTAATCCATCGATAATCCAGCATGAGATCAAGAGTTACATGAATGCAAAGCCTATATGGTAAAATATTTTGCCGGTAAACCCTAGAAAAGGGGCAACTATCAAAGCCAAGGTTGAGAAGCTGCTTAAGGTGGGTTTCATATACCCCATTTCGTTGACTAAGTGGGCTCAAATCTAGTCCCAGTTGATGAAAAACAAGGAACAATCCACGTATGCATAGACTTTAGGGATTTAAATAAGACTTGTCCAAAATATAATTTTCCCACGCCTTTTATTGATCAAATTATCGATGAATGTGTGGGAAATGAGATTTTCTCCTTCATGGATGGTTTTTAAGGTTATAATCAAATTATTATTTGTCTTGAATACCAGCATAAGACAACTTTTATGTTCCCTTGGGGTACCTTTGCATACAAAAAGATACCTTTTGGCCTTAAAAATGCTAGAGTGAATTTTCAGCAGGCCATGTCCTATGATTTCCATGATATGAAAATTATCAACGAAGCTTATTTGGATGACCAAGCTGCTTGTTATCGAAAGATAATTGATCATCGTCATCATCTGTAATTAATTTTGAGTGATGTCGTCATCAGAAAATCTGGTTAAATCCGAATAAATGTGTTTTTATTGCCACATATGGTCGGTTATTAGGATTAATAGTGTATAATGAAGTTATTCACGTATATCGTTTCAAGGTTTAGGAAATACTTTAATTGCCCCCTCCGTCTACCATTCGTCAACTTCAAAATCTCAAGGAAAAGCCAATTATTGAGGATATTTATCATCAATTATGCTGAGATCACAAAAGGATTTATGAGATTCTTGAAAAAAGGAGTTCCATTTTTGTGGGATGATTTCACTTAACACTCATTTGATGCTTTCAAAAAAGCATTGAACTATGCTCCTATAGTGAGTCTAGTTGATTATAGCAGGGATTGCTTCTTATATCTCGTTGCGACAGAATCAATCATAGCTATGTTTCTGGTTCAGGAATATGATTCTCTCCATGAGAACGTGATTATTATCTAAGCCGAGGCTTGGTAGGTCCTGAATTACGATAAACCCCTGTAGAGAAATTAGCTTTGGTAGTTGTTCTTACTCTCCATCGACTTCGACACTATATTTTTCTAACCCATTACATTTTGTTCTCAGTAGGTAAGTGATTGGGGGAAAACATAATAGATGGGTATTTATTTTCGAAGAATTCAATCTCGAGTTCTTATTAGCCAAATCTAAGAAACCTTTAGTATTTACAGAATTAATATCAGAGTTTCCATGTGAAGAAGAAATGGTATATGAGGAATCATTCCATGATGAACATCATTTCCTTATTTCTTCACAAGATTCTTGCTATGGAGATAATATAATATATTTTCAAACTTCGAAGTTTCCTCTCACTTTTTCAAAGGACGAGCGAAGAAAATTGTGTCACTTAGCTAAAAGTTATGTTATTATCGGTGACACTTTATATCGTCATGGGGTTGATTCAATCCTTAGATGTTGCTTAACCTTAGAAGAAGTTGAGTCAGTGATGAATGATTGCCACAGTGGAGCTTGCGGTGGTCATCTATCTAGGCTTCCTACATACCAAAAAAGCTTTCATGCAGGTTATATTTGGCTTTTGACTTTCAAAGATTGTGTTGAAACGGTCAAAAAATGCCATCCTTGTCAGGTTTATACTCGGAAAATGCACGCTCATCTAACTGCTCCCTTTCCTTTTATTACCATTATTCTATTCACAATGTGGGGCATTGATTTTACAACTTGTATCCCACCTTTGACAAAGGGTCATAAGTATATTATTGTAGCAGTGGACTACTTTACTAAGTGGGTTGAATCTATGCCCACTTTTGTGAATTATGGTGAAACAACAACCATTTTTTTATTCAACCAAGTCATTTCTCATTTATGTATTCCAAAGGAGACTGTCACTGACGATGATAGTCATTTCTAGAACAAGATGATGGTTGAATTAGCTCTGAAGTTGAGCTTCTGGTAGGAGCATTCATATCCTTACCATCCTAAGGCCAATGGTCAGGTGGAAGCCATGAATAAATGACTCAAATTTATCTTGCAAAGGACAATTAATAAAGCTTGATCCAATTGGAATATCCAGATGTTGATTCAGACGGCTATGGGTTTCAGTCCTTTTCAACAAGTTTATGGTTCAAACACTTCCAGTCTTGAAGAACGCCTTGGTTATTTGGAAAGTCTTGATGAGCAACGTCAAGATATAGCCACAATTAATGAAGCTCATAAAAATAGCGTGAAGATCCAATATGATAAGTTTGTGCGTCCTAGGGTTGTCTTTGAAGTTGACCTTGTCCTGGTCTATGACCAAGACAAAGATGCCTTGGGGGCAAGTAAGTTTAAACTCATGTGGTACTGTCCTTTTATCGTTAAAAATTTCTTGAAATAAGGAGCTTATGAGTTGGTTGATTTTGATGGAAATGAGTTGGTGGAGCCCAAAAATGGGCTCTATATTAAGAAGTACTATGTCTAGGCTTCTGCCTAGCATTTTCTTGCTTGTAGATATTGTATATATTTATTAATATATGTTCATAGGTTTCATAGTGATATCGATATTTTTGATCTGCTTTGGCAGGTATCAATGTGTTGTAGCTCCCAGAGACAACCTTGGATTGCTTACAAGGCCAGTGCCTAGGCACATCTAGATTTTGAGTGTCTTGAATGATTCTTAGTAAAAATGGAGACTTCACATATTTCTTATATGTATTTATATAATGGAATCAGTTGGTTCATTCATCATAAGGAGTAAGCCATGAATTTCAGGTACTTCTTCACAAGTACAAAATCACAAAAATAGATGCATAAAACAATGGACGCCGAGTAGTTCAAGGACTTAAAGTTTAATAAGATTTTGTGGAGAAAATGAGAGAGGATAAGGATAAAGAGAAACTCATCACATAGGGCTTAAAGAATAAAGAATTCTACACTTAACAAACAGAGCTTGAGGCATTAATAATTTGTACACGTATTTGAGTTGAAGGAACATGTAATGGATAAAAGTGGGACTCAATGCTATGATTCATGTAGTGTAGATTTAAAGATATAATTTCAATAATCCATATAGGCACATGCATTAACAATGTCGATACAAATAAATCTATGAGAAACTTACAAGCACATGCATTAACATATCGATACAAATCAATCTGTGAGGATGTTCGAACTATTTCTAATAGCTATGATTGCATAAATTCAGAGAAGAAACATGAACATAATGGGTTTTAATACATAGATAACATACTGTAACACTTGAAGGGTGAATCACCACCATTTCTTCATATTCTAAAAGATGTGTATTATGAAGTTATACGATATGAAAATAACATGTAGAGTTTTCTTTAGTATTTTTGAACCTTTGTGAAGTGTTACTTCCCCCTATTTATCTAGAGAGGGGAAGTGCCTGAACATTCAATTCAACCTAAACCTTCAGTTGAGTCTCAACTGTTAGGTTGACTAGTTGTCTCGGCCGGGGATGGATCTGTGGCCCAAAAACATTACAACATATTAAATGCCTCATCAAGGGAAGTACATTACAAGAGAAATGATCAGTCAAAATCAAATCAACATGATAAGAAGATATCTCAGTGCCAATCTTTGTAATTTCTGCTGCTTTAGGTTGAATTGTGCTCACGGTCTCGCCTCCTATGTCACTCAGTTAATTCCTGTCACTTCAGCCTTTACTGCTTGTATCATCCCTCCTTTAAAGATGGGAGTAGGCACTATTAGTTTCATGTCGTAGTACTGAAGTGGAGGACCCCAGGGAGGTACCTCATTCCCCCTCTATATGGGAGACCATGTTAGATAATTAAATCCTTCCGAGCTACTAAGTATTTTTTTACTCCTGTCAGCATCCACCCTGATTCCGTGTCACAATGAGCTTTTCTGGATCAGACCATTCCAGGTTTGAATGCACCACCTGTTTTCTTAAAAGCCACAGCTGCCGAACCATCATGCCTTTAAAGTCTTACACTGCACTATCGATGCCCTGATATGCTTAGTGATGTGCTTATGGTGTAATATGGGGGACTTACTGGTGTTGGCCCTTATCATTAAAACATTTGCGAAATGTGCGAGTCCTGATCCCCTTTAGTCCCCTTTACTTTGTCGCCTTTCTTTAATATTCTTCATATGACTAGGGTCTTGAATCAGGTGCTTAGCTTGAAGGCGCTAGAGCCTTTTAAAGCCTATCCTGGGGCCTTTTTCCCTTAATTCATGAAATTCCGCACTTCAGTGATTTCTGATGTTTTCCGTTGTTATTTCTTCTAGACCCTTATGATTACCGATCTACAGGCTTGGGCCTACCAAAGGTATCACAATCATCATACGGGAGAGAGAGTTGAGGACGAGTGATTTTCGAAAGGGGCCATGAGTGGCAAGTGGTAAGTGAAGGGGGGATGCGAAATGATATGAGAGGCACACGTAGCAGAGGGACTTGGCAGGGAAACCGCTTTTTGAATCCCCCCGCTAATAAAGGGAAACATGGCGGATGGGGGGTGTTGAATGAGCATGCAACCTTTTCAAGGGACGAACCTGACAACTTTTAAAATCCATTGTATATAATATCGCATCTAGGGAGTTCCTGAATATCGCAATTGCAAGTTAGAAGGGACCTTCGTGGAGGAGGGGCTTTTCTTTGTGCAATCTCTGATTGCAACTCATGATGTCATCAGTGCCATGTGGCATCTCCTGAGTAGTGACATGTGTCACCCGGAAATGCCCCCATAGGACGCTTGAAAATGTTGAATATGTGTGCCACGTGTCCTTCGTATTGCCTTGTCATGTTGACATAAGCTACCATGTCATTCATAAGGACCAATGGTATTTCACCACGTGGCCTCCTAGAGGAGACAGAAAAAGGCACGTCCATCCCTATTTTTGCGTGGATTTCCTTTGTTAAAGTTTTTCATCCTGCCTCGATGATTACACTATTATCGCAACATAGTGATATTGCAAGGTTTTTAGAGTTGTATCCTCGTTGGGATGCCGATTCACCAATTACGATGACCTAGACCCTGAAACCCCCCGATATGCCCGATACGCGGATAGATCGGACCCATTGATATGCGATTTGTGGTATTAGTGATCGAGCGATCGCAACTTCAGGTGCCTTCCTCTTTGTAGATGCTTCGGTAAACTGCAATCTGTGATTTGCGATGAGCCAGACCCTTAGCTAATTTTCCTTTGTTTCAGTGGGCAACAATGTAAACTTTGAAACGGGAACTGATATTGTTACCCGTTTCGTAGAGATAGCGAAAAAGTGACCCGATTTTGAAAAAGGGTGATGCTGAACACACATTTTTTTTAAAGCATAGTTTTTGGCACTTTAAATTTTTTTATTTACATTACGTTTTAGAATGTTAGTGATTTACACACTGATTTTAAAAAGTGGTGATTCTCCCTTTTTTTAAAAGACCTATTTTTTTACTTTTAATTTTCTAATGTATGAAATGTAAATAACTAATTTCTAAATTTAATGATTTTTGACATGTTAAATTTGGTTTATGTCAATTTTTATTTTACAAAATATATATATATATATATATTAAAAAAAACTATAAAATTAATTAAGTACAAAAAAAAGATTTAAAAAAAAATAGAAAATTAGCCAAAAAAAAAAAAAAAAAATACTAAACTAAAGATTAAAAAAGACCTAAAAGCAAAAAAAACACGAATAAACATTTAAAATTTTAAAAAAATATACGTATTTTAAAAAAAAATTGAAAAAAAAAACATATTTTTTTATTTTTAAAAAACATTTTAAATTTTATATTAAAAAATTAAAATTTGGATTTAATTTTTTTTTAACATTATTAAAAATAAAAGTAAAAAATATTTTAAAAATAAAGAAAAACATTTAAAAATAAATATAATTTGTTTGAAAAATTTAAATGCATTTTTTTAATAAAATATTAGTTTATTTTTTTTTAATATCAATTTTTATTTTTATTTTAAAATGAGTCAAGCTTACATTTGCGGCGCTTAAGGCCGTGCCCCACGAGCAACTGGGGGGCAGTTGGGCGATTTTGATTGAACATTTTATAAAAAAATTAGTTGAATAAATCATCAACTGCATGTGAACCTAATATAAAAGTGAACCGAGTGAAAAAAGACTTTTAAATAAAAATATTTGAAGTGAACAAATTGTTCAAAAAAAATAACACTCCAAGTGGAGCACATTAAACAAAATATATAAAAAAGAGTAAAAAAAAACTTGTCCCGATAATAATCATGTAATGAGAATTGGAGATATAATCGATCAAAAATCAAATCCAAGCTCTCCCTATCAAGTAAAAGATTTAACCAAATCCAATAAAAAAACAACAAAAACAATCTAACTAGAAAACACACGCAATTGCATGATCCTAATAATTCACTGTTTAAATAGCGTTGGCGGCTGATATCCCCAACCATCACGAGGAACTCCATATGGGGTAAAGAAAACATAAAGGAGGGAAGTCATTGTTTATAATATTAACTTTAAATACATTTATGATTGAAAGAAATTAATAAAAGAGTATTAATTATTGATATAATGATATGAAATTTGATGCATCCTATTAAATGATTGTTCTATTCTTTAAAGTGGTTTTGGGGCTGGATCAATGGTTTCATGATAATTATAATGTTTTGAACTAATAAAAACCGTTAATAAAGTTACGTTTTTTTAATCGTAATATTGTTGTTAATGAATTGGATGTTTTCTTGTGCACTAAATTGGTGACGTGAGTTTATCTAGATATTTGTTGGTATCATTTTGTCCAGCGAGAAAAATGGCATAGTGAGTATATTTATTGGCAACAAAACCTTGAGTATATTGATGGGCAACAAAATATGTACGGTTATTGGTAACATTATCTTTACAGTAATTATCTTCCAGTATGATTCTGTTGCTGGTTTTTTCTGGAAAACTCTATCGACAAACCTCATTTCCTTGGGCTTCTTTCAACCACTTGAACATATTACGTTTTCCATTAAATGTTGACGGTTTGAACTAGGTTCAAGGAGATTATGTGCGAACAGTTGAATATGGTCCCGTTTTCATAGACTTTATACAGAACGAGTACCCAATTTAGATAATATATGGAGTATCCTCTATCTGGGATAATATCTATACTCAAACTGTGACATCCTCGATTGCGGGGAAGAAACTGTAGGTGGAATAACGCCCTGGTTTATACTTTTTGAATGGTTTGTTCATGTCCCGCTAGCGTCACAATATCATGTTCTTCCATTAATTCATGAAACCCGTTGTAAGCAGTTCTCTGTGCAATTGATAAGCATCTAACGATTGGAATATGCAATTTTGAACACAAAGGCGAAGGGGTAGCCCTATAAATAAATATTCCTATGACTTCCGGACCAAGCCGAGATGGAAAACAAGCATTTGCAGGTTCCAGCGGCGACAACATTAGGAGATCCAAAAAGATTATATAAGTGAGAATTGCGCGGATTAGTGTTTTGAACATATATATGAAAGGCTTTTCATATATTTTTTCAGAACGAAAAAGCATAATTGTATTTATATAAGAAATATAAACATAGTATATATCTACAAATATATTAGAGGATATGTGTTTCATATAGGTCAAACTATTCAAAGGGATGGCGAGAACTTGCCACAAAAAAATAAGCAAAAGCCATACAGATGGGCATCAACAACGTATGTCAGAAAAAACTGACAGCCATGAGAGATATGTGTCTAAAATAGTCTAACTGTGCATAAAGAAGACAAGATCTAGCAGCAAAAAGCCATCCCGAAAGCCAGATATACAGACATCAAACTTGGAGAAAGTGCGGCCAGTCGAAACAGCACCATTAGAAGATTAAGACCATCAACATCTGGAGAGAACAGCTGAACTGAAGGGAAACAAAACCAAAAGATAATGAGAAAAACCAGAACCGAAGCAAAGGAAAGATTTAAAAGTCGGGAGGGAAGAAGTCCTGAATGGAGAAGATTTTCCCCTCATGAGAAACCTGCAAAAACCATAAACCTGGAACCGCCTGAAGACCCTTTTTTGATAAACCATCTGCCTGCTGATTTAGGGTCCTCTTGATGTGATGAATGGAGGCTCCCTCTGATCTATTCCATAAAAATTTGATCCTGTCTAACCACCCAATGAGCTGTGGCTTAATAATGTTATTCTTACCAAGCACACAATCCACCATGACCTTCGAATCGCCAAAGATGGAGACATCCTGTAGATTAAGAAAGAGACAGAAATGTAGAAGGCCAACGAGGGCCACCGCCTCAGCTTTGCTGTTGGATCCTCTCCCCCCATTCCACTAAATGAGAAATTGGCTATTTTCATTTACCCAGATGATGACCCCACATCCACATTGACCTCCCTATTCAGCTCCATCAAAAAAAGCCCTTGGCATAGACGACAACTTCTGAGGGATCTCATTACCATTATGTCTTGGCTGCTTGGAAAGGCTCTGCAGGATTGATTCATAGATGGAAGTAATGATGGAGAAGATTTCCAGAAAAGGGGAAGCTTTATTATTGAAAATAAAATTATTTCGCCACTTCCAGATACTCTAAAAAGTTATGATGAAAACTGATCTGCATGACTTTTTTTGAATACTGCTCCATAAGAACGCTTTCGAAATAGAGGTGTGAGACATATGCTGGATTCCATAGCATTCCTCCAGCGCTTTCCAAAGTTGACGAGTTTTCTTGCAATCTAGAAAAAGGTGGAAGTTGTTCTCTTCTGCAGACCTGCAAATGGGGCAGACACCAATACCAAAAAGCTCTTCATATATATGTCAACTTTCTTCTTTCACACCACAGTTTGCTATGGCTCAATATTCACACTTACAGGAGTCGTGAAAGCAATCCCTGTTTCCCCTTCTAAAGTCATGGCTTCACTAACAGAGATTGCTACTTTGTCTGAATCCACTGAAGAAGACTTTACGTGACTCAATTTTGCTGGCTCAATTTTCCCTTACCCTACACAGTAGAAAGAGGCACTACGATGAACCCCAACAATTGGTCTTCCATGTAGTTCCTTGCACGGCTTAACATCTATTTTCCATCTAATGTTTGTTCTCGTGCAAGCCCTTCAACACTTGCCTGGCAACCTTAGCCATATAGTGTCTTGGGATTCTCTTGTGGCCTTGAAGAACCTGCGCAAGGGTTCTACTGTCCAAGTACTCCAATACAACAGAGATCACTCAGCAGCTCAGCTCAGGGCTGCGCTCCCACGGGCGGCCCAATGGCGGTTGGGCGATTCTCGGAATAACCCGGCTGTTGCCCGACTGCCCATGGGGCGCGGCTTGGTGGCAGTTAGGCGATTCTCGCCTCCACCAGCGGCCGGCAATTCCCGGAATCACCCAACCACCACCTGGCGACTTGTGGGATGCCACTCTGGGCTGGGAGACTGTACGCCTAGCCTATTTTAAAATAAAAATAAAAATTGATATTAAAAATAAAACAAATATTTTATTAAAAAAATGCATTTAATTTTTTCAAATAAATAATATTTATTTAAAAAAAAAAAATTTAAATGCTTTTCTTTGCTTTTAAAATATATATTTTTTTAATAATGTTAAATCCAAATTTTAAATTTCAAATTTTTTAATATAAAATTTAAAATGTTTTTTATTTTGTTTTTTATTTCTTAACCTATTTTTTTTAATTTTAAATGATTTTTGGTTTGGAGTTTGTTTGTTTGTTTGTTTTTTTTTTTTTTTAATTTGAATATATTTTGGATTTTTTAGGTTTTTTTTAATGTTTTTAATCTTTATTTTAATAGATTTTTAATTTTTTTTGGGTTAATTTTCTAATTTTTCTTTTTTTTTTTTCTTTAAATCTAATTTTTTTGGGGTTATTTTTCAATTTTTACCTACTTAATTTTACATTCTAATTCTAAATACATAATTGAAATTTTTATTAAGGTAATATTATATATTTTAAAATATATTTGTTTTTAATTTTGTGTTAATTTCATAAAAATAATTTATGATGTATTAGTATAATTTAAAATATCTAACTTAGAAGAAAAAATTTAAACATATTAATATTTTTAAATATTTTTAATAAAAAACTTTATAATTATAAAAAGTATAATGAATTTAATAATTTAACAAAATAAATTTAAAATATAAATTAATTTAAAATTATATGTATTATATTTTTCATAAAAAAAATAAATAACATATCACTATTAACCAAAATCAAGATTCAAATAGGTATAAAAATAATATTATAAATTTAATTTCGAAATTCACATGGATATAAAAATAATATTATAAAATTAATTATGATTTTATAAAATATTATGATTAGTATATTATATTTATGAAAATAATTATAATAATTATAATAACAACTTATAACACTTACTATTATATTATAATAAATTTGAAATAAAATATTTTAAATTTAAATTTAAAACAAAATAATTTAAATTTATTTTTCTAGGTTAAATCAAAATTATATTTATATTGGTATATTGTTCCTTCATCTCTTAAATAAATTGGTTAAAGAGTCAAAATATATATAATTAGGGGTATGATGTATGGATATTAATTAAAACATTCAATTTAAAAAACATATATATAATGTTAATATTTTAAAGTATGTTTAATGGAATATGTTATGAGCGTTATAAAAACAAAATAATTTTAATTTTAATTTTTTAATTTGAATCAAAAATATATTTATATTTCTATAGGGGAGTGTGAGTTTTTTTTGTTTTTAAATTTTTTTTTTTTTTTTTTTAACAATCTTAACAAAAAAAAATTTAAATCAAAATTTTAAATTTTAAATTTGGTTTTATTGGCATTTTTTAAAAATGTTGAAAATTGACCCTAAAAAAAAAAACCATCATTCTAGTATCAACACTTTTCAGTTTCAAGGTGCTTTTTGTACAATTTTTCCACAAAAAAATCATTTTCACTGCCATTTTTAAAACATGTTCAAAATTGACCCTAAAAAAAAAAACATCATTCCAATATACACACTTTTCGCTTTTAGCACTATTTTTCATGTTTTCCAGGGCTTTTGGCCAAAGTTCCCGTTTCAAAGTTTACATTGTTGGGCTTGAAAGGGTATCATCAGCCTGCTCTAACTTTCGATCTAATAGTCTTCTTTTGGAATTCCACCTACCGTTGGAAAGCCCGTTCCGAGCACTATGCAATGGAGAGGATCCAATTTGGCTTTGATCTCTTCTATGTCCTAGAATATGGCTTCTAACTTCATTTCTCTCTGGCAACTTTGATCAACTAAAAACTCATAATGCAATGAGTGACAACACAATGGATGATCTGGTATATCTGGGGTTCTCCGATGGTGCTAGTCGATATATATGGAATTTGGCTTTTGCATCTTGGGTGATTTACTATCCATCTGATGAGTTGTTGGTTTCAAGAGGCATATGTATCGACCTTGCTTCAAACAATGTTGTCGAATATATTGTTGTTGTTAACTTACTATCTAAAGCAATATCTCTTGGTATTGATTCATTAGCAATATAATTGGATTCACAACTGGTGGTGTCTAAGTTAAACAAAATCTATCATGTGAGAGATCCTTATTTATATCACCAATTTCAGGGAGTGTGTTTATTACAAAGATCTTTTAATTTTATTACATTTATTCATATTCCACAATCAGAAAATTCATTTGTTGATTCCATAGCTAACCAAGCATTAGATTGGAATATTAGTCATTCATCACATTAACATAAAAAATAATAAAAAATCATCTTTACGTATGTTCGTCACATCATCAAACCCTCTGTAGATAGATAGAAGTCATATGTTCAAAATATTATACAGAATTTGGACAAAAATGTCCTAAAAAATTAGGGCTTAAGCCCAATCATGTCTATCAAAGAAATTAGGACATCTCTAATCTATATTTGTGGGCCCTACCCTATATATGCATATCAAAAGAAGATGATGGAAATAACCACCCGTTGGAAAAGCTGCACCCCATCTCGTGGTACTCCTACCACAAGTCTCTACATTGGTTGGTAGATCCTCTATTGCTTCCATAGGTACCAGGTGAATCAATATCTCCAAGTTCCTCTGTACGGCATGGAGAACTCAGTCTCAGTTGTGGCACCCTCTGTGTGTCTTCCACGATGCCTATGCCTGGGTAGACCTTAGGTCTTACCGATCCCACATATATATTGTGATCAAACAATTTTGTAAGAATTTTTGTCTCATCAAGAATAATTTCAATTCATATTTTTGAAATTGAAAAAAAATAAAATAACATTAAAAACTTAAAAACAATTCTACCAATGGCACCCCATGCAGCACAGGTGGAAGCACTAGATCTAGATCCACTCTGAAATCCATGCATGCATAGGGTAGCCCTCGAATGAAATGACTATTCCTCCCATGAAAGGAAAAACTTGTCATCAAATTTCATTCTAGGGACCTCACCATCCCCTAGTCTCTTCATTAAGTTAGCCCATCTACCTATCCATGGATCTCTTGGGCTATTGATAGTGGAAATCACTTTGGGTCAAAGTTTTGGTAGTCTCTCAAAGAAGAAAGTACAAAGAATAGTACCATACCCAAATAATTTGGTATTAATCTTCTTGATGTAAGTTGTTTTTTTAGATTGGTTAGGAGGGTATTGCACCAGTCAAAAAATGTGGTAAGGCAATCTACTGCTAAGCTCATTGTAACATGAGAAGATTGGTGTAATGAGGCTAATCCTACTACCCTCACAATGGTAAAAAGGACAATATCTAGGGGCGGACTTTCCACATGCTTGATTGGGATTTTTGTCCCTACCTTCTCGGGGTTTCCGCAGCAATAAATACGAATGTAATCATCCACACTAAGGATTCCTCGAGCAATCCCTTGCAAACTTACTGGCTCTCCTCTCTAGCAAATTCCAGCAATGACGTATATGTCTTCTACTTTAATACGTGGGGGCATCAGATCAATCATGAATACATCTTCTTTTGGATCGCAATAGTTGACGAGCATTTCTAGAAACCTTGTATTGGTTTTCATATTTAGCATTTTGAAAAACTTCAACAATCGACAACCCCTCAGTGCATCCAATGCTAATGGATCATTCATAACTTCATTATCTATTGTACTATGCTCTCTTTCCTTCCAAGTAATTGTTATCCTGCAGTTTAAAGTATTTTGATCCATTAAAATCTGTGCTTTAAAATATTTGACTGCAAGTACGCAGGTTCGCTTCATACATAGTCACATATAGGACTTCCATATACGCAACTTCAATATACCCAACCCGTGAATTCACGGAGTAAAAATCCAAAAATAAATTTCTTACGGTAAAATTATCGAAAAAATACTTGAAATGCATGAAATTTTATTGAGAAATCGAACTAGGACATTACCTGGAAGATTGATAGTTGTTATGGCTGAGAAATGTGGTGGATTGTGATTGCTAGGTTTTGCTCCATATCTCTTGCACTCAATTGTCTAAAACGAAAATGAGGCATGGTATGTCAAAAAGTCTATTTATAAGTTGTAATTTCAAAAAATTTAAAAACCCCACTTTTGCAAAGTTTATGTTTTATTTTTTTTATTTTATAAACTTTGTGAAATTTTGGCTACATAAACTTGAGTGATGGGATAGGTTGTTTTTCATGTTAAATTGGAGACTTTGAGACATTTTTTTACCACTTTGATTACATGATTGCTGACCCATAATGGCAGGTATCTTTTTCGTCACTCGGATATAGGTTAGGGAAGATCACTTTTTTCATTGCATTATGCATTCTAGCCTCCATACTATGATATGTTGTCATTGGGTAGACCCCATTGTGTTATGATTCTTAAACCACTTTCACTCGCCGAATTGTAAAATCACGACATGATGGTAGAGCCATCCTTTACTTGGGCTTTCTAGTTAGATCCTCGCTAGAATATGTTGCCCATGCTACAAAGATTGAGTAGGCTCAAGAGTCCTCTTTATTCCTGCCATGAGGCTCCATTCCTTCTTCTTCGCTATCTTTTTGGCTTTATACACTAAAGGCTCCCACATTCGTAGTTGTATTATTGCTTGCATGTTGACTATTTTTACCTTTTGGCCTTAAGCCGACTTTGCTTGGATCGTGTATAAGATTATTTTTTACGATGTATTTCTAAAAATAAACCTTGCAATCACTTAGTCTCTGCAACTTGACATGTTATGCCGTTGGAAAGAACATTCCTTTGAGTACCATTGAACAATTTTGTCACCTTGCATTAAGCATAGGAATGTTACACTCCCAGGAACTAGCGCATCTGTTTTTGTAGACTCATTCTTTCCACTGTACCATAGGCATTCTTTTATTATTTTTTAGGGTTTTTAAAAATGAAAAAGACAAAAAAATTATATATTCCATAAAAAAGAGGGGGAACGAGACTTTACTTCCAAATCTGATGGAAATAAAAGTCAGTTCTGTTGCCCTTGAACAAATCACTCAAAGAAATTCTTTCCTCCACCGGGATGGGATTTAGTTTGACTTAGGAGAGCCATAACCTTGTCATTGAGTCATTACTCCTCTAGTTGGTTATCTCTTACAATCATATGGAGAGTTTGTTTATGCCTCTTGCACGACAACTTATAGAAAGTTATCATATGCTTCCATACTATCACATTTGAGTCGTGCTTTTGTTCAGGGGAAGTAAACCTGAGTCAGGCTTTCTATAATGTCTCTCGACTTATTTTCAGTTAGCCATACCCGGTCTTTCAGAGTTATGTTGAGTATCACATCTGCTATTTGGTCCTTTGCTTGTGCTAGTTAATAAGATCTCCATTTACTCTTTGCTGGTGGGTTTGCTCTTATCGACTTCAAGAAATTGCTCTATGTGCAAGCATAGAGACACACCATGGCCCTATTTCAACCATTGATAGAGGACCTTGTCTTCAACATCGATCAATACCATGGGTCTTTGATTGAGTGGTTTCCCTCGTGTTTGACATTAGCTTACATTATCACACATTGATATTCATGTAGTACCTTGAATTCCATTTTACCCTATTGGTGGATTCCTCACCTTTGTGCCATCTATCATTATTGGTTAGTTCAGAGGTTTTCTGTCATGTGCTAGTCACATCTTGTGTACACTGGAAACGTGCTTCATTATGGTTACTTCATCTTTCTTTGTCTAATTACTTCCAAATTATTGGCCTATGGGTTACACTCGCGTTGGATTGATGTCAGATGCCTTAATGCCTTCCTTCCAGCAGACCTTTTCCCATCGAATCCAACTCATTGGTCTAGGAATAAGGTCTAGTGTCCCTTTTTCAGTACCTTAGGGTTTGCAGTTATCAGTGGAAAATTTCTTCACTATCAACAGTGAGAATATATCAATCTCTCTTGATTGATATATTCTCTCAAGTGTTCGACTTCAACTCATTTATTCACACTTATTAGATTGTACTGGAGTACCTTGACTCTCATCATCATTATCGGTGAGTTTTCAAGCCTTTATTAACCACATACATCAATGACCAGTAATGAAACGATTTCTCACATGGTCGACTTCAGCTCATTTATTCTTATAGTGTAGAAATGTACCATGGCAGTTAGTGAAAACCTCGGGTTGCATCAACATTTTTTGGTTCACTTATCATTTCCTGTAGTTTGCTACCAATGACACCATCCACCTTATATGTTGTAGTTCATCATAGCAACATTTAATATTTTGGCACCCGAGTTGCATGCAGTACCATTATTATACTTTTTGAGTTGGTACTTTGAGGATCAGTTATGTGACATCTGTGTTCATATATCTCCGTTAGCATCATTGATCGGTTTTTTTATATGTGATATTGTGACATGGCCTTGATATGTACTTTTGTGGCTATGATAAGATGATATATTATGTATTTCTCATTTTCCTTTGTACTTGTATACATATTGGATCTGCTCCAAACTTGATATGCAGATGTGCTTTACTATCTCAAAAGATGGATATGCTTGCCTTAGACATGAGATTTCTTTTTTATCACTTCAACTGGTTTGGCAGGTTGGAATCTGGTGATCTCCTCCCAAGTCCTCCTATTATTATTTCTATACACTTAATACATTTCAACCATCATGTACCCCTTTTGATCTCATATATTAGGGGACATATGTTATAGCATTATTTATCACACTTGTATACTTGATGCTTTGAGTCCTGGCCTTGGGCAGCCCTTTCCCTTCAGACTTGGTCCATTTACTAAAATACATTATTTTAAATTTCATACGCCACTCTGCCCTTCAAAATGTGCATGCACACATGGGTCCAACTAAACCCAACCCAAGTATATAATTTGAATATTAAAAAAATATAAAATCCCTATTTTATGGGCTAGGTCTAAGGGTTACACTAGAAGCCTACCTACAGGAGCTAGTGGCCTAACTGTATCCCAATTGAAACAACTATTTTGAGGTGGTATAAATACACCTCATGGGAAGGCCTAAGGGGAGAGACAGATAGGATATTGATATCATATCCAATTGGTCCCTAATCAAGTCTAATTTATCCATGTGCCTCTTGCACTCCCAACTATAGGAAACCTGTGTTTTCTCATAGAGATGTCCATCTCCCTTATATAAGATCTATGTGTATGCATTTGAAAGAGGATTGTTGACGCTTGGGATGGACGGATCCAGAGGAAAGTTTCTCTTGGAGCCATGGTTGAATCAGGTTGTATTCTTCCACATTCTTTACAGACATCAAGAAAGAAGCTCTGTCTTTTTTCTGATGTGATGAATTTTAAACCTTAACTCATGTTATGATCTAATTATGTATGATCTCATGCTTTATATCTATATGTTTATATGATTTGACATTCATATCTTGAACATGCTTTGAACTATTGCTAGTATATATGCTTTTCTGGAATGAGTTGCTGGTTTTGAAGCACTGGAGAAAGTAGAGGGTTTGGACCCCTACGGGAACGTCCTCAAACATAGGATCTACAGGTACTATATCTTCATCCCACTTTAGTACTTTAAGCATTAGGGTTCCTTGTTTGCTTGTTTCTTGTTGGTGTATGCCCTTCGATCAGTTGGGGTTCTCAACCCAAACCCTAGGGTGTTTTATCCAATAACATATATACATCTTCATGTAGAGGACACAAACATATATAGGTGTACATACTCTACTTTACACCTCTTTTGAATCGAATATGTGATCAACTATTAGGGCCAGTGAAATTGCACTGATCTTAAAATATTTTATTTATGAATGATATAACTTTTACTTATTAATATATTTTTTTAGAAGTTTTCTTTTATGTAAGTTAATTCTAATGATTTATAAATAAAAACATAACAATAGGGTCTTCGTGAACCCATAGTCTACCAGTTGTGAAATCAATGGTAATGTAGCAAACTTTTTACAGTATCTTAAAACATATCCCTGACTGAAGATGTTTATATGGTTTATAAAAAATATATAATTTCCTACTAGACTAGTATATTGGAGTCAATGAAATATGAAATATATGTTACTGCAAAAAAACTATTGAGGCTTAGGATTAAGAAGGAACATGAAAAATTAAGTAGAGACAAATGGTTCCATATCTATTGGTTATGTAGCTTATTTAGACCTAGTACCTCCATAAAAATAACATGTAAATGATTGTTTTAATTTTCCAATATAGGTCAATTTTATGGAGGTACTAGGTCTAAAAGTCTTTTATGTGACCCATGTTAGACACCCACACTGCAAAATCTACCATTATCTCTAAATTAGAGAGGCAATGCTTCTCCTAATTTTCTTCCACTTTACCATGTGGAGTTCCTACTCAACCTTTATTGGAATATTGTATGAAATAGATGAGAAGATGATTATTCTACAAATCTATCTCAAGATATGATTTTACCCACATGACCTCGTCTTCCATGTCATCACTAACCACAAAGAGTCATCAAAGTACTAGAAAACTAAACTGGTGGAGAGGAGAGATATTATGGGCAAACCATCAAGATTGCGGCATAGAGTAGGAGAAGGATTAAGCTTAGATAGAGGGTGAAATGGGATACTAAGGAGAAAGAGAGAGCGTAAGGCTTAAGAGCATAGGGAGGTTGGGAGGAAGAATGGGCGGAGAGACAACTAATTTTACAAACATAATGAGCAAGAATGCTTAACAAAAGAGTAGGGATGCCTAGACAACAAGGATGGAATGTATAAAGGTTTTTAGCAATAATCAAAATATTTTTTTGAAATGAGTTGTGCAACAATATTATACAACATGGGAAGACACCATAACTACGTGTGAGAATGAGGGAGTAACTACGAAGGATAATGTCCAACATTGTAACTAGAATGATCCTATGTGAGCTTGGAGGTGGGCTCTAATAGTTAGGTGAGGGATGTTTGGGCACATATTATTCATTCATTACTTGATGTGATTGTTGTCTCATTTCCATCTCATGTTTCACGCCCTTTGTCAACTAATCGAAACACTATTTCTTGTTTTTTATTTTTGTTTCTAATGTTACTTATCTTATTATCATTAATACAATAACACATCACTCTCATGTCAAAATGTAAAAGTGATCTCTTTATATAATAAATGGTAGAAATAACACACACACACACAAACATGGAGAGAGAGAAAGAGAGAGAAAGAGAGAGAGAGATTGATTTTACTTATGATAGACATTGATTTTATTTTAATTTTGCTATTAATGATGGAAATAATGACACCTTTTACCTTTTGCTTATTGAAATTGCATTAGATTTCAAGAAGCAAAAAAGAAAAGGTTTAAAATTAATAATATTAAAAATTAATTACACCACTAGCATGTCTATTTTTTATTAACATCTCCAAAATTGTAATTTAACTGTCAATAATTATTAATGTATGGTATAGATTTAAGATACACAAAATATTCTATAATATCCTTAGTAGTATTCACAAATCAAGGGTTCAAATTTATCTCCAATTTAGTTATGCCATTTGCCCTTTTAACTAAATTGATTACTTATGTTGATAAACTTGTCTCTTTCATAATCGAACTTCCAAAATTTTAATTTGATTATCAATAATTATTACGTCAATGGTAAGGATTTAACCCATGTAGAATATTATAAAATATTCTTAGTAGTACACACAAATGAAAGGATGAGATTCGTTAATTAAAAAAAAAATTAAAAAAAATAACAAGTGTCATATAAAATGAGTTATGGTTTTTTGGGCATGTCGTATTGATAAGCCATGCTATTGGCTTACGATATTGTAACAAAGTCTCTTTATAGTAAGAATCTCTATGATAAAGTGGGGGTGAATCTCCATGTATAAGAAGAAAAATCTTGTTACATGCCTTTTTCAAATGTATATATGTTTATGTTATATATTAATTATTTGTATCTTTTAAAATAATAATTATTATTTTATCCCATAGGGCATAAAACAGACGATGATGAGGTGTAATGTTAAGGGTTTGTACTATTAAGGGTTTGTGTGGCCCAAGCCGGGTTTTATCCCTTGGTGATTTTGACTACTTATATGCCCCTAGTTCATGGTTTCTCAAGGCTGAGGTAAAGCCTGAAGTAATCTCTAGAGAACTCAGAAAACTTGACAAACAAATAAATTATTTTGAACAAAGTTATAATTTAATTAATTCTTATGATTTTTTTAATTTTAAGAACTTGAGATGTACAACAGAGTAAGTGTTTTCATGCTTATTATGAATTTATTCCTATCGGCATTTACCAACTATTTAATTTGTATGGATGTGCTAGTTAACAAAATGACATATGAATATAAGTGTCATATGAAATAGCTTATGAGATTTTAGAGATGTGGTATTAATAAGCCATGGTATTGGCCCATTGTGAGAGGATCTATCTTCTTCCATCTAATAAATGGGATAAATTCGGCCTAGGCTCCTAGTCAACAAAGCAAACATATTTATCAATTATATTTGGTTAATAATAATAATAATAATAATAATAGAGAAAGTTCTATTTTTCCTAATTTTTTATATTTTTAAAATTTTTGCAATGTGAAATGTATTTTTTATATTTATCATGTATTCATGCCTATCAATGATCCATTTAACTTATATGGCTGTGGTGATAATAGTATGATTGTAAGACTACAAATTGTGTGACTTGTACACTATCGCAATCCATTTTTTAATTAATGATTATAAAATAATTAATTTTAGAAATGGAAACCTTTTTTATTTTAATAAATCCCAAATCAACAAAATGATATAAAGAATGACGTTAATATATAATACATTTCATAGTTATTAAAAGTTTTAGATTTTTCCATCAAATTTTCACAATACAATTTTTTCTAAGATTTTTATTTTGCTTTCTTTAAAATGTGGTTTTGAATTCATAAATATATTTATGGCCATAAAAATTTTATGGAGAATTTATATTGTGTATATTACATATTTTGAATTTACAATTCTAACAAACAAAGTTACTAGCTTAATGAGAATTGTAATCTCAAGATGAGTACCCTAGCAGAAAAAGTCTATTTTTGCACAAAAAGCATGAATAACTACCCCAAAAGAGAAAAGTGTCAATTTAAAAAAAAAAAAAAAAAATTCGTTAAAATTGCAATTTATTTTTAGAAACTGTATTGAAAACCAATTTTTGTGTGCAATAAACATGAAAAAGCACTCTGAAATTAAAAATATTGATACAACGTGATGCTACATCAACAATTTTTTGCATTAAAATTCCAAATTTTTTAACAATGTCATTAAAAACTAAAAAAATTGTGCAAGAAACATGGAAAAACACCTTGAAATCATAAAGTGTTGATGTTATATAAAAAATAAATAAATAAATAAAAATTGTTTTTAAAATTCCAACTTTTTTTAGCAATGACATAAAATAAAATATCATGACTCCGAACAACCTTAAAATTCCAATAGTTTTTAATGATAATGTTAAATATTAAACATCATGTCTCAAAAACCCCTAAAAATTAACAATTTTCAACCATGGCATTAAAGATAAATCTCATGACTAAAGAAACCTTAAAATTTCAACATTTTTCAAACATTATGTTACATATGAATACCATGACTCTGAAAAGCCTTAATTTTTTTACATTTTTCAACCATTGCATCAAGGATATAATATAATGACTCGAAAAAAATCTTAAAATTTCGACATTTTTCAACCATGGAATTAAAACCAGAGATCATGACTATGAATAACCTTAAAATTTCGATATATTTTGATACTAAATATCATAACTAAAAAAACATAAAAATGATTAGCTAAACCAAAGAGTCGTTATATGAAATGTCGAAAGTATAGCTCATTTAAAATCTTAGCCTAAGACAACTTGGCACATTCCTACGAAAACTTAAAAATTGACCTTCAAATTCACACGTAGTGGAGGCAGATTTGACCCATTGAAATGAAAAAGTAAAAAGAAATCATCAAATTGGTATATAATGAAGAAAAACTTGATTAACTGTAAATAAAAATTAAGAATCAATTATCAAATTAATACATAGTGAGTGAGTTGCTAATTGGGCATCGAAACAACCCTTGCAACCAAATAAATAAATAAATAAAAAAATTTAAAATCATAAAGAAAGCAAACAAAATTAAAAATTAAATAGTAAAAATAAAGAATTCAATTCAATTCCATTAAAACATTAAAAAAAACATTTAAAAATTTAAAACAAAAACATTTCAATCATAAAATAAAATAAAAAAGTAAAACAATCAAAAGCTAATTTATTTTTTTCAAAAATTTAAAAAATATTACATAAAATTAAGAAAATAATAACAAACAATAAAAAAAACGTATTAAAATACAATTAAAAAATGGTAAAATATAAAACAAATTGTAAAATTGATTAAAATATGTTATCCAAATTAAATTTTAAAAAATAATTAAGGAAAAAAACTTGGGTGGTCTCCCACCCTCCTCAACACTAAAGGGACAATGGTAGGTTAGTTGGAGAGGCACCCAGGGGAGAGCATTGATTCCTGGGATCGACCCTCACCAAACCACCACCGGTAAGGCAGGACGTGTTCCACCTTATTTCTGTTAAATCAAATTTGTGAGATGTTTAATATTTATTAAATTTTTAATTTATATTTCTAATTTGTTTTCATATCATATATATATATATATCATCATTTTTTTATTTTTATTTGCAGTATATATATTTTTCTTTTTTTTTTCTTTTTCTTAATTTTTTTTCATATTTAGGTTTTTTCCCAATTTGTTTCCCTTTTATTTTCATTTTTGAAACTTTGTTTTAAGCATATTTTTAATAAATTATAGGTTTGGTTTTGTTTTGTTTTGTTTTTGTTTTTGTTTTGTTTTGTTTTTTCTTCTTTCTCTGTAAGTTTGGGAAGAGTACATTTTGATCATGTCCAATATAGAAACTTAATCAGGGTGGGGAATTGAACCGACGACTTCACATCAAGGAGTGCCTTAACAAAGCACTCGATCACTATCTATCTATGACCTAGTGGGAAAATAAATTTGGTTTTAACTAGTTCATATAATTTTATTTAATTAATTATTTTTTCTTTATTTTTGTTATTATTATTTATTTTTTCTAAATATTTTTGAATTTTTCAGTTTTAACTTTTCTTCCAAACTAATTATTGTTTGTTTTCAATTTTGTTTTCTTTCTTTTAACAATTTATTTTAAAAATTTTATTTTGACCTCTTTTTGGTTAAAGTTGTTATTATTATTATTATGATACTTAAAATTTTATGTGAATCATTATTTTGGGATTAAAAAACAAAATGTGTCTTTAATCATAAAATTTATAAAATTTCTTATTTTTCATCTTTTTCTATTCAAAGGTTTACATATAAATCATTTATCTATCATGTAATTTTTAGCAAAAGGTCCCAAATCTATATCTTTTTAATTATATCCATATGCAAAAAGTGTATTTCTCGTTAAGTGTTTAAAATTATTCTTTTTTTCAGTGATGATTATTTTATGTGTATTGAAATATTTATTAATGACACATAAGTATGTTAGAAACCCTAATTTCAAAATATTAATCTTATTATTATTATTATTTATTAACTTTACAAAAAAATTGGAACTTCATTATAAAAATACATTGCAAAGAAAAACAAAAATAAAAATTTGAAAACCAGTTAAAAACAAACATTTGAGGAAGAAATCAAAGAAAAAGAAAATGACAAATTGAAAAATAATTAAATAAAAAAAAAAAAAAAAAGTGTGCATAATTATGCATAACAAAATTTAAAGTGTCAAAATTATGCCCCCCAAAGAAGGTTGATGTTGCATCAACACTTCTAAAAATCAAGATGAAAATTACCAACATTAAAAAAAGAAGCCATACTCCATAATAAATATGCCCACGAAAAAAAGGTTGATGTTGCATCAACACTCTTCAAATTTCACATGAAAATCACCTCCATTTAAAAAAAAATGTCCATACATAATACATAAGACAATTTAAAGTGTGAAAAATACGCTTCTCTAAAAATAAGGTTAATGTCACATCAACACTTTTCAAAACCGACATGAAAATCATGATTTCATGCAACATCTAAAAAAAATGAGAACCCACCTTGATGGGGGTGACAGAAAGAGTATAGGTCGCAGGGCCTGATGCAAACCGGATCTATGTGTGCAATGTGTGTAGAAATGGTGAATGGTGGTCAAGACAATTAGCGTTAGAGGCGAGAAAGCCTCGAGAAGGTGGGTCCATGTGTTAAATTACATTGCTTATTATTTTTTCTCTGTTGGTGTATCCTAGGTATGAGTGAAAGGAACAAGGGAATATTTGTCTTAGTGTGTGCACAGGTTTCCACATTATACATGCTAGTTTCGTTGGTGAATTGGGACTCTGTCGAGCGAAGTATGTTTATGGGAGTGAAAAATTGGAATCCTTGGCACACTCTGTGGGATCATGAAAAATCAGTTGGAAGGTGTCTACATAAGCTTTGGTTAGTGTTGACTTCATGTGTCATCGGGTCTTCCAAGCCCATGGAGCTTGGGCATTGACCTGAGTCCAATAATCTTGGTGCTAATTTGGTAAGTGGTCTGTTAAGGATTTTGACTTTCGCTAGAAAATTACTTTGCTTCAATTAAGGTTGGGTGACCCCTGGGTTCTTACATCACTGTATATAATTTTCAAGTCTCTTTGTTGAATAAAATTAAGCTTAGGCTCAACTAGCCTTAGTCTTCTAAGTAATAGGAGGTTGGTACTAAGCATCATGTTTATGGTAATGTTTTTATTAGTGTTTTCTCATATGTTTCTCTTGTTTTCTGAATCCCAGTAGGGGTAAGCTTGTGTTGGGTTTTAAAGTAGGGAGCTTGAGGTTTTAAATTGACAAGCTGGTTATTTATGTTGGATGAATATTGAACCCTTTGAGTATACTATAGTGGGTGTGTCAGCGGTAGTTTTGTTGAATTTTGGTTTTGGTGTTTGGTGACCACCCTAGAGATGTTAAGGTGGATGGGAAGGACCAAGAGAGGAGTGGGGCCCCATGGTAAACATACAAACTAAGATGGTTGGGTGGAATCTAATAAGGAGCATGGGGCTAACGCTGCAACATCAATAGAATATTTGGTTTAGTCTCTAGGTTACCTAGACCAACCCCCTTTCTTGGAGTCCCTCATGGCACATATGAGAAGTATGATGGGTACATTATAGGAGATGAGTCATCAAAGATGTGGGGATAGTAATGAATTCAACTCATTCCTCAATGACTTGCAAAAAAATCAATGGGACATTATGGTTAGTTTAGTCTCCTTGCAAAGAATAAGAGGCGTTCCAATGCTAGACTCGATAAGATGGATACCCGCCTTGCACATATGAAGTTCCATTTCCATCGTGATACGTGACCTTTGGCTCAGGAAACTGGTCACACACTTATCCCAACTTAGTAATCTATAATAAAAGTTGGCTATTTTTTATTTCTTGATGCTTTCTGGTATATTGGGTTTTTTGTATCAGTCTAATATGTAAAGTATGGAAATACTGCTTCAGTTTTTTCATTTCTCTCTTAGGTAATAAATCTAGTTGGAGTGAGGCCGGGAGAGCAGTGACACTCACGTATAACAAATGTAATATTTTTATTATATAATAGAACCATTTTGACCAACAAAAAAAAAGGAGGTAACGCGATATAGTACTAATTAGGTTGGTAACTTTTTTAATAAATTCCTACTCGATTTTAGAGAAAAATTGACAAAAATATATGGCTAAGAGAGGACCAAAATGTCAAATAGTTAAAATATACTAATATATAATTAATTCAAATGTGATGGAGGTGGATTACATAAGTATGTTGGGTACCGGTCCAAGCCTCCCCCCATATTCTCCATGCGAATGATAAGAAAGTGTGCTACATCACAAGGCATGCCGTAACAAGCCTGTGTGAAGTTTTCCATCGGTGCTCAAATGCATTTATGTAGAGGCTAGTTGGAGTTGGGTATCATATAGTGATTAATGGGAATTGTAATGTTATTATGACGATGGGATTTTAGAGTGTTCATCCCAGACTGGTGCCTTATGCCAAACTCATTTCTCGTTGGTGAGTGTTGTATATTTGTAGGGATGACCTACCATATCTCGACTTGTGAAAAAGGTGGCACACATTTGTAGCAGGCAGTTTGTGGACACTCAAAATTTTCTTTACTCCTGTATTCTATGTGGTGTCCTCCATACCAGGCGATCTTTTGAAGGCCAAATTGTTAGTGACTCTCAACTATTTGTATGAATTGTGATTTAATGGAGGGTCTATTTATGGAAATGTTTGTGGCGTTGGGTGGAGTATCAGTGGGGAATTCGAGAGGTATATTTCTCAATTTCTTCTCGTTGAATCAAGTATATGTTATATGATGGTTCTCCGACCCACTGGTGTTAGGGTGTGTGGTTTTCAACATGATTTTATCTACGGGAATCTTAGATAATGGTGGTGCACTCTACTAGGGAAAACCTAGTGTCGGGTGGCTAGAATTGGGAGTGAAATGGGCTCAACATTGAAAATCATTTTTCTTGATGGTGGGATTTTGATACATATGTCGCTTAGTTTCTAGAGGGAGTTAGAACCACTGGTGGAGTTGGCGGGTACCATGGTAGTTATTGTGGTCTAGGGAAGGATGACAAGCATAATAGGAGGCAAGTGTGCATTGAGGCATGGAGTGCATTCATGTGTAGTGTGGAGTATACTACTAGCATGGTCACCTTGGACATTCTCAGTCATGGCTCCACATCAGAGGTCTTGTATGGAGGGTGGTAGCAATGGAGCGACTATGGAGCCCAACCCTCAGCATCCATATGGGAAAAGGAAGGATGCCTAACCAACCACGACTGCATGTGGGGGATTGTTGGACCCCCATCGAGTACACCGACCAACACAGAGGAAGAATGGAAACTCCTTCTGTGCAGTGATAGCACCATCATGACCATTAGTTGAAATGTAGTTGGAGGAATATGATAAAAATTGACATGGAACACAAGATGGTAATGACGACCCTACCCCAACTTAAATATATCCAGTGTCAATTGCGATGATAAGTGGTGGTGGTATGGCACAAACATATGCACATTATGGAAAAGTTGGAGTAGTTGGAGACCTAGTTGGCTCACGTGGAGCGACACGTCAACTGCACATTTGTCCCTCCCCCTCCACTAGGTTCGGACCAAACAACCCAACCTCTATCGACTCTAATGATTGAGTATGTCTTTTATTGTGTTGCTTATTTTGTTAGTCTTTTGGCCATTTTTTCCTGTATGGTTATGGTCAGTTAGCCTTTGTATTTTTTGGAATGTATGTTTTGGATTGATTGCAATGGTCAACAAACTCGGTCAAGATGAGACCAACAGAATTTTAAGAAACAACCATCTAAATATTTAAACTTGTATCTAATAGAAGGTTGTGACTTACAAAAAAATATATAATTAATTCAAATACTAAGTAAATATATATAATAAATTCATAATGGTTTGGATATTGTTGAATTTGTATTTATTTTAATGTTACAATATATATAGAACTACAAGTTAGTAAATATTTACTTGATTTAACATTAATAAAACATGCTTATATAAAGATAATTTTTTAGTATGCCTTATAATTATGTAATCTCACGATCATAATTATGTTTTAGAAATAAAAAGATTCAATAATTCATCTTCTCCTTTATATTAATAAATATAATGATTTACAACTTAACACCTAATTATTGATGATCTTCACTCAAAGAGCATAGAGCATCATTTACTAATATTTATTATGAGAAAGTTATAAGTAAATTATTTTCCTTTTCCATTAATATATTTGCTTGAGTGGTCATGTTGGCTAAACACGTCAATTATTTTCCTCTCTCATTGTAATAACTATGTAATCCATTTGTTTACTAAACTGCAACTGATTTGTGTGAGCAATTATTTTCAAGTGTTCAGAATGTGTTGAAATACCCTATGTATCAAACATGATATTAGAGAGTTAATGAATACCTACTCCCATTATTGATTGATAGCTTGAACTTACGTCATTATATCCATCAAATGGTTTATACTATTTTTTAACATTTCCGAGATTGTTTTAATACATTTGGAGCATTTGTTTTTAGTTGAAAACCCATTTCATCTCACTTTCAACAATTTCCATTCATCCACCGTAAGGTCAGTTATATCATATTTTCAGGTATGAAATTTTATTTTGATTTTTGCTGCTCCTTCATTATGTTTTAATATTTTCTTTTAATTTTCTACTTATATAACCAATTTTCTTCCTTTCTTGTGTACATATTTTCTTTCACACGTATACTGTGAAATCTCGACGGTGAATCAAAAAATAAAAGAAAAAGTGTTTTCTCTTCTATGTATGTACTCTTCTATGTATGTACTTTTCCTTGCACATTTTACAATATCAACAAATAGGAACTTAGATTTTTTGGGTTGATTCATCAAGATCAAACCTTGGGCTTCTATATATTCATACTTATTTTTTGAAAAACATGTGTATTTTATGTCAACAAAGTTAGTATCTTAACAAGAACTATGACATTAAAATGAGAACTTTAGCACTAAAATCCATATTTTTTCATTAGAAAAGTTTTAAAATGTAAAGGTGGTAATACAACTATCACCTTTTTTTTCTTTTAGGGTTAATGCTTTCAAAATTCTAAAAATAAAATTAAAAACAAAATATCATTACTAAGAAGGGTATAGAAAATCACCTTGAGATAAGAAAGTAATGATGCAACATCACCTTTTTTTTCTTCCAGGGTTCAATTCCTAACATTTTTCAACAATAATGTTAAAGATAAAATATCATAACTAAAACTTAAAATTCAACACCTAAATCAAAAAGTGGTTCTAATAAGAGAAAATCTATTTATTTTTTAGTTAAAAAATATCACATTCAATATTCTAGCCATAGATAACTTGACTCCCTTTTAAGTGGGGCATTAAAATTGTAATGTTGTTTAAGTATGATTTATAAAATCATCATTAATGGTAGCATAACATAGTATTTTTTTTTAAATAAAAGAAAATAAATATTTTAATTATAAAAAAAAACAAATTAAATAGTTAAAAAAATATCCTTCTCTCTCACACACATGATTATAGAAAGATGAATTAGAAAGATGAATTTTAAAATAATTTAGAACAAAATATATCATGTGTGTGTGGGGAAAGCAATATATATATATATATATATATATATATATATATATATATATATATATATATATATATATATATATAAAATAAAACAAATAAAGTCTTTTTATTTTTATTTTTTTTAATTTGTAAATTAATACTTTATATTACCGAAATTTGAGATAGACATGGTTGTAACAACTATATAGCATACAATTTCTCTATTTACCACTTGTGTTACCAAGGTTTTAGAAGATCAAGACTATTTTAATAGCACCTTTCTGCAAAAACTAAGTCATACAACTATTTCCAGCTTACAATAGTAAATACAAAAACCCTTATTTTTGGTCCATCCAAAACATACATAATAGAAAAATTAAATATCTGATAGGAAAGATAAATAATCTAGACTCGGAAGTTGATATGGGAGTTAGGGCTATGTTACCAGATCTAGGAGGTTGATTAGTGCCAAAGTCATAGTGTAAGTGACCCTCCAAATGGGTAAGCCTTGCATCGAATCTGTCTAACATGAATCACTGGTTCCTCAAAATTGTTTTAATGTCTTCCAAGGAGGAAAATATGTTTTCCCTCTCAACATATTTATCCTTAAGAATCAACCCCAACAAAGTTTTCATTTTCCAATGTAAAGCCATTGATCCCAAATACTACTTCTCTCAACCCCTAGTGTGGCCAAGGTTCATAATCTAATTAGATACTTCATCCATAATTTATGAATATGAGTGGGGTTTCTTCTCCACCCTCACTATGGTAACTAGCTTGCAATTTTCTCTTATTGTCTCTAGTGGAACAACATTGAAAAATGTGGCAGTAGATTCCTAATAAAAAATCTTCGCCCTTCCTTTTCATTGCAAAATGCTCCCCCTGCCTACAGTGCATGGACTACCTAGAAAACACAAGGGAAATAGAGGGTCCACACCTACAACAGTTCTTGTGGCTTCCTTGACCTGCAAAAACACAATAAAATGCACCCCATACAACTCCCTTCAGATTTAGGTGCCATCGCACTACATCATTAACTATACTCATAATATAGGTGACATAGCATTAGGGGTTCGCCACCTTTTACCCCATAGCCACGAAAACCCAAGAGTCTAGCCCACACACCCCAACACCATTAAACACAAGCAAAACCATAGGTTACCCAATGGTTGAAATTTACACAAAGTCCTTAGAAAAGGGGAAAATCAAGAGGAAGGAGAAATTATTGACCATATTCCTAATTCTTTAGAGAGAACCCATAAATCCTCAAGGAAATACACATACATGCCATAAACAAGCTTGCTCAGCAAAAAACTCCACTGAAACTCATTAAAACAACCAAGACTAAACACATAGGATGCACCCAACCCTCCCAAGTCATAAGCAAGCTCACAGAAACCACCTAACCAAACCTTATGAAAAAAATAAAATAGATAAAAAAGAATGGGCGAAGAGATGAACCTAACCATACTGTTGGCAAAATAAGAAGAGATACTCTGTAGAAAATTATCCTTCAGGAGCAGTCTTCACCACATGACTACTACATATATGATTTTCTGGGAAACAATCAAAGCATAAATCCTTTTTCGGAACATGAAAATCTTTCCCAGGTAAAATAATCCTCACTACAAATTAAAGAACTTCCACTAACAACAGGGATGTCGAGGTCTAGACCTCTCCTCTACCCCTCACCACATCACCGAATGCCCAGAATTCCACCCCCGGATCGATTTAAAATAGTTATAAGCCATATGATGACATGCATGAGTTTACATACTGGAGGAAATCCACATCCCCTTCACATTAATGCCCATCACATCTAAGGATAGTGATCTCATCCCCGAAAAAAACCCTTATTAATGTCATTAACACCCCATTGGGGATAAAACAAACGAAGTTATAAAAAATAAAAATATACTTTAAAAACAAACGAAGTTATAAAAAATAAAAATATACTTTAAAAACAAACGAAGTTATAAAAAATAAAAATATACTTTAAAATAATTCTTTAAAAGACTAAAAAAAAAATCAAAAAAATTAATTAAAAAAAACTTTAAATTTTTTAAAAAATAACCAAAAAGAAATTTAAAAAATAAAATCTTAACCTTTTTACCCTGTGTGATGAAATCAGGGCCTATGTAGGCCATTTCTTTTCCATGAGTCCAACTAGACTCGTGGCAACACAAGGACGATGGACTATACTCATGGAAAGCTCAACCATTGCCCCTTAACCCTCAAGATCATTGTTGTGGTTGTCCAAAGCATCTATTAGACTCATGGAAACATGGGAGTCATGTTGGGCATCACCCCTAACCCTCATACTCGTTCTTATTTTCTTAGATGTAAATTTTATAAATTATATTTTTCTATTTTTTTTTTGACTTCTGCTTTTTCCAAAATATATATATATATATATATATATATAATTTTACCTTTTGAGTGTGTATTCATTTTCTAGTTTTATATTTAATTTATTTATTTTTATTAATATTTAATTAATTTATTTATTTAATATGTATCTAAGGGATTTGTTTCACTTTTTGTGTTTTTTAACTATTTCTTTTGATGTAGATTAAGAAAAAAAAGGTATCTTTCAATTTTTTCCATTTTATTAGAAAGGTGTTTTCTTCTTTCTTTTTATAAAACAATTTCTCCCTAAACAATAATAATAATATTTACAATTTTTGTTTCCCAATTCATTTTTTTAATATAAATGGTTGAGAAAATACTCAATTACTAATTAAAAAAAACATCACGTAATATCCCTTTTAGATTTAGAGTTGTTTTTCTTTTTGTTTTTATTTTTATTTTCAAGGGTATTAATAATGAAAGCAATAATGACGGTTAATTTGTGATTTTAACCCCCTATCCAAAAAAAACATAAAGAAGGCATAAAAGACAAGCTTTTGGGAAAAAAATAAAAAATAAAAGAGAAAGAGGTAAATAAACTTTAGGTTCTTATTTTTAAGATGTTTTTGAATCATGATATTTGGCTTTTAGTGACAAGGTTGAAAATTTTTGGAGTTTGAATTTAAAAAAAATTAGTGATTCTACATCACCACTTTTGCATTTCTCAGTGTTTTTCCATGTCTTTCATAGTCATGAAATTTATTTTTAATGTCATGCTTAAAATAAAAGTGGAATTTGAACCCTCATATGAAAAATTGGTGATGTTACACCACCACTTTTGAAAATGAACATAAAAGTTAGCACTAAATGGGACCTATAAAAATTGAGAACTCACTCAAGCTCCTTTTATGTTAGAAACTTTACTTTTGTAATGATGTTGAAGTTTTTCTCATGTAAAAGCAAAGGTTTTGGGGGCAAGCATGCACTTTGACGAAAATAGTTTATAAGAAAATAGAATTCCACATTTTAGCATTTGTTATATGTTTGGTATTAACTCACTAATTTGAATGTCACTTTAGTAAATCAAAGGCCTTGAATTCAAATATTTTCTTTCCATTAGTCACATTTTGAAAAAGTTCAAGCAACTTTAAATTATACATAATTTATTGTAAAAAAATATCTACAATGGATTTATAAATGAAATCACCTATAAAGTGTTATGATCCTAACCTTCTTAATCAATAAAGTAGATAGAATACTATGTATTGTTGTGTAATGAAGACCATCTTTGGTAAATAAGACCTATGTAGTAGTGTGAACATGCTTATTATAAGAATGCTTTCTAGAAGGTTCGAATTACTAGAAAGTTCCCTCTCTAGAATGTTCTTAGGGTATAGAAGTAGTATATATAGAGGTGGAAGCACTATAAAGTATGTTTTGTGGAATTAATTTTAATATGATTTTTACTCATTTGAAAATTTCCCCCTTGAAGAGGAAAATGAACAATGCTTCGATATCAATTAATATATCTTGTTTTGGCCCATATTTTCATTGTGTGTTTCTATTCTATTTATTTCTACAATATCTCTATATAATATTTGTGCTCTTACTTTGAATATTTCTATTTGCTAGCTTACAAGTTCTATCAGAGCACTTTCCTCGATAACTGTTTTTTGAATTTTTTTATGCTATAGGCACATTATGGCATCTATAAAGAATATAGAGACCTATCATTATGAAGATAAACGTACAATAATTATGGGAATTTTGAGGTCTACAATTGGCCTAATAAGGAAAATAATAAAATAATAGCTAAAATAATAAAATAAAAAATTATGAACTTTTAAAGGAAAAGAAAGGAAAAATATTTTTTTAATTGTATATTCCAGTTATCTCATTATAGATTTTCTCAAATTTCAAGTATAGACACCAATCCAATGCATACCCAATCTGCTTAATTCTAGGTAGACTCACGCTAAAAAAATAAAAAATACATGAAAAACATATTTTCTTTAATGAAACACATTTTTCATGTAATTTTAAATAATTTCCAAGTGGGTTATCCAAAAGTATGTAGAGTGGGAACTTGTTGGATGCGTGACTAAAATTATGCATCTAATCGGTGCCTACACTTAACTTTTGAGTAAATCTATAAGAATATAAGCCATAGAAACGATTAAACAAATAGCATTATTCTTTTCCCTCTGAAACTATTTACCCTTGGGGATGGCATCATGGTCTTAAATATTATTTGTTCCTTGAAATTCAATTTTTTTAGCACATTTTATATTTTGAGACCCATTTTTTACCTCAAATTCCCCTGATGAGGAATAACATACATCTAGGAACTATAAGAGGTTTAACCTAGTAGGGAACCCTTATAATCCATGTTGGTGCCCCTTCAAGTTGTATCACATCAAATGACACATGTACATAAAATTTCCCTTGCACATGCCTTTAGGTATATTGAGTTTCTTGCAGATACCTTCAAACGAACCTTAGATTATCCACTTTCTAGATTGAATGCTAGAGTGGCACCAAAAACAACACCCAAAAATAACACTTTAGATACCTAGGTAGTCAAATAGTACATCTAAGGGTATGATCAACCTTCGTTAGCTAGATCACAAAGATATTACGATGAGTACTACTGTTGGACCCCAAAAATATATTAGAGAGATATCGCGTAGGGAAATTCCTTTTCCTTAAAACCCTTCCATTAAGAACTCACTCATAGAGAATATGGAATTTAACACCAACAATATTTTTTACAATCATTGGAAAAACGAGATTCCTAGAAGAAAGGATTGGATGCTAATATATATGGAAAATTGCATGATTTAATCAAAGAACATGACGCCATTTTTTGGGATTTAAAATTAGTGGACTGTGTCAATTACATTCAAAATTAGATTTCCCGTAGGGTAGTGCTGCATATGACAACAAAGGAAGATTTGAGCCATGTAAATCCCAGTGTCTCTAAATTAAGGGTACTAGGCAATCCATTCTGGACATTAATTCTAGATGAAAAGTTCAAAGCTATAGAGAATAAAAGCCATCATTACTAATTGTGAGCATATCAAGACATACAAGATATTTGATCATATTTCTAAGGATGCATTGTTTAAAAGGTATATCCATTTTGATAAGTATTTCAAATCCACATTAGCTATTATTCCTCCCACATGTTGTCATGTTAATAATAGTGTAGATCATGTTAATATTTGTTTCCGTACAAAAAAAAATATGATGACTATTTTATTGCTAGAAATCACAATATTCATAATGAAAAAGTTCAAGAAAAATATCTTCAATTAGTGCAATAGAACAAGTAATCAAAATGAAAATAAATTGATGAAGAAAAACATTTTAGGAGGAGATTTTGCAAGCTAAAAGGGAATAATAAGTATGGATATGAGTCAATTGATTTTAGTTATTTTCGCTATTACCTTAATCATAATCAGACACAAACAATTTGAATATCTTTTCTAGACTTTCCATTTCAAATTATCCACATAAAGTTCATGTTGTTTTTGGGATACCCTAATGGGATGCTTCCATAGTAGAGGACTATTCTTCCTTGTTAAAGAATCGAACATGGGATCTTATTCATGTTCCTAGGGAATAAAGGGCAGTCCATTGTAAGTGGATTTATGAAACAGGATATGCAACAAGTATCACTATTGACTAGCATAAAACACATCTTATGGCCAAATGATTTTTACAGTTTGAAGGGATTGATTATTTCGACATTACTACACTTGTTACCAAGATCAATTCCATATGTCTTTCTACCTCCCAATGTAGGTTAGTCTACTAAATGGATGTGAGGAGTGACTTTATACATGATTATTTACACGAGGAAATCTACATGGGACCTCTTGTGTTTTTAGTAGATTATTTTGTTGATTGTTGGATTCAGTGTTCATTTTATCATCTCAAAAAAGCTCCCCAAGTCACATGAAACTATGGATATTTTTTAAACTACTTCAAGGTTCAATCATTGTAATTTTGATCCTATAGCTTACACTCAAAGGAAAGGTATTGATCTCATAATTCTAGTTTCATATATGGATGATTTATTTCTTGGAGGTGGTTCTTCACCTATGATTTCGATTGTTCAACAATCACTCATGGAGCATTTAGGTTTTTTACATTATTTTCTTGGTTATTTTTTATTTAATATTTGAAGAGGACCATTAGTGGGATTTTGAGATATGCCAGTATAGATCCATCTTAACCATAGATGCAATAAGCACCGAGAGGGATCAAATCTCATGAGGTCCAAAAATATTTTAGAGTGTAAAACTTGGAAAAAAGATTTGCAACTCTAGAGATTTGATCCCTATTTATGCTTGAAATAGATCCTTCATTGAGATGGATTTATACTAGTTCTATACACACACGCACACACACACACCATTAGATTGAATCCATTTATGTGCATAAATCTAATAGTATAACATACAATTGGGATATGTGGATTGTATAGCTTAAAGTTCTATTTCCAATGAATATTTACCAAATTTTAATCAAAATTGAACTTAAAATATCCTTAAATAATGGCCAAAATATATCATTGTGAATCTATTTTAAGTAGTTTATATATATATATATATATATATATATGATACTTAATATGGGAATTGGAATATTTTATTTATAACCCACATTGAATTTTATCTTTTATTAATAATAGTTGAAAATTGCCACATCTTACAAATTAATAATTGATTAAATTAAGAAGTAACTAAAATATAAGTAACCTTATATTTTATTGAACTTAATAAAAAATTATGTTATATCATATGGAAATATAAATACATCATATATGGTTGAGAGTGAGAGTGAAATATTTTTACATCTCATTCATATTGCATTGTAGTATTAAGGATGAACTAAGTTAAGCACAAGGAGAGTGATATTATTAATGTTTTATAATGATTTTAATTAAAACTAATAAATCATGTCCATTATTTTCTATTTAGATAATATTTTATATTTGTTCTAAAAGGGAAATGTGTCAACTAGAAGTTGAGCATGGATGGAATTACATATCGTCCTCATACTAGGTTTTAAAATGCGCCTTTCAGTGTAAAAATGGTCCTCCTAAAGAAAACAATAAAACACAAGAAGGAAAAATGGCTTATACCAAGGGAACTACCACAAAACACCCAGCCGATTATATATTCAATTTTTAGAAATTTGATAAATAAAGAAATAAATTTGTTTTTAAATATAATTAGTATAAAAAAATTACAAAACTTAGAAAAAAATCATTATCCAATATTAACATCGAATACTTTTCACGAAGGGAAAAACAAAATCGGATCTATTTAATATTTTCTAAATTTATCTTTAAAGAAAAAAATTAGTTATAGACATTTAATTGCGCTGACACGTGTCTATTTTAGAATAGGTCTTCCAAAATTTTAATTGAATTATGAGTAACTATTAGGTTGATGGTATAGATTTAACCTCAACAAAATATCCACCCAATGTTTATTGGAATTATGGTGTTCATGGTTCGAGCTAGCTGATGTTGGGATTGGTTTATGATGGAAGCTAGTTCATGTTGGTAGTAATGTCAACCCTTGTAGTCTAGTTGATGTATGGATGCCTTCATTGGAGCATGGTTGCAACTAGTTGAGTTGGCATTGAAATTATTGTGTTTTCATTGATTTCAACCTTATGATGTAATATTTGTGATGTATTGATGGACAAATGATTTCATTGGTATGGTTGATGATGAGTTGGCACACTAGTTGAGTTAGAAACTAGGTCTTCATCTAGGTCCTCATTCTTATGCTCATGGAGATGAATTGTAGTAGTGTGATGGCCTTATGTTTGATAATGGATATATTCTACAAGGTATTGAAAGTCTATCAAAGGTGTTGCATCTTTTGGAGATGATTGTTGGAGAGTGGAGGACTTGTTGGCACTCTTGCCAACTTTGTTTATTTCCCTTCTAGGTCAATTTCATAGTGATACTTGGGAGACATGTTTGATCCAATTGTAGGTGTGTCAAAGGTTATTTCATAGGGTTGGGGGCTTTTATAAATGTTGGAAAAGGTGATCTAATAGGTGGCAGAGGTTCTGAGCTAAAAGATTGATTTTTTTTACTTCATCCTTAGCCCCAGTCGCATGTAGCCAAGCCTGTGAGAGCGACTAAAATGATCAAGTTTCTAGAAGACAAGCCTATGGGAGTGATTGAAGGTTCCATTCGAGTTCAACCAGTGTTATGCATGCGACTAGGAGATTTCACGATATTTTATCTGCATTGCTTGCATTGTTCAGAAGGAAATTAGCAAGGATTTCCTACTGGCTTCCATAATAAATGTAATTATTGAAAATGTTTTGAAAAGGTCCTCCAATGATGTGAACACATTTAGTGCACTAGTGATCTTAGTGGACTGATTTGGTCCAATTTGTGCACCCTTGATCCTAGCCCCAACCTCAATTTATCCATACATGTTTTATATATTTGATTTTGGAGCTCACTAGTAGTAGATGGTGAGTGATAGTGAGTTAGAGAAGGTTGCATTGTGTGAGTATGGTTCAGAGCCATTAGTGAGCTTGATTGCTATAGTGTATGGGCTCTAATGGTAGAGAATGGAGCAGAACTAAAGCATGTTGCATAATAGATTAGATTCTATGTTGCTAGAGTAAAGATTATTTGGAGAGATTTTCTCTGATGTTAGATAGTCTTTTTGATTGGTGACTCTCACATTTTTTGTTGTAGGACATGCCTATGCATTTGCCACATAGCCATAGTGTCTTCTTTTTTTTATTTTCTCATGTAAAATTCATATTTTGGTGTGAGGGTTTGTTATCAGTTTTGTTTCAGCTACTGGTTATATTATTCAAATTTTTTTGGATACATTGTGGCCACTATTTTCTTATGTGAGAGAATATGGTTGTGGTGACATTTGATTTGATGATGTTATCTTGTTGTTAGAGGTCGTATTGCAACGCTGAATCGGTTTGAGTAGAAAGTCTTAAGATCCATTTTGAAAATAATTGAAAGGAGCTCTAGATAGAGAAAAGGAGTAGTGACTTCATGGATGTGGAGCAGTGATTGGGATATTTCAACAAAAGGAACATTTTCTCAATCAACTGGTAATTTAATAGTCTGATCGAAGTTTGGAAAGAATTGATTGATCATTGTCAGGTCCCTATAATACAAAATGATATGCAACCAACTCACAAAATAGAAGAAAAGATAGGTCAACGACTTCAAAATCAGGCTCTTCGAGGGGGAAACCTCCTTTACATTACACAAATGAACAACTCTTGGATGGTTGAAATGGAAAAACCTCTTTTCTATATATAAGAGTCTAAGAGGTCACAGTATAATCAGAGTCTGCATAACAATGATAATGTAAGGGCATAATAATAACAATAGTGGGCTTCTATGGGGCACAATAATAACAATATGGGGGCAACATGGGAACAATAATAATAATAAGGGGCTGCAATAAAAATAATAATAAGGGAATACACTAGTATTATAGGGACCTAACTTTCCCCTCTCCTTCAAAAAAGTGTTGTCTTCAACTCTTGAGTAGCTCTCGATGCTTATGTATAAAATTTTCATCCTCCCATGTGGAGTCTTCAGTGGGTAAGTTCTTTCACTTGATCAGATACTCTGAAACTGATCAATTTCGTAGCTACCGATTTTTTGTTTCTGTGACTGCTTCAGGTTCCAATATGATTTTTCCTTCCTAGTCATGTTCTAGAAATATTGTTTGAACTGGGAGCTTGTCACCTATAACCTTCTTTAAGCATGACACATGGAATACTGCTTGCACTCGAGAAGATGCAGGAAGCTCTAATTTCTATGCCATAGTACCAATATTTTGTAACACCTTGTATGAACCATAATACTTTGGTGATAATTTATCATCCTTCTTAAATTTCTTGAGGGACATTTGTTGTATGGTTGTAGTTGTAGAAATACCTAGTCACATACATCAAAAATTCTTTCATTGTGATGTTGATCTACCTGTTATTTCATTCTATTCTGCGCCAAAGTGAGGTTATCCTTTAACACTTGGAGAACTTGTTGTTGATGGTCGATGTGATCTTCCACTACTTGAAACTTAGAATTTTCTCTTAAAGATGATGTGACGAACAATGGATGATATCCATAAAGTGCCATAAATGGGGTCATTTTTGGTGCACTATGGGAGGAAGTGTTATACCACTATTCAACCAGAGGACACCGCTTGACCCATTGTGTCTGTTTATCATATACAAAGCAACGAGGATATCCTTCCAAACATTTGTTTATTATCTCAGTTTTCCCATCAGATTGGGGATGATAAGATGAGCTATGATATATCTGAGTACCCAAACAAGAAAATAATTTTGTCCAAATATTTCCAGTGAAAATGGGATCTTTGTCGCTTACAATAATATTTGGGTTTCCATGTAGCATTTGAATTGCTTCCATAAATGCAATAGGAATTGTACTAGATTTAAATGTATGAGATAATGCACAAAAGTGTGCATACTTGGTAATTCTATCAACTACCACCATGATGACACTCTTTCCTTTGGACTTGGGTAAAACTGTGATAAAATCCATTGAAACCTCCTCCCATCATTGACTTGGGATGGATAAAGGTGGTAAAATACCCAGGGTCTTAATCGCCTCAACTTTATTTTCTTGGCAAAAGAAACATTTAGCAACAAACTTTTGAATATCAGATTTAAGGCCATCCCAAAAAAATACTTCTTAACCCTATGATAAGTTTTTTAAAATCCTAAGTGCCCTCCTAATGGAGAGGTGTGAAATTCCAGAATAATATTTTGTGAGTTGGGAACTGTTACAGAGGTATAAGCGATCTTTGTACATAAAAAATCATTTTTCCATCTAAATGTATCAGATGTACTGGGATCTTGTTGCAAATTTTGAATGAGTGCCCACACTTCTTTGTCATTCTTCCATTCATCCCTTGCTTTGTTTATCCAATCTGGTTGGATAATAGAAATGGCAGAAAAAATGCTTCCATATCCTCATCCTTTCTTAAGGCTGCATCTGCAACAACATTTTTCTTCCCTTTTTGGTAGATGATTTCAAAGTCATAACCTAACATCTTTGTAACCCATATTTGCTACTCTTATGAAGATAATATTTTTTCAAAAAAGTATTTAAGGCTATCATGATCCTTTTTTACCTTGAAGTGTCTTCCCATTAGGTAAGGTTGCCATTTCTTAAGTGCATGTAGTATTGCCAACATTTCCTTCTCATAAATATCTTTGTGTAAATACTTTCCTTTGATTGGATGACTTTCGAAAGAAATGGGTCTTCCTTATTGTATTAAAAGAACACCAATTCCATTTCCTGATACATCACATTCCATAATAAAGGGTTTTGTGAAGTCTGGGATAGATAAGACTAGTGCTTGGAACATTGCCACTTTATGATGTTCAAAGGCCTTCATTGCTTCTTGAGTCGAAGAAAATGCATCTTTCTTGAGTAATGTTGATAGAGGTGCTGCTATTCTCCCATAATTCTTAACAAACTTGCTTTAGTACCCTTTCAACCCGAGAAATCCTTGCATATGCTTTATGGATGTGGGGATTTTCCATTCCTTAATGGATTTAATTTTGCTAGGGTCTACCTTAAAACCTTCATGAGATACAGTATGACCCAGATATTCCACCTCTTGTACTCCAAAGAAACATTTGGAGGCTTTTGCATATAATTGTTTCTCCTCCAATAGTTTGATCACCCTCTCAACATGTTGAACATGATCCTTCCAAGACTTACTGTAGATTAGTATATCATCAAAAAATACTAACATGAATTTTCTAAGAAAGGTTTTGAAAATGGAATTCATCAAACCTTGAAATGTAGGAGGTGCATTGGTAAGGTCAAAATGCATGAACAAAAATTCATAATGAACCCCATGAGTTCTAAATGTTGTTTTCAGAATGTCTTAAATCTTCATTCTGATTTGATAATATCCTGAATGAAGATCTAACTCGGTGAAGTAAATTGCTCCATGTAATTCATCCAATAATTCATCAATGACAGGAATGAGAAATTTATCTTTAATAGTGAGCTTCTTGAGCTCCCTATAATCTTGACACATGTGCCATGATTCATCCTTCTTTTGCACCAATACTACTGGAGCAAAGAAAGATCGTTGAAAAGGTTGAATTATACCAGCATCTAGCATTATTGCAACCATACGTCAATTTCACTCTTTTGCAAATATGGATATCTGTAAGGCCTGATGTTTGGAGGAACACTTCCTGGAATGAAATCAATAGCATGATCATGATGAAGAATATGTGGGAGGCCTTTAGGAGTCTCAAAAACCTTGGAATGATTGCCCAATTTTTTTTGGACATCTGGAGAAATAGATGATTTCATTGTCGGAACATCTAGTGAACATAGTTGTTGAATTACACCCCATTGTTCTTTCTTTAGGATTTTTTTCATGATGTTAGAGTTGATTATCATTCTATATTTCCCTCCGATACCCCTTAATTCAACTTCATTTCCTTCCAAAAAAAACTCAAGAAAAGTTCTTGAAAATTAAAAGCTATCGTACCCAAAGATTGTAGCCATTGGACTTCTAGTACAACATCAACACCACCCATTGGAATGGAAAGCATTGAACTATTCAATACATATTCTCCCATGAATAGCTTGATATTATGGCACTTTCCAGAGCAATTTATGGTTCTGTAACCATCACTTGACACTCTAGTGCTAGATATAGGAAGAAATTCAATTCCTTTGCTATATTACAATGAATAAAATTATGTGTGCTACCCGAATCAACCAACACTATTACCCTTTTCTTCTTGATATGTCATTCTATATTGAGGGTTTGAGGAGTGGTAATTCCTGCCAATGCATTATAAGATATAGGTGGATTCATTTCTTCTTTCTCTAGGGTTGGTTACTGGTGTATATCCTCTTCTTTTGATGTTTCTTGTTCCTTTTCTTGCTCCTTTTCACAATATATGTGAAATAATTTATTCTCAACCCACATATGACCTTTAGTGTATTTTCTATCACAATTGTAACAAAGCCCTTTTGCTCTTTTTTCTTCCAATTGTTGTGGTGCCAACCTTGTAGGTTGTGGAAGGCTAGGGGTAGCAACACTTCCATCTTTATAGTTGTGAGTGGTAGGCTTCCTTGTTGCCATGATTTTTCTTTCAATTTTTCTTGCAAACCTGAATGGATTCTCCAATGAATCAGGTTCCCGACAACAAACCTCATAGTGGATTTTATTCTTTAAAGTCCCTATGAACACATCAATCCTATGCTCTTATGGAATATCTCTTACCCTTATATTTAATTTTCAGAAGTCCTCAATGTGCTCCACCATTGAACCCTTTTGTTTGATATTTATCAATTGGCTAAAGAAGGTGTTGCTATTTGTTTTTTTTATCCTCATAATGTGCTATCATTTCCTCCATAAAAATTGACCAAGTGAAAATTTGTTTACAACAGCAAAGCCATCGGTACCATACAAACCTATTGCGTTCTAAATATAAAGTTGCAATGCGTACATTTTGTGTGTTTTGCACATTATGGAGATCAAAATATTGCTCCATCTATAGTATCCATGTTATAGGATCCTTGCCATCAAATTTCCTCATATCGATCCTTGTAACATGGTGAGTCTTCAATCCAACGTTAGATTCTATGAAATCACGATTAAAATTTCTTTTGTTCTCATCATCAGTTTTCTCTACTACCTTTTCACCACTAGCAATCATTTCTTGTGCTAACACAACCAAACCTCCTTTCAAACCTTCCACATCATTCTTCAAATATTCAATGTTTCCTTTCAGTTTTTCTTCTAAACCATCCATCTTAGCTTCCATATTAGCTTCCATTCCATCCATTATTTCTTTCTTTAAACCATTCATCTTAGCTTCTGTTAATTTTTGTGAGAGTGAAATTTGTTGCACTTGGTCTCATAATTTTGATATATCATGTTGCATTTCTTCCTCTTCTTCATGAGTCATGGTAGATATTTAAGGTTTCTTACTAGGTGGTTCCATTTTATTTCTTAGAGGCATCAATTAATGATAATTATGCTTCACTATTCCCTTTGAATCACTTCAAACTAATGTTTCAAACCAAACTTATGCAATTTTTTAAAAAGACTACAGACCTTTTTTTGCTTCATAGGAGCTCGATATTGAATCTGCTTTATATTTATATTTTCGTATCTCCAAGGTTTAAAATTGCATATTATTGCATCGCTATGAGTCCTCTTTACAACCACACAAGTCTGATCAATATTCGATTCTTCAGTAAATTTATGCCAAATCTCCCACGATGACCTGACTATAGACTAGTTTAGTAGAGTGAACTTGTACGACATGCCATGTATCATTGTTTCAACCATCGGACCTAAAAGTCCTATAAACAACACTTTATTCCATTCGCATTTTTTAACTTCTTACAAAATTATAATCTAATGCTCAGAGAGAAAGTTATGATGATTTTCCCAAGGTCACATGTTTGGGACGTAATTCGGGAGCTTCCAAAACCCATAGCTTCCTTATACCATAGCACCAAACATATAACGAAACGAGATCTGAAATTTGGACCCAAGGTTCATCAAGATTTCTTCTCAAATGGATTTCAATTTTAGCATCTAAAACTTTTTATCAACAAAGTTATAGTGAACATTCCATGATGACCTGTTTGGAGCAGCGAAACCCTAGAATCCAAACCTCTAATACCAAATTCTATGCAACCAGCTCACAAAATAGAAGAAAAGATAGGTCAATGACTTCAAAATTAGCCTCTACAAAGGAGAACCTCCTTTACATTACACAAATGAACAATTATTGAATGATTGAAATGAGAAAACTTCATTTCTATAAATAGGTGTCTAAGGGGTCATAATATAATCAAAGCCGACATAACAATAATAATTTTAGGGCATAATAATAACAATAGTGGGCTTCTATGGGGCATAATAATAACAATATGGGGACAATATGGGCACAACAATAATAATGAGGGGCTACAATGAAAACAATAATAAGGGAATACACTAATATTATAGGGACCTAACAATCGTGGTGGATTTCAGTAGATGTTACTATGTAGATCTGTGGAGAACAGATTCTTTTGAATTGATAAGTAGAATTGAGTCTCGAGGCTAATCGGAGTCAGTTGATTGTATATGAGGTCGAATATACATGGTGATGGGAGTTAGAAAATCTATGTAAAAGACATATTTTTCTTAATAGAATATTTAGAGCATCACAATAACAATAAGGGTGGCTTTTTCCCTGGTGAAGGGTTTTCCACCAGATATCTTGTGTCTCTTATGTAGATGCGCTTTTGATGTGTTGATTATTTTTTCTCTCATGTTTATCATGTTCTAGCTGCTTATATAATTTATATGCATGAGCTAAGCTAATGTGTTGTTGATTAATATTTGTGATTCAGTAGAGAAGTAAATAAAAGGAAAATTTTGGTAATATGTCATATATGTGATTCAGTAGTGCTCAAAGGTTTGCAACAATATTTATAATAGGAGCCATGATAGAGGGTTAAGATTTATCTTATAGGTAGTTATGCACCTTTTTCTTTTCAATTTCATTAAAATAATGTCATGTCCACAAGTATCATTGAGGTCTAATTAGTCCCTACCAAGATATGACTCTAGCACTCAATTTTCATATTGAGCATGATTAGCTTAGCATTGACCAATGCAACTTATAATGTTTAATTTTAAAAATAAATATTTAATTTTTAATATTATTAAAAAAATAATTTTCAAACATTTGACTAGAGAATAACTTGAATTTATTGTTACTTTTTGTCATGTGGATTACTTCCTCACATATTTTATGTCATAATTTATGGATATGGTTACAATAATCATGCATTTTTTTTTATATATATTTGTATAGTGGATTTTTATTCTTAATCTTGAAAGCAAGACATATAAAAATAAAATTCTTGAAAACAGCTCATAATCAAGAAAATAACATAATTATCATGAGTTACATCTCACCATAATTTAAGCAAGTATTTGTATAAAAAATAGATAGGAAAAAGATGCAAATAAATGTACTTACTAGGAGTTATTTCTCACTATTATTTACGTTCTCATCAAGACTTTCATAGAAGTAACACTATACATGTATATGCTTATTAGTGGTTGCAACCCACCAAAACTTAATGCAAGTGTGTAGACTTACTGGTGATTACTGTCAACCAAAATTCATGGGAGTCCTTATGCCAAGCAAGAAATTAATTTATCCACTTCACCTCTCAATTTATCAATTCTTCTAAAATAAAGACTATAGGATTATATTTTCCTATTAACCACTATTAATTTAGCATTGACCAATGTAGGTTATATTTTCTTATGCACTTTTTCCAAATTTCTAATTTGAGTGGTGGAGACGAAGTTGTCCTGCACCACTTGTTGTTTATTGTTGCTTTGTTATGCTTTTCTTGTTATGTGTCTCTTTAAATGTATATATGTTAAATTCATACATCAATTCTCTTTATAATTCATAATAACAATAATAATTTATAATAATATTATAATTTAATCAATTTTTATGATTTTTTTAGTCTTGACAATGTTTATCTAAATGCATATTAATACTTATTTTTCCCTACCTAGGTATTACTTTAGAAATAAATAATGTTTTTTTTTTCCTAATTTAAAATTTTATTTTGTAAACGCTCGATGGAACAAAACTTTTCATGTTTTATTTGAGCCTTAATGTCATTTGTCCTAGTCTCGGTGATAAACTCTACTAACTCTTAGAATTAATTAGTCTTCAAGACAAACTTATGCCATCATGCTTTACAATTTGACATCATACCATATTTATAGGTATTTACAAATGCAAACCCCGTATTTTATTTCAAATTTGTGATTTTTCACTAAAGTGGAAGTCTATAGACCAGAAAAGATGGAATGCTATCTATATTTGATTATGGAAGAATCAACATTAATCTCATGATTTTAGGTCAAATATAAGGTAAATGGTGTGTTAACTAAAGTGTGCTCTTGTAAATGAAAAATCTTGGTGAAGAAGTTTTTTTTTATTTGATTGAAATTTTGGTGTAGGAAACTTATAGAGAAATGGGTTCAATAGTGACAAGTTGTGATTCTCCAACTTCCCTTTTTCTAAAAGGTACAATTATAGAGAACTATTTAATATTAAAATGAATAAATTTAATATTTTTATGGACATATTTGTTTTATCATTTTAGGTGAGCTTGTTTGTTTTTCCATAGGTTATTTGACAAATGAAGAGATTGAGACATTCTAAAAGATAAAGCACAAAGCTCAAGAAAAACATCCTAAGGAATTTTCTCAGGTTCATGTCACCACAAATATTCAACACCCAAGAGATAAAAATACAAAGGTAAGCTGGTTGTTCCTACTACTCTTAGTATCATCATCAACCCCCCAAAAAAAAACATAACTAAAATGATTAATTAATGTCTTTGTCATGCATTTATTCAACCCAAAAAAAACATAACTAAAATGATTAATTAATGTCTTTGTCATCCATTTAACATGAATATGAATAACTCAAAATCATTCCCTCTTACATCCATATCACATATTAATTTAAATTAATTTACATTCTGTTATGCAAAATCTATTTTGCAGATTTTGGTAGATAAGAGATCATCTCTAAAGTTATGAAGTTTTATTTTGGTAGTTTTTGTTCTAAAAATTACTAAGTATATATAGCTCAATTAAACCATTCAAATGCTCATTATTATGTAAGGGCTTCTATTTTACTTATATATAATAACTTATTTAAAATACTCAAATCTTTATTTATATGATGAATTTGCTTGATTAAATCTTTATTTATATGATGAATTTGCTTGATTGAGTGATGGTACTTGGACATAATATCTTGTTTGAACTAATCAAACAAGGAAGAGTTATGGAGTGTTTGGATGAATCTATGCTTTGCATAGAGAAGAGAAAATGCAATATCACATGTCTTTCATTTTCAATTTCTCTATGTATTTTTGCATTTTATCTATATATTTTGTCATCGACCAGATTTTCTAAGAAAGTTTTTATCATAAGTTTCTAACTAAGAAAGTCTGCATTGTAAGTTATTTTTCAAATTAGGAGAAATGCTTGAACTCCATATCTAAAAGAAAATGTCTTATGGTTTTTATTCTTTCAACGAAAGTTTGTATTTTAGCATTCAGGTTTCAATAAAGCTTTCATAGGTTGTATCTCATGTGATGTTTGATCAATTTAATAAATTAATAGGTAATATGAATATATATATATATATATATATATATATATATATATATATATATATATATTATACAATACATGATAGTTAATAAATTTATACTAAATATGAATATGGATGAACTCATATTTTATACAAAAGTGAGAATGGTTTTAATGTTTTTTAATAAATTCATCTACTTTAGGTTTTCAATGATGAATTTATTTATGTTATTAATTATAAATTTATGTTATAATGTTTTTTCATAAATTGATAGATAAGATGAATTTATATTATAATCTTTTTTAATAAATCGATAGTTAAGGTAAATTTACATTTTTAAATTTTTGTTTGTTATCAGATTTAAAGTTTATTTATTTATTTATTTAAATTTAATTTATTTATTGTTTTTTTCAATAAATTTTGGACATATGTTCATGAGATTTTGGATTGATGGTAAATGGGTGCTTTTTCAATCCACTTCATGTGAAAAAGTCACCACTTTAAATCTTCATTTATTGTTCATGTCACCGAAAGAAAGGTTGTACAATTTTTTGCTTATTGTTTTTACTTGAATTTGAATATATAATTTTTATTTTTATTTTTTTGATGATATTTCCATTTTTCTTCAACCTTGAAATAATTTTTGGAATGATATATACATTTTGGAATCTAGTTTTGAATCCGCAACTATATATTTTTCTCTATTTTTATTCTATAAACATATAAAAATTAGTTAAAAGTTCTTGAAAACTAAGAAGAAATTTCGGCACATAATTATTTTTTATTTTTTATTTTTTAATTCTTAAATGAAATACATAAATATAATTAGAGTTCCATAAAATCAAGGTCATTCATTCAAAGTGTACATATTTAAAAAATCAAATTTCAAAAAATTATAATAAAATTTCTCACATACTTTAAAAGTACAATTTTGAAAAAAAAATCCAACGAACTCGAGAGAAATTATTCACGAAAACATAAAAATTTTAACAATTTTTTCCACAAACCCAAAATTATGCTCATGAAAAAGGAAAAGAAAATATGTCCATGGAAAAGTAAAAGGCAAAAAAACTAGCAAACGCATAAAATATATGGGGGCAAAATCAAAATTTATTTATGACAAAATCAAAACGCAAAAACACTAGAAAATTGAGGAAGGAAAATAAAAATATGTTCACAACAAATAAGAGACCATAACAACAACAAAAAGGGAAAAAAAATGTTCTAGAAACATCTAGTGGAAAAGAATGAAGCGAAAGCGTAGATGTTTTAAAATGAAATTGGGTTTTATACACCACATCCCTCTTGAATTCATATTTGTATACCAATATCCTTAGGATAGTTAAGGCGAACCATTATTTTATACAACACAACTTAAGAAAATTATAAATAAAGTGGAAAATGTAATGCAATATTTCATGCACTTCATATTCTTTATTCTTTATTAGAACCTTCCTTCTACACTACAGTGGCTTAAAGGGCTCTAGCCATCACTAGAGAATTAAGCAATAATTAATCTGTTTAAAAATAAAAAATTATCCCACAAAAATTTAACCAAACAGTCTGGTGTCAATTTCACTTCACCCAAATTTTAAACAAAGTTTCCAATTTGACTTTTTATTGGAAACTTCATTGGTCCCAAGGAAACTTTGGATATCCAAAAAAAAGTTAATCTAAAGTCTGAAAAGAAAAAACTTTGTATATCCAATTCCAATTTTCCCATCGAAAGTTTAGACCAGATTCACTACTTTAAATAATATATGCATATTCATACTCTTATCCCAAGTTTAATAGATTTCATGTAAGTCTGGGAATTGTTGTGCTTCCCATTATTTTTTGATGCCAAATATCATCAACACGTCTTAGCTTCGCACTACGTTTCCTTATATCACACCACTCTCTTTCTCTTCTTGTAGAAATAATTCATTGATAAGGATAAATTAAAAATATTGATAGAGAATAATTCATTGAATGGGAGAAATTAAAAATTTTGCTAGAAACAAAGATTAGTATTCAACCTCGAGGATGAGAGGTGCAAAACTAGAAAATGTGTTGTAATAGCTGAGTGACGTGCAAACCTAAAAAATGTGTTGCAATAGCTGACTGAGGTGAAAACCTAGAAGATGTGTTGGAATAGATGACGACCTACCACAGGAAAGCTAGAAAATGTGGTTCAATAGCTAACCAGAAGCTGCCACAGAAAAGCTAGCCAGAGGATACAATCATGCATAAAGCAATAGGTTATGAGAAACTGCCAAAAAAAAGTTCAATAGAGGCTACAATCTTGCAAGAAAACCAACCGGATGGGCAAAGTTGCAATTTGCAAAAATAAATAGTTGACAAGAAGCTCCACAAAAAAATTGGACAAAAGTTGCAATCTTGCAGAAAAACCAACTAGAGGCGCTTAAAATAAGTACCATAATTTCTAGATAATTTGATGAACTTGAGAGAATTGTGAGTACATTTTTGTCTTAAATAGATGTTATACTTCTACATAAAACTATAATTTTTACAATAGTATTAAATTTTCACCAAAACATGAAAATATAATCTTGTGTACTCTCATGATAACGATCCAGGAATTTGGATTACAATAATCTAACTGGTACAATGCCAAGTACTTTAATAAACAAAATTCTTATCCATCAAGTTTATTTTCTTATACAACATGGATATTTTTATTCATTCTCGCTGAGAACTCATCAAAATTGATTTCGATATTTCTAGATATGAAATTGTCTCTTTTGATTATGTTTGCACTTTGATAGACTTTCTAGAAATCCACTTGTTTGTTGATACTGAAATTAGTGCACTAAATATGATGTGGGTTTCAACAAAAATAAATATTATTAGTTTTCCAATAGTTGGAAGGATCATTTTAATTCTTTTATCACAAATTGTTGCCCTGATTATGATATTATTGTAACAGCATCCTACCATTTCCTACCATTTCTATTGCAAGCAAAATTTGTTTGAATGAAATGATAATGGGCTACGAGTTAGCATCACCTAGTGATGAAAATTTAGCTATAAATGTTCAAGAAAATAATTGGTGGCTTTGGAATGAAAATTAGCAAAGGAGGATTTGGGCCTCTATTCTATGGCCATCTTGAAAATGCGATGGAGGTGGCTTTCATAGGACTATCAGAAACTTAAAAAAAAAGCCACAAATCAATTACCCAATTACTAGTAGTATAATTGACTCACCTTCATTGATTCTGAAATATCCTTAGCCTCATGGGCCTTCTGACATTCTCACCTACACATTCCTTAGTCTCATTAGTAGATCCATCAAGCCACTCCAATTACTTTGATCCAATTAAAGTGTATTTCTATCCATTAAATGAAGGTTACAGGCCACACCATCACTGTTGCTCCAATTTTTAGAGAATTCACTATGATACTAAAGCCACTAATCACCATATTTTCCAATATTATTATTCCTTGTTGGAGTGGAGCCACGTGAGGGCAATCGGGTAATGCAAAGATAATTTTAGCTTCATGAACCAATTTACCATATTTATTCAAACTATTAATGTAAGAAATGAAGCAATTCCTCAATAACCAATGAAACCATGTAATCAAACTTATCATGCTCAAACAATCCATGGGCTAGAAATTCAAATAGCCTAGCATCTAAGCATTATTATTCTCATTTTATTATTTTTAAAAAATGAAAACACATTTTTCTCAATCCCAACATGTTTTCTTCATTTCTCACCAAGCCTTTGAGAGACATTCAGACACAAGCTACATTGATAGTTATGAGTAAAGTAGTAACCCTACACTTTAGAAACTCAACATTCTTCCTCCATGGCTGAAAATGTACCAGAAAAGGAGTTTCTTACTTCACCCTCTTTATTACTTTTTCAAGTTTCCATTAAACCTCAAAGCACAACTTAAGCACCTCAAGACTTGGAAAATCAATTTCTTAGTGTTGTGGTGTTCTTCATAACTCAAAGGTCTACACAATATCTGAATGTATATTAAAACCTTCTTATGATGAGTAATATGATTCTGACAATGGGCTAGGTTGAGAAACAAAATAAAAAGATGAGAACCGATGTAGAGATAACAACACTGAAATTGCAAAGAGATACTAGATATATACACTGAAATTGCAAAGAGATACTAGATATATAGGCGGACAATGGTAACAGTATGCCCCTTAAAACCACAATGGTTCATTCTCTGAGTTGTTGGAATCTAAAAGGTCACTCAAGTTACTGAATAAAATTTATTTCCGTTGAATTTTCTCCATCTCCTTTGCTTTGGTGGTGAGGCAAGTGTAGTCCATGCAATTTTTATATATTATAATTGACCATCATTTTAACTGTATGTAAACATAACAAAGTAATAATTAGACACATAAAGCCATGTGGGACCCACTATGAAGGGCATTGTTTCGTCATTTCATTCTCTGGAACATATGATGGGTCATCTCAAAACTCTACCGTCCTTACCCTCAGCCTCGTTCATTCCATTATGGATTCCATGTCTCTGCAACTAATCATGTGTTTCTTAGTTTGACTGAACTATCTGATTACTTGTACGTATAGGATTTTGTTGGTGGGGTAGTTTCAGTCTTGAATATATGATCCTTGGCTTTGTTTTCTATGTTAAAAGTTGTCTACACCTCCATTGCTTCTAGCTGTGTAGTTCTTGGCTGAATAAAGACATGGGACGCGGAAGATACATGAACGAGTAGAACCAATGATAATGACGAAAAAACCCTCCTTATTCACGTTATTACTCTAGTTATCGAGTTGTTAGTGAAGTTATCCTTCCTTATTTCTCTTTCACCGAATATAGGTTTCTAGTCCGCACTTCTCGGACACTGAGTGAATTAATCAAATTCATCATATTCAACCTACTACATATTTTTCCTTTGTAGAACGATTTTATTTATTTATACATTATAGGATTCTGTGTTCTTTTCTTTCTACTATTTGACATAGAGTGAGCATTACCATAGGGCCTATTATTTGAAGTGAATCCAGCTAACTTAAATGCGATACTTGTTTATTATTTATATGATCAATTTTCCTAGATTACGACAATTTGTAGAGTTTGGTAAAAATTTTTGATGGTCCCAAATTCCTCGAACCTAATATTTAAAGTGATTCTGGTTGTTTTTTTCCTATTTAAAGTGATTCTATTCTTTTATTCCTTTGGTTAGTTTTATATGAGATATAATACAATTTGTGGGTTTTTGCTAATTTATTTTATAGAAAATTGAACTCAAAATCTTTTTTTTTTAAATGCATTTGATATCATTTTTATTTTATTTTTATCTTAATTGAAATACAATATGTAATTGAACCTTAGACCTATAAATCTTATAATTTTATGTGGCTTCATGGAATTTTTTCTCGGAAACAAATTTCTTATTAAAGATACATTGATAGAAGTATTCAATGTTAAAAACACTCCTTTCTTTCTTTCTTTCTCTTTTTTTCCACTTTCTACCTTAAATATCCATTGTTTTGGAATAGAAAATTGTTATTCAATCTAATGTGGAAAGTGTGATACGAGATCTATTTCTTTTACAAAAGAACATTTACTTTTATTTATATGGCCTTTTTGGCTAATTTAAAACACAATTCTCAAGTATTTGTAAATTTCAGTGCTTTCAAAAAATGTCTCAATTGCAGTTTTTTTTCAAGGAAATAGAATCTGAGATCTTTCGCCTTTTAAAATGACATTTATTGTTAATTTTTATTACTTATTTTAAAATCATGAGGACACAGAGGACAAACTCTTGAAATTTTGTTATATTTAATTCTATGAAACAATGAGTATGGTGTTTTAGGATGTATATCTTTTGGCTACTCCAAGGAATTAAGTGAGAGACCTTTATATACTCAAATTTGGATCTTAATTGTATTTCAATTTCAGTTCAAAGTCCAACAGCTGAGAAACATCACGCATCTCAATGAATCATCTTTTAATTCTGCTTTGTTCGATTTTCCTACTGCTTCTTGAACATGAGTTAGATTCGCTATAGAAACAAAAGAAGCAATAGTAGATATTAGAGTAACAGTGGCAATGCCAACACTAGTGGTGGAAGCAATCCCAAAAGTTATAGGAGAAATAGACAATAAATTGGATGTTATTTGTAGATTCTTAAAATTGAAGGCCTTCTAATCTAAGAAGATCCTAAAATGCTAAATTGTTCCCAAAACCCCCATACAAGAAGCCCTATTTGAAATAGAATTCATCTTTATTTTTTCATTCCATTCTTTGTATTTAGATTTGCAATTGGATAAAAAACACAAAAAAACAATAATAGCAATGTTGCAGATTGAGATTGCACTTGAGATTTAGTTGGGTATTTATATGCGTGTAGGTTACCCACAAAGCCAAGAAGAAGGGAAGACAACACCATATAAAATCAAAACCAGTGGTATATGATAATACAACACCATATAAAACCAAAACCACTGGTATATGATAAAAACATATAATTCATTATATTTTTTTATGTGAGAAATCTTGTCGAATTCGTTGCTAGTTTTCCTTTTAGTTGTGGGTGCTTTCCACTTGCTTCTCGTAAACATAATACCATGGAAATTCTCCTTCCCACCTTCTTATCACTCCTCATGCCCATCCAATTCCACATATTTTTATATTTCATTTACAAACTTATTCACTTGTCATGTATCCAAAATATCAATTTCTTCAATTCAAGCATCTTGTATTCATGGTATATGTTTTTTCTTTTTCTTCTATTATACTTGAAATTTGTTTCTTTGGCAATTTTTTCCCTATTAGAAAAGAGAGATATTATAATCATGTTGTTACAAATTACAAGAGAATTTATGCTACTCATGTTACAAGTCAAAAAGCCAAAGTGATAGTTAATATTGATAAATTAGAATAATTAGTGTAACTATATTTTGTTTTTCAATAAAAATTCAGGGGAGTACATCTAAGCAATAATAAATCCAAAAATGAAATTAAAAATTTTGAATAAAGGTTTATTTGTTAACATTTTGCATCTAATTTATAAAAATATACCACACTCATGTTCCTCGAATTATATATGATACTTTAGAGATTATAAAGAAAGGTTAGAAAAACTTGATTATATACGATGATTTAGAGATTGCAAGGAAAGGTTAGCAAGACTGCACTAGTGACAATAAAAATCAAAGCAAGTGAGGTTGATACAACCTCATGGGTAGGAAATGCAAATTACAAAATCAATAGCATTAACAAGAAGACTAAAGTAGCAATAATGACTATTACAACCGCATTGACGAGATTGCAATGGAAGCTATGATAATACAAATAAAAAAATATGTATCATTAAAAAAAAACTCTTAATTTTGTACATATATTCATCACATTAAGTACCATAGATATATATTCCAAGACGCGTAATAATTTAAAAAAAAAAATCGTAAATTTGAAAACAAATCCTTTGGCTTGCCCAACAAGGATTACCATTAAGGATTACCATTGCCTCCCACTCTACTTTATTTTTCCATCTCATTTTCGATCTAACCAGGTCATAGTTTAAATTCACAAATTTCTAGTAGAGCTTAACTTAAATTCACCAATTAAACTATAGTATATATCGACATTTGTTTATCGAGCTAGTTTATTAGATGAATATGCATGTTTATCGGGTTACTTATGTATTGTTTATTTGATCAATTGGTTAAATTTCATATATTTCCAATGCAACTTTATTTTATTTAACTTTGATAAGTCTTGAAGCTCGGGTTACTTATGTATTGTTTATTTGATTAATTGGTTAAATTTCATATATTTCCCATGCAACTTTATTTTATTTAACTTTGGAGGGTCTTGTAGGTTGCATCGGGAGGGCACATTGAACTTTTCATTATTTTTGTGAACTTTAGTTATAATTTTTTAAGATTTGGGTGATTTTATCTATTCTATGTGGAGGACGGAGGGAAGATGGAAATTTTTCTCTATAAATGTTTTTAGAGAGCATTGTTGAAATAATACTCTCATCTTTGGTTATAACATATCAAAATCATTATTAGTTTTATTATGAGACAATATAGATGAGAATATAATTGTGTACACTGAAATTTTAGAAAATACAGTCAAATCACTATTGGAAACTGAGGTGCTTTGTAGTGGATAGCATTTCCAAAGTGTCTTTCACCACTTTCACCATTTAATTACTGCCTCTATTTGCTTTTGTTTCTCTTGAGCTTGAAGGTTTTATATTGAAATACACACCATCTATTATTATTACTATTTATAATATTTGACTATGCAGTTCAAAATTAATTTTGATTGAAAATCCATACTTTTAATATTAGTGTTTTATCTTGTTGTATCTTTGCAGCTTAGCATTACATTCTTATAATTCAAAGTTCAATATCATAGATGCTTCTTGTTCCCACTAGAATGGAGATCTAAATCTAGCTTGACATTCTTATAATTCAAAATTCAAGGTCATAAAGGCTTCTTGTGCCCACTAGAATGGAGATCGAAATCTATAATCTATGGCTTAAGTGAACGATAGTCTATGCAATCTTTTGAATTTTTGCATAAAAAAATCTAAATGCAAATTTGTGTTCTATTATTCTTTTTAAGGTCACATTAACTCTTTACACATTGTTTATGCATAAGGATATTGAAGATTAGGTTTCCAACAAAATAACTAAAGAAATTATAATGTTTCTACTAATATATATTTGTCAAATTTTTCGTTTTACTTTTACATTTTCATTAAATGGAAAAGACTTTGTGCTGGTTATCAATTTATATCAATGAATATTTAACAATTATATAATTTATAAAAATACATATAAATAAATAAATAAAGTAATTAAATAAAAATATTCTAATTTTCCTAATATTTATGTTTATTTTATATTAAAAGGTAATTAAGCACTACATCATAAAATAGTTAGTGACAGCATGCTAAAATAAAATATCAAAATTAATACTTTTTGAAGTAAAGTATTACTTTTCTTTCGGAATATTAAAGTATGCCTCCCGGATGGGGGTGTTTTAAAGGCCATTCACCACTGGAAAAATCCATGAAACGAAATCTCTGGCAGCAAGGCTCTAGACGCGGTAATGAGCAGCATGCGAGGTGTTTGTATGGTGAAGGTGGAGGCAACCGTTCGGGAGCGATCCTTTCCCTCCTGTTTGCTTTAACACAGCAGATCATCGTTTCACGTTATGGCTCTATATTGTTTAGGTACCTTCATATTAATTGCACGAAGGTGGGAGATTGGGTTATTGAGCTTGCCAAGGATTTTGGAAATTTTATTTTCTATACCGTTTCGGTATGGATTTTCTATCATGTGACGGATTGGATGTGGCAACGAATTTACCTGATACTCGATTAAGATTCATTTATGACCTCACCATGATACATTGTCTTGGAATGGCAGAGTATAGGGAAAAGCAATACACTTTACGATTCTCGTGGAAATTACAGAGACCTTGGCTCTTCTCAGGTAAAAGTTATATTTCTTTCGGAGCTATATATCTCAGCTCTATTAACGTGGTGAAAAAAGTTGCCACTGTTTTTGGTAATTTTCTAGTGCAACATCTTATTTTTCACATTAGTCTCTCAGCTTTCTATTTTACTCAGAGGAGAAAATTATCCACTCGTGTTTTTATGCCAAAATCTAAGAGTATTAGACCAATTCAAGCTCCGACGCTTATTTTTAATGTACTCCTTACTTCGTCTTCCTCAATTCAAAAGTCTACCCGATAGTCATAAATGGTTTCTTCGTCTTCCTAAATTCAAAAGTCTACCCGATAGTCATAGATGGTTTCATATGGAGAGAAAATGTTTTTTTGTGGGTTTCTTGCACAATAAAATGTCTGGACCATATTTCCAACTGGTTTGTGTCCTCCCAATGAAATATCTTCAGTCCCTCGAACCCTTTGGAATTTTATTTAATTTCCTTGTACTAGTCAATGTCTGGACCATGTTTCCAACTGGTTTTTGTCCTCCCAATGAAATATCTTCATTCCATCGAACCCTTTGGAATTTTATTTAATTTCCTTGTACTAGTATGTGGAGTATGGTATAGCAGATATTTCTCCATTTGGTTTTAATCTCGTGCACCATCTCGCGTTCCATAGGTCATTTCTCAATTAAAAAGGTGACATACAACCTTTGCAAGCGTAAACAGTTTCCAGTGAAGTCAGTCAGTCATTCTTTGGTTTTGGACGACGATGGTCTCAGTGTCTCTTTTGGTAAGGAACCTCTCTTTCAAACGTTTTTTGACGACTCATGTATAGAAATCGTAGTGGGTAATTTCAATTTCTTTGTCCCATTGAAATTGGAATTTTTTGTCTCCGAAGGGCTCCATTCGCCAGCTCGTTGTAGAAGTCATTCTACTCAGTCTTCCCAAAAGTTTATGGTGTAAGTCATTTACAAGTTAGTTATGGCACCTCACCAAAGATTGGCCAGTCGCAAGGGAGGCCCCTTCGCAAGGGAGGCCCTTAAGGAGTGCCTTCTTCCAGATGCCGCCGCCTGTTTGGGTGGGAATCAGTTGCAAATTTATTTGATGTTGTTCTTATGGAAGTGAGAAAGGAAATACATAATACGGAAACAAGAGTTTTGGGTTCGAATGGGATCGAATGTATCACCGAGATACAGAAATATGCATTGGTAAATCCAAATGGATGTCAGAGCCAAGAAAGCTAAAGAATAGAAGATTGTATTTTCTGCATTCTATATCAATACATACACAAATAAAGAATTTTCTTAATATGGTGCTTGGCTACCAATAATTTGATAACTATAAAATCTTTCCACGCTAGGAGTTGAAGAGGATTTTTAAGGACATATGTTATGATAGGGATGATATAATTATTAGAATGAATAGAGTGGAGGGCTACATAGTCTCAGATTTAGAAACTGACCCAAATGCTCCTCAGAATGAAGATACATTTACCAACATTCTAACGCTCAACAATATTTAATCATCATCTCAATTAATGGAGTTATACTTTTCAATTAATGGAGTTATACTTCTGGTTAACACTGCAACTTTCTTGTTTGGTATGATGAATTTAATAATTATTTACAGTTATGTTGCAACAACTCTAGGCTTGTTTTTCTTAACTATTCTCTAAATTTTAAGGGGTGCCCCATGGATTATTTTTTCGGTTGCACATAGATTGAAATATTTGACGGGTTAGGCTCTCCTTGCCACTAAGGTCAATGCTGACAATTTAGTCCATGTTTTATATTGCTTAAGTCTCTTGCTTGATTCATTTCACAAGAATTTCGAGCATCATTCATTATTACTTTTAACAAGAGTGTAAAAGAAATTTGTATCTAAATTAGTTCTCAAGTGTCTTTCTGTCACAAGTTAATTCCAATTTTTTTTGCAGCTACCTTACTAGATTTTTGTTCTGTGAGGGGTTTCACTCTAATTATCTCAACAGACCTCTTTTAGCTTACCAGGGTGGAAACCAGATACCCCTTTCCCTTGTTCTGCGACTATGTTCATACATAGGTGTAGTTCTATCCTCAGTGCGATTACAGGATAATCTCCTTTCAACAGTCTAGAATGTCAACTGGATATTTTGATGTTAAATTGATCTGTTGCTAAATGAATATGAATAATATACATTGAATTCCTGTGTTTTGAGGACTGCAGCATAAAACTGTCATTTAATAGAATACTTACTTGATTATCCGACATACAGGTAACCTATTATGAGATTGGAATTTCCGTTTGTTAATTAAATCATCCTTTACAGCCTACATACCCCATCGGTACTCTATTTCAAGAAAAGTCATCTACAAAGATATAGAAATTATTTCAATAACAGTTCCTACTTTAGGTTTAGAATAGATTCCTATGATATAGCATATATTCCCCGAACTCCATCGGTACTCTATTTCAAGAAAAGTCATCTACAAAGATATAGAAATTATTTCAATAACAGTTCCTACTTTAGGTTTAGAATAGATTCCTATGATATAGCATATATTCCCCTAACTGTAATAAATCCCTACATCACATAGTTAATTCCTCAGATAATTAACAGGAAAATATCAGTACCTATCGGCAATGTCGAAAAATCGAAAGATGGAACAAGGATGGGAGTACTCCTCCCTTCCAATGATGTTGGAAATTACATCCAAATTCCCCCCTAGATCCACTTCCAGCATGGTTTGGCTGTGCAACCTTAACATGTAAACTATCCTTTGAGACCTCAAGGCCCTCCTGGCCTAGTCTGGAATATCAGATTTACCTTTGGTCGGAGAGTTTCCACTGGTTTCCTTCTCACACTGGCTAACATCTCCCTTGTCCCTCCTATATCTCGAGGGTCAAGTTAAATAAAACAGATAACGTCATTTTCCCAACATTCTAGAAGTTCAAAATTAATTAATGAGTCCCATCCGTACACCCACTTCTCAACTGTTTTTTTTTTTTTTCTTTATTACTTGAATCTAACAAATAACAATATTTGTTATCAAACCTTTTTTTTTTTTTTTTTAATTGTTTCCTTAAGAATAAAATTTTAAAATTAAATTATAGTAATTATAAAATTTACTTTCAGATTTGAGGGTGTTACATCTCCCCCTCCTCGTGCGGAACATCGTCCCGATGTTTAATCCGGTCCTTGAAACATATTTGGATATGTCTATTGCATGAAATCCTTGTCCTCCCACGTGGCCTACTTTGGCCTAAAGTGCTTTCATTGGACTTTAACCTAGGTAATGACTCGCTTCCACAACGTTATTTCTCTCTGCCTGAGAATACGCAGGGGTTCTACTCGAACTTCTCTATCTGGTTTGACTTGATCATAACACGATTCATTGTTAATTTATATTTGCAATAAACTAACACCAAATTAGCATAAAAGAAATGATTTATGTGTTTTTTTTTTTTTTTCTAAATAAGTCTACTCCTATTATTGATACAAAAAATTTTACAACGAGGCGGCAGCCTCAAGAGGTCTAGCTTGGAAAATGGCTTTCTCGCGTGACAAATTTGGAAAATAATCCACTGAAGCAAGCATCAGACCGCCTAGATCTAGAACTATTACCGGAGCCTTTAAAACGGAACCGCTTTGACAAAATGAAGACTGTATGGAGTTCCAAAACTGCTTAACGGGGGTGATACTATTGACTTGAACTGTTGAAATAGATAGAGACCAACTAAACTAAGACAGAAAACAACAGAGCATTTACTTTGAAAAGACACAATAATTTCAAAAAGAACGACAACCTCTTCAGGCATTATGAGCATTGGAGGGCGATTCTTCCACAACTGGATAGTCGAAACTTGAGAGGTCGTCTTCATCAGAGGGAAGGCCTTTTTCTTTTGGTGGATTCCCATCGCCTGGAGAATTTGAAGGCACCACAGCAGGCTTGACCTGGAATGCAGAATTCTTTGGGATTTCACACTGCTGGCACTGATCCTGAGAGATGCTTGGAAAGTCTTCAACCCCCGGCATCGTTGGAGCATGTGGAGAAGCCGATAAAATACCTGCTGCGTCCTCACTTAACTGAATTGTGATTGTGGCTATGAAAGAATGATTGCTTAGCGTGCAGGGAACTTGGAAGCGGGCCGAGTGCTCATGAGTGTGATGGGAGCTCGAAGTTGCCACCCGTTGTCCCCTGTCGCGATCTCGCCCACATCAAGGACTAGGATGACTCTTAGAGGAAGAGCAGGGAATGTATCCGCTGAAGAGGAAGAGGCATGGCGCAATGGACGACCACGAACTCCACCCCTGCGGCAACCCATTCTCTGTCACAGGATAGTCATGTTGCCCAGAGAGTAAAGCGCAGGAACATCAATGCTAAGGTGAACATGGGAGGTAGGAAGGGGGCGATTTAACAAGATGAACGGAGAATTAAGAGAGTGGGAAGGCATACAGTTGAGGAGAATGTTGTAGGGGCTGTGGAAAACCAGGAAAACCATCACCGTAGTTGCTCCACTTGCCTGAATACCATGGAAACCTGAAACCTTCACCAAACAGAGCATAGCACCTGCGAGGAGGCCTAAAATGCGAGACAATGGAACGGAGCTGAAATGGGTATGCGCCATCTGATTTGAGTAGGGGAACCTGTGTAAAATGTCAGGCCTCATTAACTCGGCTTTGAATGAGCTCTCCGGAGTATTGAATTCCAGCTGCAGATGAAGCTAGATGGCGCAGGAAGTACTCCACGCACCGACTGCTCCTGCTGCCATTGTCCTGTTAGTTGTCCCGATCACCCGCATCCGGGAGATTTATGTGTTACTTCTATGTCCTTCTAGTTAATAATATGTGTGGCGTCATATATGTATTTTTTAATAAAGATACATGAAACACATTATGGATTTTCATATCACTGGGCAGTTCCGATTGGTATGCAACTGGTCGTGCCTTTTCTAAAATTTGAAAGGGCCCACAAAACTAGGGAACTAATTTTGTACAACTTCCCCATCTCAAAATGCTTTTCCTTGGTTTAATATGCATGTAAACATGCTACCCAAATTGAAACTCCCTCAAAGATCTTTTCCTATTATCATATGTTTTTTGTCAATATTGAGAATCTTTCAGTTTTTGACGAAACTTTTCACAGTTTTCTCCATTTTCTCTAACATACTGGGCTCCAATATTAACTTATCCTTAGGGTTGTTCCAATTAGTGGGTGTTCTACACCTTTTCCCATACAATACATCGAAAGTACTCATTTTCAAGGACTCATGATAAATGTTATTATAAGTGAACTCAACTAGGTGGAGGTACTCTTCCCACTTGGTGGGTTGTTGCATCACATACATTCATAACATATCCTCCAACACCTGATTCACATGCTATGTTTGCCCATCTTTTTGCTGGTGGTATGCAGTGCTAAATTGGACCTGAGTACCGAGACCCGTGAACAAAGCTCTCCAAAAAGAAGATGTGAAATTTATGTTTCGATATGATATTATCACCCTTTGCATACTATGTAATGTGAATATCTTCCTCATAAAAATGTCAACAATCTGAACAGTTTAATAAGTATATTTTACAGGAATAAAATGGGTTGCCTTATTCAATTTATCCACCACTACCATGATGGAGTCATTTTGTTTTTTAGATTTAGGTAAGCTAATTATGAAGTGAATTTTAATGATATCTCATTTTCAATCTTGGATGGATAATGGATGGAGTAAGCTAGCCATATGTTTGTGTTAGACTTTTACCTGCTTGCACTCAAGGCATTTCAATAAATATTGAGCAATATCATTTCTTATCCCGGAACAAAAATATAATTTTCTTAACACAGAGAAGAATTTCTAATAATCGAGTTGCGTTGCATAAGGGCTTCGGGGGAACTCACCAAGACTCATTTGCTTAATTTCCATATGATTGGGTACATATATATTTCCCCTATAGATTAGAAAATTATTTCCATCTATAATGTAGTCACTTTCTTTTTCAGCTTTTTACATTTGCTTCATTCCTTTCCATAAAAATATGTACTCTAAATCCTTACAAGCAGCTTCTTTTATTTGTTCTGAGAAATCAATCTGCAGTTGACTATAAAAAAATTCATATACATAGTGCAACTTCCTTCTTAAGGCATTAACAACACCATTTTCTTTTCCCTTCAGGCATTTGATATCTAAATCAAACTCATTTAAGAAGGTTGTCTACCTGGCTTGTTGTGCATTCAAGTTGGGTTGTTTGAAGAATTTTGTTCAGATGTTGTACTCTGTCAACAAGATAATTCTCTTTCCTAACAGGTAATGTCGCCATACCTTAAGAGCATGGACCGATGTTGTTAGCTCTAGATCATATGTGGAATATCTATGTTCATAATCATTTAATGTAAAACACTCATAAGCTACTACCTTACCCTCTTGCATCAACGCTCCTCCAACTCCTTCTTTACATGCATCGGTGCATAGTGTAAATTCTTTTCAGGATTACCAAATTTAGTACTAGGACGGTCATTAGTAAATGATTCAAATGATCAAAACTAGCTTGACAATTTGCGGACCACTAAAATGTTTTTCCCTTCTTTTGCAATGAGGTTATGGGGTAGGAAATATAAGAAAATCCTTCATTAAAACATCGATAATAACCATCCAACCCCATGCATGACCGAATACCCTACACATTCTTGGGAACTGGCCATTGAATAGTAGTGTTGATTTCTTAGGACCTATAAATATGCCTTCCAGAGAAATAACATGCCCCGAATATTGGATATGTAATTTGTATAAGTCACATTTACTATATTTCTCATAGAGTTTATTTTATCTTAATGCTTCTAACACTATTTGTAAATTCCCCTTGTGTTCCTCCATGGTTTTGGAGTAAATTAATATATCGTCAATGAATATAAAAATAAATTTCTCTATATAAGAATGGGAAACTCCATGCATTAAACTCATAAAGTTGCGGGGGCATTAATGAGCACAAATGGTAAGATGAAAAATTCTTAGTGATCATAACTGGTTCTAAACATCATTTTACAGGTGTCCTCATCTTTAACCCCTATCTAATGATACCCTTATCGTAAGTCTACTTTAGAGAATATAGTGGTTCCTTTAACTTGGTCAAACAAATCATCGATTCTGGTTAACTAGTATCTATTCTTAATAGTTAGTTTATTCAATTGTCGATAATCAATACATAACTTGAAGGTACCGGCTTTCTTCTTTACAAACAACACTAGAGCACTTCAGGGTGACACGCTTGGGCGAATGTACCCTTTGTCAATTCCTGTGACTACATTTTGATTTTAGTTAATTTCATTATACTCATCTAGTAGGGAGCTTTAGAAACTGGAGTAGCACTCAGGATTAACTCTATAGTAAAGTCAATGTCTCATTTTCGACATAGACCGGAAATCATTTGTGGGAAAGCATTAGTGAGTTCTTCAATCACTGTTATGCCTTCCAGTGTGCTCAATTTATCATTAGAATTGTTGTATCCCACCTATAGTGCATATATTTGAAAGCCCTTACAGATGCATTTTCCTAGTTAATTCGTTGTAATGGGTCGCAACTTAATTTTTTTTCTAATACCCTGTATCTATTATCGGATACCTTCCTCGATGAGGAAACTAATAGTTTTTTCTCTATAGTTTATGAGTGACCAATGACTCTCCAACCAATCCACCCTAATCAATGTATCCTAAGATTCTAAAGGAAAAACATTTAGGGTCACTTTAATTTGGTGTCCTACAATTTCAACAAGACATTCCTCTACTTTAGCAGTGGCCTTTCTTTTTGTTCTTGTGGTCAGTTGCACTAGCAAAGGAATGTTGAACTTAACAGCTTGTAACAGACTCAACTCCACAAGTTTAGAACTTGATATAACTCAATATTTCTTCTTGGTCTATCAAAACAAAAATAGCATGGTCAGAAAACTTACCTTCAAATTCCACCATCGTGGGTTGATACTTAGCCTCGTGGTTATCAATATTCCTCATAGTCTTCACCTCTTCCCACCATAAGGTGGCTTTGCCTTGCAGTTGGTATATGACGAATCTGGCTTTTAATTTATAGTCATACTCATAAATTTGAATGTACTTGTTCATGTTTATTAGTTAGGCTTATGCTGCCTCTTCCAACTGCCCATCAAACAGAGGTGGTTTAGTTTTCTTAAATTCTTCTTACAATTCTATTTTGTCTCCTAATCTTCTTTATGCCCAAAGAATTCTCAAACTCCTCCTCATGCTCAATTCAATCTCCCTCGATATATTGGTGATTTTATTTTTGATCATGCACTTCGATCTTATTTCCCCCATCGGGGCTTAGTATGGGGTTTCTATGGTTTTACCTATCAGAAAGAGTTTTCAAAATTGCTTCTTGTTCCGATATTAATCGCTTATTACAAACATGCAAGTTTTCCATTTCTATCTGCAATTGCTGCACTCCTCCATCAACATGACATTAGAATTATTAGCCTCCTCTCCCAGCTGAATCCACATTTCTGGGTTAGCTTCAGAAAATGTTGTTGTTCCCAAACCCACCGAGGGTCTTCTAGACGAAGGAATTCTAGCTCATCTCCTCATAGTTCCTTAGCGTTCAGTTTCTGTTAAATATTAACAATTTGTTATTCTTGGGTGCCCAATTCAGGTTGCAATGTTGCAACTTATAGCTCTAATACCACTTGTCACACATAATTCAACTCTTTTCAATACAACAACAAAAAAAATATTTACCCTGAAGTCATAATACTTTTATTGCCCAAGTCATTATATATATTAAACACCATGGAAATGTTTAATCCAACTCAAGTGACATGAAACATTATATTTCATCTACTAGCGATTAGACAACACATAATCTAATATTCATGTATAGGCCGTTAATGAATTATGTAGAAGATGATGGTAACATTCATAAGGTTGTGTGTATAATTAATTTAATTCGTAGGCGATTATTTAATTTATAGTACTAAGTTTTTATGACACTATTAACTAATGTTGGGGGATCCTCGAAACTTCAAGGCACACCTCCATATGTGCACCCGTCGCTAACACGACACGGCAATGATTCGACGATGGACTCTTTGACATTCATCTGATGGTTGAGATCATTTGCAAAGGGGTTACGGTAACTGTTGGGCTTCAAAATGTCATACAAATATCACTCATTACCATACATTTTTCACCTGTGCTTCCATTATATGACTCATTATTCACTACCATGTCACTTCATTTTCCCTATTGTTCATCCACTTCTTTAGGTAAGTAAGGTATGATGTTTTCTAACCTTTAATCTTGAAATTCCTTTTAGATGCTAAAATGATGATATTTGGAAAATATTCCACTATTTCACTATTCCCCTTCTCATTAAAAATTGCCAAAAACCATCAGTTGGGGGGAATTTCACACTTCATTTCTTTCTCTCATTCATATTACATCTTAACCCACATAGTCTTCCCACAATAAAAAATACTACAACATGATGAGCATATTAAATGACTTCTTAAAAATGATTGATCTCAACAAAGTAAATAATGATTGTAACACAAGAACCAGTCATTAAAAACAGATCTCAACAAAGGAAATAATGATTGTAACACAAGAACCAATCATTCAAAGATGCAAATGCTTTGCAAAAATAAAAGTTATCAAAAGATGTGCAAAGTTAAAATGAAGTCCATGATTGAAAGATGGTTGTTACACAAGAACCAAACATCTTGTAAAAGGAAGCTCATCTAAGAATCAAATCAAATAAGTCATTGTAGTAGCTTGCATGAGGACATGCAAGAGCTTCAGTTGGGGGGTATGTTGGGCTTCAAAATGTCATACAAATATCACTCATTACCATACATTTTTCACCTATGCTTCCATTATATCACTCATTATTCACTACCATGTCACTTCATTTTCCCTATTGTTCATCATTAATGGGTCTCATTTATATCTTCCAAATATTATTTATTTTCAAGAATTTTTAAGAGAAATTCTTGATTAAATATTAGAAAATAATATATTTTACTTCATATATAGAAAGTGGATTATTTTTGTGACATGTGTATGTTCCAAGGAAGCTTCCAAGACACCTTTATGTGGCCTTGAATGATCAAATTCGAATTTGATAAGATAACCCTCATGGAGAAGATCATGATCTCATGGAGAAGATCAAGGACAAAAGGGGGTTATGTGTCTAGATGGTTAAGAGATATATGGAACTAAAGAGAGATTAGTGGATCATCATTATGAGTTTGTTATCTCATCCCATTGTATAAATAGGAGTACAATTTACTTCATTTGTAATCTTAGAATCTTCATTTGTAATCTTAGAGTTCCATTTGTAATCTTAAAGTTGGCTTGTACATCATGATGGAGATTTTGAAATAAAGAATCATACTTTGATTTTGTTGCTTCTACATTTGAGTCTCCTTTGAAGTGGTGTGCTTGTGGAGTTATGGAGGGCCCCCATGGCCTCACTTGCATGCCTATTTTAGGTATAATTTAATTTATGTTTTATTTCATTTCAGATTTTAAAATTTTGATGGATGTTCTAATATTGGAGGAGATCCTAAAATTCATGTGTTCTTGTAAGGGAACCTTAGGATATTGACAAATGTTAGATCTAGGTTTGTTAGGTGTTCTAATATTGGAAGAGATCTTAAAATTTATGTGTTCTTGTAAGGGAACCTTAAGATCTGAAATAATTATTAGATCTAGGTTTGTTTAATTGTTGGAAGGGATCCTAAAATTCATGTGTTCTTGTAAGGGAACCTTAAGATCTCCAACAAATTAGGAATCTTTCTAGACCTATAGGTGGCACTTTTAAGTTTACCTTCCTGGGTTGAAATTAAATGAACTCTGATTAACATCATCAATTAGACAACAACAATAATCACTTGTTGGGTTGCTGCAAAGAGGGATGATTTTCGTTCATTTCCATCGGGTAACCTAGCTCTACAACCTTTGTTACACAGTTTCTTCTCTCCGGCGGAAAGAGTGTGGAATCCCTGCAACCTCAAAATTTCTCGGCATTTAGACCCTTCTCTTCACCAGATTACCTAGAAAATCCTAAGTTTCTTGTTGGCTTGGTTTCTACGTTGTAATACTATGTGTAGTCTTCACCGCATGGAGTTCCTCCACTCACTGTCGGCTCTGGTAATGTTTTTTTTTTCCTAAAATTGTTTAGCCAATTTCTTTTCCTTTTCTTTGCTGAGTTATTTGTCTTATGTCAAGCTAAACCCCACAAAATGGTTATTTTTGTAGGTAAATAGGATAACAACCAGGGTTGTTGGCTCCAATAATTTACCCAAAATCATTGATTCTCCATTCTCAGGTTGGAATTCAAGTAACACTAGATCTTTTACTGTAGTTTGACGTATTTATCTATCCTAAGAGGACTATAGTTTTGTGAAATTTTTACGGGAAACCAGCAAGGTGCTCGACTTGCTGTTTATTGTATGATGTTTTTTTTGGTTTTGTACAATCGACATCTACCTGTGACATTTTCTGAGGGTTTAGGCTCCAAGCATTTCCTCAGCTAGGTTGTTAGAAGGATTTTTTCCTCTGAATCAGTCAACATCCACAAACTGCACATTTAATTGGTTCTTATGTTGATGATGTTGAGCTTGTTTATAGCTCTATTGTTTGTTAATGAAATGTAAAAGATAATATTTAATCACCTTCTCAATTAATGGAGTTATACTTCTAGTTAATGATGCTACTTGCTTGTTTGATATGACAAATTTAATAATCATCTATAGTTCTATTGCAACAAGTCCACACTTGTTTTTCTTTCCTATTCTATCAAATTTAAGGGTTCTCGTTGTTGCTAAGGTCAAAGATGACTATTTAATCCTTGTTTTATGTTTCTTCTGTCTCTTAATCGAGACGTTTCATAGACATTTTGAGCATCATTCATTACTACTTTTAAAAATAGTGTAAAAGAAATTCATAACTAAATTAGTTCTTAAGTGTCTTTCTCTCACAAGTTAATTCCAAAAACTATTGTGTGTTTATAGCTCTTATTTTAATCTACCCTCTAAGATTTATATTCTATGATGGATTTCACTCTAATTATTTCAACCGACGTCTTTTAACATACTAGGGTGGAAACCTGATACCCCTTTCCCCTATTTTGCGACTATGTTCATATATATGTCAAGTTTTATCCTTGGTGCGATGGAAGGATAATATCCTTATGACACTATAGAATGTAAATTACATATTTTGATGTTAAGTTGGTTTGTTGCTAAATCAATATCAATAATCTACATTGAAATCCTGTGTTTTCAGGACTGCAACAGAATATTGTCATTTAACATAATACTTACTTGATTAGTCAGCATACATGTAACCTATTCTGAGATTGGAATTTTCCTTTGTTAATCAAATTATGCTTTACAACCTACATACCCCATCAATACTTTGTTTCAAGAAAAATCATCTATAGATATATATAAATTATTTCAATAAAAACTCCTACTTTATGTTTAGAAGAATTTACTCTCATATCACATATATTCTCCTAATTGTAATAAAGCCTTACATCACATATTTAATTCATCAGATAATTAACAAAAAATATCATTACTTATCTGTAATGTAGAACAATCCGAAGAAGGAATAAGGATGGGACTACTCCTCCCTTCCAACCAAATTGGAAATTACGTCCAAATTCCCTCCTAGCTCCAATTCTAGCACAATTTTGGGTTTGCAAGCTTCACAGGTAGACTAACTGCGGAGACCTCAAGACCCTCCTTGTTGGATCTGGAATATCATATTCAACTCTAATAAGAGAGTTATCACTGGCTCTAGCTAGCTCAAGACAACCCTCTTGGAAATATTTCTCTAGCTCTCTCCTTCAGGTGGTTTCCTTCTCACTCTAGCTAACTCCTACCTTGTCCCTCCTGAGATCTTTTATATCTCTGGGGTCAAGGAAAAGAAAAGAGATAACTAACTTTTCTCAACTATCTGAAAGTTCATAATTAGTTAGCGAGTCTCATCCATATGCTAAATTCTCAATTGCTTTTTATTTATTACTTCAATCTAACAAATAACAATATTGGTTATCAAATCCTTGTTTGTTCTTTAAATTGTTTCCTTCACAATAACAATTTAAAAGTAAATGATAGTAATTATAAAATTCACTTTCAGATATGAGGGTGTTACAGTGAAGAAGAACATCAGCGTAAAATTAGCAAAATTGACCTATATTCAATGGAATAATGGAGAAAAATGTATGCACAGGAAAAAAAATAAATAAATAAAAATAAATAAATAAATAAATAGATAAATAAAATAAAAATAAAAATAAAAATTAATTGAAAATTTTTCCAAGTTTTATCATTGATGTATAAATGTGTAATGTTATATAATAATAATATACAATTTTTCAATATTGTTCACTGCTTTGAATATAATTGACAAAATTAAATATATATATATATATATTTGTTTTACCATTATATATATATGTGTGTGTGTGTGTGTGTGTGTGTGTGTGCGCGCGTGTGTGTGTGTTTTCGAGCCAGTTTTGCCTAAAAGATTATAAGGATTGTTGAGATTTACATAGTTGAGTTGTGTAGTATAGACAATCCAATTTTACTAAAAAAACATTAAGAAGTTGAATTCATTTATACATTAAAAATGGTGATTTAATCAATAAAAAATTATAATCTCTTAAACTAATTACAATTAAAAATGAAATAATTAAACAACACTTTTAATAATAATATTAAATATTATATATAAAGTTTAATTAAATATATTTCATTACATCATTTATTTCAATTAAATTTAAATCAATATAAACTTAACTATTAAACATTATTTTGTTTTACTTATTAATGAAACTTATATTAATTCGACTGTATAAAATTCAAGAGCATGTATAATGAATATTAATTTTCTGTAATTTAATTTTATAGTAAAATACAAATCAACCGGTTTTTTCATCACTATATTCATTTAAGTGGGAAACTTTGGACTTGAAGATAAACACTTCAAAGATGAAAATTTGTTGTTGCATTTGAGGGGTTATAGTTTTTTTATCACTTCTTTATTGCTCGCATAAAAAACCACAAAATTTTGATTTTTTTCGTCATGAACATAATATCTGGGTAACTTTAGGGCTCCCTTGGTGTTCTACTCTAAAAATATTGTTTCAAAACTTTAGGTTTGTCTGGATGTAGAATGTAACCATATTAGCAAGCTTTATGGAGATCATTGCATAGGGAATAACTAGAGTACCACCCGTAAGTTAGGATTGAACCATATAAGCGAACGCCCAAATCCAGATATCAAACTCCAAGCACTGTGAGTAGTTTCGCTTCCTTCAAAAATTAATTCTTAATCATTAAAAATTAAAATAAAAAAAAATGATGCTAATAATGTAGAGTTAGCTGGAGATTGGAAGCAATGGCGGAGATCTGCAACATCGAAGTTTATGTGATGCCAGTGATCTATGGCGATGAAGGGCAGAATATGATGGTGAGGGGTTGCGAAGAAGGATCTGCGAAGGAAGTGAGGGACAACAACCCACTCCTCCAATACGATGCGAATCAGATCTATGTTTGTATATAAAGGATGGAGAAAGTTAGGGTTTTGCAACTCTCCACAGCCAAAAAGATTGATGACTCTGGGTCTGCGACCCTAGCCCAAACCACTGAAGAGATCTAAAACCCTTTTTATGTGCTGGATGGATTCGTACACCATGGGATCTTCCCCAAATTCTTATGGACATCCGTCTGCTAAATTCACTATCAGTGAAGGTGCTTTATTTACTATCTCCGAAAGTGAGGGGAATTTTTATTTTCTAATCAATATATTGTTTTGGGCTAGCTATTCACACACAGAGTTGCGTCAATGCACTCTGGGATCTCCCCTTTGTATTGCATTGCTTTGGATTGCCCAGGATCACATTAGCCAGGAGATCTCATCCAATTGGTGTTTATCTCTTTGACGTAGTCTTTTACTGTTTCGCTCGGGTACCACTACAAAAGAAGACATGCTTCATAAAGCAAAGGCAATCTCTAGTACATCTGCCCTTACTAAGGACATTTGAATCAAATATAAAGCATTTCTCCTCCATGCAACTCAAAATGAAACCAAATATATGGTTAACGGATCCCATCTCTACGACTCGACCCTGTTTCGTTAGGCCCACAAAACAGTCTTCACTGCAGGCTTCAAAGATGCCATATTATACTCCCCTGGATCAAGAAGAACTAGAATAACAGAACAATTTACAAATTTTCATAAAAACCCTTGCTCGTAAACCAACAATAATTTGAGTACAGACATCTGACAAGGTTTCTAAATGGAAGTGGAACATCATGATCAAGTTGGGCTACCGATCGCATCTACAAAACTTGATCTATGAAGGAATATCTCTACAGAATGATCAGAGTCTTCAAGAATGCAACATTCATTTCGAAGGTCACCATCATCCTTAATCTGCGTCTAAGCGGTAGTACATCAGGATCAATTAAGTCAAAGACAACATGTGCGTTCGTCAGATCTAGTTTACCCAAGGGTACATAACCAAACCAAGAATATATCAAAGGGTTGTCTCTCCTACAAAAACATTCTACAAGGGGAACTAATGACTACAACAAAGATAGAACAAATACTCAAAACTCTGAGTCCCTACATAGTAGAACAAGTGAATTATGTCCTATAAATGGTTATAGAAATTCGAGAAACAAATTATACATGCAAAACATCTGCAACCCAATCCCTCATCTATAGATTTAACAGCTTTTGGCTAAAACCAATGGACCTTTTCCATTGGATTTTCACAAATTGACAATGAAATTCATCTTTGCTCCAAAGGATTCTTCATCGTAAAGTTTCCATCATCGAAGGATCGAGAAATTGTACTTTAGGAAGGCCCATGGTTTTGGGGATCAACAAGACTTTTGATTACCCCATGGTTCCCAAAATTTGATGCAAACACCATGATTGTATCAAAAATGCTGGTGTGGTTTAGGCTTCATAACCTTCCCCTACACTTTTGGCATTAACAAGTGCTATATGTCATTAGGAACAATTTAGGGCTATACATAAAGACAGACGCACAAACACTGGAGGAAATAATTTACACTTTTGCTCGAATATGCATAGAAGTGGACCTCAGTAAATACCTTCTAGATCACATACAGTTGACAAATAACAAGCAGAACTGGACTCAATTCCTAGATTTTGAGAACACATATTTTAGATGCAGAACATGTCGTCAAACAGTACATCTACAAAACATCTGTCCTGATGCCACAAAAGAATCACAAAGAAAGAAAAATTCAGGAAAGTAGCCCAAATGATGGAAATTTACCCCAAATGAGTCAGATGAGGAAGAGGATGATGAAAAAGCTCCCATTCCCACTCGGAATACTCAAGAAAAGGAAGGAAAGGAGGAAGAAATACAAGAACAATCGGATCTACAAGTCACTACACAACTATCAAGGATACCTGAAACAATGTATACTAGTGGATTCCAACATCCTCATGCATCTAGAAATTATGATTCAGACAAGGAAACTTCAAGAGTAGAAGAAGGAAATCAACTCATCATAGTATCCTCCATGCCATCTCGATGAGAATGGCGAAAGGTTGAAAAAAGGAAATAGAGGAAAGTTTAACTTTTTTTCTTAACGTTGATTATTTTGTATGAACTTATGATCATTAGTCTCTGACTAGATGATGGAATGCTTTCAAGCATCTCCAAAATGCAATTTTGTTTTCATTAATAAAACTATGATTTTTCCTTGGGAAAAACATAGTGTTAGCTATACATTTCAATAATTTCAATGCTCCTACAGGACACCTCTACCCACCACTGCATCGAAAGCTGTATAACCATTTCCCCTCTTCCAAAATCTCCACTCTTTCGCTTCACTAAAATTTGCCTCGTTGGGTTACCTTTGAACTTACTTCACACACGACAGTTTGAAAATGAAGATGCGTACTATGACATCAAGTAGTTTAAAATTATAATTGCCATGGAATATCATATGTTATGCTATGATATTATATGACTAGCATTTCAACCCAAAAATGAGCAAGAGGACTGAGAAATAACAACATCGAGTAGTGTGTAATCTAATCTTTCATGGAACCCAGATGCAAAGAAAATATACACACAAATTGAAGGCACAATGTAAAAAATAAATATATACACAATTCCATGCTCATAACGTTTGTGGTGTCGTTCATGAGACATTTTTCCCTTCAAACACGCAGTAATGGAATTCAATCGGAATAAATTTAATGGTTAAATATAATAAAAAATCCCATACACATGACATCAAAATACGATGGAGGGTTGCTTTCAAATTCCCACCATATGAGAAAACCCCAAAGATCTTCACAATCTTTTTCATTAAAAAACAATCAAAAGAAAAGTGGCAACTATGAAATAATGATCAATAGTTGTTTCCCCTACGAAGTCCCCTGTTTCAAATTTTCGTTGTACGACTCCCTTTGAAATTTTCAGGTGATAGAGAATTGTTCCAATTAGGGCCTCCACGACAAGGAATTGACTAAGCCTAATGGAATTGGAGCTTACATAAATAATACAATCAACTCCCATGCTTATTTGAATACGAAAAAAAACGAAAATGTTCTGAAAACCGCAAAAATGTTCGGAGGCAAATAAAAATGACAAGAACGGCAAGGAATCTATTTCATTATGCGATAACGCCACGGAAAATATACTAGACGAAGGAATTGGAGCTTACATAAATAATACAATCAACTCCCATGTTTATTTGAATACGAAAAAAAACGAAAATGTTCTGAAAACCGCAAAAATGTTCGGAGGCAAATAAAAATGACATGAACGGCAAGGAATCTATTTCATTATGCGATAACGCCACGGAAAATATACTAGACGAAGAAGCTAATTCTTATGGAGATGTTTTCAGGAGAAGCGAGCTACATACCTTCAGGAAATAGACATCGATCCCTCCAAGGAAAAGTCACTGATACACAGAAAGCCTCTTAAGAGACGCACAAAGTTCAGCAACAATAACAAGACAACATATATGAAATTGTAAAATGAGCAAATTTAATTGAGCAAAGTAAAAAATTGTGCAGCATGTATTGAAAACATAGCACAATGGACAATCAATCACAATCGGGCCACTTACCTTTGCTGACTGTCATTAAAAGCGTGAATCAAAATGTGTATGTTTAAGATCCTAAGGTGCATTATAAGTAATGGTCTCAATGCTGTCATTTAGAGGTATGTACCATTGTATTGTAGCATAAGATCCTTCTTTCATAGAATAAAATAGAATATGTTACAAATTGCATAGAATATGTTACAAACCAGAAAGAATAGTTTTTAATTATTCTTATATATGTTGCCGTCGCCTATTCATTATCTGAATCATGTAGAATGGAGAACATTATTTAGGATTCTGCCAATCCCATATTAAAGCGATTCCATCATACCTGCAAATCCACTCACCCTTGACATGACTGACATTGAATTTATTTGAGACACATCGATGGACAACCAGAAGAACAAAACGTGAAGCCGAGGGGTGTAGAAGGTATAATAACAATGAATGTCGAGACAAGATAAGATGTATCACACTGAATGCTCTAAAGCTATAAGAATGAATGTTGAGGCAGGTGCTAACATCAGGCATCAGGGCTTGAAGCCCTAGTGCTAGCGGAGTATTGATGTAACCACCTTAGAAATTAAAAACTTTAAATGTTTACGTTAGAAACCTATAAAATATTTATGTACATACCCTTAAATTAATACCAAAAGTGGTTACTAGATGTCACTAGCAGTGACATAATAATATAATAATTTAGTATTAAATGAAATACAAATAAAATAACTCAACCATCGACTTATGATTAATATTTACTCTTCGAATGGACCTTCTAAGGGCAAGAATATTGTCGCGAAAAAGGAATAATATTGGCTAAATGTTTTCCCACTTTTTAAAGGGTTAGTCGTTGCCACTATTAATGCAAAAATGAAAGCAAAGATGTGTGTTTTTGTGTTACTTTTTCACAACAAACCTAATCTCCTTTAACCTCTGCCACTGTTATAAGCGAGGCGAGGAATGGTTAAATAAAAATAATCTCCTACTTGTGTCCCTTGGTGCATTTTCCAATTGTGTGATGATGTAAATTTTAAAATAAATATAAAATATTATTTTTTTAAAATAAATATAAAATATTTTTTTTAAATAATTATAAAATATTATTTTCTTTTAAAATAAATATAAAATATTTTTTTTTTCAAAATAAATATAATATAATGTGGATAACCAGCGCACATGAAACCTACTTTCCAAACCCCAAATAGAGATTAAAAGGTTCATAGGTTCTCTCGGGACCGCTAAATGTCATAAGTCTCACTCATCAACAAACCTGAAAGCCCTTAATGTCGAGGTCCCACATAACCGAAGGCCTACAATGTATTCGCATGTGTCTTAAACACAATCCTTAAACTTTGGTTCTCTTTACAACCCGAAAACCATGCGATCCTGCCCTCGGAGAATCGACGATCAATAGCTAATTTCGAGCCATCAACTTGCAAACTCTTTAATTTATCTTACCAACCCGATGAGAAACAAAACCTCCGCTCTATATATTTTTCGGGTCTGCTTGAGGATTAACCTTTGATAAGATTTTCACCTTGATCACCATGTGATCCTACCCTCGGAGATCTGATGGTCAATAGCTAATTTCGGGCCATCAACTTGCCCACACTTTCTTTTATCTTACGGACCCGATGAGTATGATAAATGCCTCACTATTGTTTTTCAGGTCCGTTTGAAGTTTTAACCTCTGTGTGGTTTTCCCCATGAAATCCATAAGATGGTGGAGTTCAAGGCAATCTATGGCCGGCTACCTGCCAACCAGCCTGCTGTTTACCCCTTGTGATTGGTCCATTTTCTGTTGTTTCCATCAGTCTCCTGACTGCTTAGTTTTCGTACTCTAAGAATATTCTTTGTCTTTGATCGCATGTTTGTGATAGTCCTCTCGTAATTTCCCTGGGGGTGTCAATGCCCAAGCATATCTTCTATTACTTCTTGAACAGAGCACTCCTTTATTCGCCAAGTGATCCCCTAACCTATTGGTTGTTCTACGTACGTGAATGAATTTGAGTGTTCTCAGGGCTCTCACGTGGGATTGTATACGTTGATAGACCTGCAATAATTACCTTGTTTTGACACTTTTTCTGGTGTTGTACCGTTGCATATCTTCTTGACCGAATAATTATCAATTCAGAGTTTGCTTCTACGATAACATTGTGTAAATCTAATTTAATCAAGATTTCTAGGCATTGCTCCAAGGCCATGAGTTCTGCCATATTATTAGTGGCATTCCCCAAATGACTATGAAAGATGACTTGAATGTATCCCTGCTCATCTCTTATGACTCTGCCATAACCAGCCACTCCAAGGTTTCCTTTAGAGGCTCCATCTATATTAAATTTCAAAAACCCATGTGGAGGAGGTTGCCAGAATTCCTTACCTACTATTGTATGGCTTGCGATCTTGTTTATGCCTTGGGCGATCAACAACTAGAGACCCAATTGCAAAAGTATATGTGCATCATGGTTTAGAGGAGGGTTTTTGGGGGGTTTGTTTAGAAAGGTACTCATAGTTTCTTTGAGCTGTCTTATAATCTGAGCTACGATACTCTACATTGAGCCAATTCTGTTCTTGAAAATTATATTGTTGCGTTCTTTCCAGACATCCTAGATCAAAAAACTTGGAACCAAAGTCCAGGATTTGTTGACTATTTCATTTTCTAAGAATTCTTTCCACCAATTCTTTAGAGTGTTAGTAATGTTGGATGTGTCCCTGTCAGTTTTCCTGAAGATTGACAATACCTAATTCCAAAAGGTAGAGGTGAATGGGCAGATGTTGAGTAGGTGATCCATCATTTCTTCTTGTAGACGACATAACTAACATCTAGATGGACCAGCTAAACCTCTTTTCCAAAGATTTTCCCAAGTCAATTTTTTTTTTATGTTGCACCAACCACATGAACAATTTGATTTTCATCCATTGCAAGTTCTGCCATAGGTCCTTCCATACCTTATCAGGGTTTGGAAAGTCAAGCCCAATGGCAAATCTTTTGGTTTCTTTGAGGTTGAAGTTGCCTTCATTGTTTCTTCCCCATCTTAGTTGGTCAGACAATGTAGATGTTAAAATCTTTCTTTGTTCCAAGATAACTGCAAGAGCTTTTGCTTGGGCCTTCAAAGGGGTCTCTTCACTATATACCAGGTTCTTCCATGTTCTCCATTTATCCTTGTTCCTTGTCTGATCCTAGAAGTCTCTTACCCTGAGTAAACCTTTATTGTCAGTGTCATTCTTAAGATTGGCTAATTCTTCTCTACACGGGTTAGGTTCCTGCTGCCAGTTATCCTCCCAAAACCAGGCTAGGTTTCCATCTCTAATCTCCCAGAAATTGTGCTTCTGAGCTATGGCTCTATTCTCCCAAGCACTCTTCCAAATGTGGGACCCCTTGATGTGCCCAGACATCCGAATATGATCCCTTTCTTACCAATTATTTGCATACTTCTGTTTCCAGAGCTTGTCCCATGGGGTTTTCAATTCCTTTAGCCATATCCACCAAAGTTTCGCCCCCAAGACTCTGCTAAGGGTTTCAGGGTCATGAAGTCCCAAACCCCCATGGGTCTTAGGTTTACAGAGCTTATCCCAAGCTACTAAAGCCCATCTTTTTTCTTCCCCTTTGCCCCAAAGAAAATCTCTTTGAATATTCCTGATGAGTTGCAAAACTCCTTTAGGGGCGGGAAGAGCTGAAAACATGAAGGTGGGAATAGTTTGCAGGATAGCCTTTGTAAGCACTAACTATCCTGCTCAATTCAAAGACTTGCTTGTCCATTTCCTAATTTTGTCCTGCATTCTATTAGTCACTGGCTCCCAAACTTTCTTGCTGATGAGAATAAAGAGGAAGGGGGAGAGTGGGTGTACCTTGCAGCATAGTGTCATCAAAAAATTGTTGATGAGTCAAGGCATCCCCATTCGGGGTGAGTTTGAGACCCTGGATTCTTCCTTCTATATTGGTAGATTTAATCACTTTGCCTAATCCTTCCATCATGAGAATAAAGAGGAAAGGGGAGAGTGGATCTCCTTGTCAAAGGCCTCTCGATGGCCTAAAGGTTTTGGATGGAGAGCGATTAATCAGGATTGAAAAATTAGTTGCGGTAAAAACGGCCATTACCCATCTTATCTAGTTGTGGTCGAAGCCATACGATTTTAGTACTTCCTTAATATACGACCAATTTAGCTTGTCATAAGCTTTTGCTAGGTCAAGTTGTATGATCATACCCACTTTATTATTCCTCTTAACAGAATGAACCACCTCGTGAGCTTGAATGATGTTGTTTAGAATTTGCCTCCCTTCCACATATCTAGTTTGCCCCTCAGACACAAGTGTTAGAAGAAGGGGTTTGAGTCTGTTTGCAATTACTTTGGAAATAATTTTGTACGCCACATTGCATAAAGCTATGGTTCTGAATATATCTGGTGTCATAGCTTTTTCCTCCTTTGGAATCAAAGCTCTGAAAGAAGCATTAAGTTCCCTCAAAACTGTTTTGGATCTTCTCGAGTCCTCCACAACATCAAGGATATCATGTTTGACTATTTCCCAGTATGCTTTGAAGAAGTCAACATTGAACCCATCTGGTTCTGGAGCTTTCTTATTTTGCATTTCTTTGATGATTTCATTAACTTCCTCTTCAATCACTGACCTGTTAAGATTGTAATTGTCTTCCCTGGTTATAAGCTTTGGAATGTACTTTGTGAATTTGTTGATAAATTTTGATTTGTCTATGAGAGGCTCCTCTGCTATGCTTTGGAAATGTTGTACCAGAGCACATTCCATTTCTTTGTGGGTACTAAGCTCTTTCCCTTGAGTATCTCTGAGTTTTGAAATCTTGTTATGTGACCTGTGATCCACGGTTGACTTGTGAAAAAACTTTGTGTTTCTTTCCCCTTCTTTAAGCCATTGCACTCTTGATTTCTATCTCCAGAAGATCTCCTCATGCTGGCATCTATCTTACCATTCCTGTTGAAGAGAGTCAGCTTGCATTTTTCTTTCCTTGGTAAAGTCATCTGTGATGAGGATCTGATTATTTCCTTGTAGTTTATGTTAAAATTCTCTTTCGGCTTTGAAAAGATTGCCAAATTCCTTTTTGTTCCATTCTTTAAGCTTGAGTTTGATGTGTTTCAGCCTCTATTGTAGTAGGAACATATTTGTGCCTTGAACGGGCAGATCTTCCACCCACCATTTACCAATATTACTGATGAAGTTAGGCTGGGTGAGCCAGACATTTTCAAACCTAAAAGGTCTGTTCCTCAGAGTGCCTATAAAAGAAGCTTCAAGTTGGATAGGCCAATGATCTGAGCCTCCAAAAGGAAGGATTAATGCAGTCAAGTCAAGGCCAGTGAGAATTCTCCTCCGAGATTATAAATCTATCTAGTTTAGAGGCAACTTGAGAAGCCCCTCCCCTCTTATTGTTCCAGGTGAAGGTACCATTTATAGTCACCATGTCCATTAGCCTCATGTCGTTTAGGAAGTTTTGGAAGGAAATGGAGTCTCTGCGTAGTGTTCCGGTCTCGCCTCTTTTCTCTGTAAGAGATCTGATCATATTAAAGTCCCCTCCCAGAATCTAGGGCATAACAAGATCTATCTCTCTTAGCTCCTCCAGTGATGTGAGAAGCCTAATTTTGTCTTCAAGATTTTGAGGACTATAGAAATTTGTGATCAAATATATTTCCTTATCACCCAAAGGTTTGATCACCATTGAAAGGTAGTTCCTGGATGCATCAGCATCCAAGATTCCAAGTTTCTGGGGATTCCAGAGTGTGAGAATCCCTCCTGTCATGTTGTCTGCTTTAACTTCTAGATACTCATACTTAGTGAGCCATTTGCTATGTATCTCTATGATTTTATCTATTGAAAATTTTGTTTCCTGGATAAACACCATATCTGGTTTTTCTTCTTTTATTCTATTGCTAAGATTTCTTTGTTTCCGTTTACTTCCTAAACCCCTAATGTTCTAGGTTGTGAGCTTCATTATGAAAGTTTTGTAAATGAGTAACTAGTAAGATCTTTCATCTTACCTAAGTTAATCATCAGTTTCCCACACTCTTTCAGTAGCTCATTCTGTATTTTCCTTTCTCTTTTCCTGCTTGGGTTCTTGGAAGATTGTCCCGATGTTACCTCCATCATTTTAACCCCTCTATTTTCCTGGCTTTCATGGTTTCTTTTGACTCCAAAACCATTTTCTTGAGATCTCCAAAGGAAGAGTTGTTGCACTCTGTCAACCTCCTCTTATGGTAGATAATCAACCCCTTTGGTGATTCCCTGCTCCAAGAACTTTTCTGGATCGAGATTCTCCCTCTCAGGAATCTCCTGTAGTTCGTGGTCCTCCATTCCAACTTCACTTGGGGTCATCTCATGGTCCCTACCATGTTCCATGATGCCTGTCAGATCTTCCTTTAGTTTGTTGTTCTCAGGTACATCCTCCATGTTAGCATCTTTTTCCTTCTCTGCAGGATTGTCCTCAGATGCTTGGTTCATCCCATTGTTCCCACCTTCTTCTTCTAAAATCTTGAATATGTTATGACTTGGTTTTTTATCCTCTTTAGTTTTCCTTTGGTACTTTTTTCCTCCTTTCCCTTTGCCTGCCATCTTGGTAAATCCTTCGGGGTCTTTTCCTGTGTTGGTTTTCATATTGTCCTCCAGTTTGTTCAAAGGGAAATCTCTAAACAGGTGCCAGTGTTCATGACATTTACGGCATCTGAATGGGACATGTTCATAGTCCACTTATTGCACCCATTCTTCATCATATACTTCTAGAATGATTTCATCTAGAAGTGCTCCGAATAGGTCCATTTCTACACATATGTGGGAAAAGGAGGTGTATTTTCCTCACAGAGTCACCTCTGATATTTTTAAAAAATGACCTAATTTATTGCCTATGGCTTTTAAGGATTCTAGCAGCCAATAATTTAAAGGTAGGGAGTAAAGTCTTATCCATACTGGTACTAAAGTGAATGTTTCTCATTCCGGGACAAAATTCATCACCCATGGTTGCATGTAGAGGCCTGTTGCAGCATAAGAATATGGTCCTCCTTCGAACACTCTGTATTTGTCCTCTAGGTTTGTGAACACCAGTGTGAAGAAACCTTTGGACCCAAGGTGAAGGTTTATTTCCCCCTTTGGCTTCCAGTGGTTTCTTATCCATACTTGCAAAGCCTTCTCCATTGGCCATATCCCCATAAATTCACATATAACTGCATATGCTGCCATGTGATCCCTGTGCTCCTATAGCACTCGATTACTTAAAACAACCCGGGGTTTAATGGATGACCTGGGTTTGCAAAGTCCTGTCACACTCTTGTGCTCATCTCTCTGACTGCTACCTCTTGTTCTCTTCTCTCCTCTAACTTCCTCATGATTCTCTTCATGTTCATGAGAACTGATGTTTTTCGTCTTTTTTGTGCTAATACTCTCCTTTTTTGCTTCCATTGGCTTCTTGAAGCAATTCGAACTAGCTTCCTTGTTTTTGTTCGCAACTACATGACTGTAGGAGGCAGTGGAACTCCCCCTCGTCACCCCTCCATGGTTACCAACAATACTCCCCTGTTGGTCCAAACCCTCATTTAGCTCGCTCCCGCGCAGCTCCCGCCCATTTTTTCCATTCGAACCTCGAGCGTTCTCATTCGCAAGCCTAATGCGATATTATCATATAAGCTATAATAAAAAATAAAAATAAATATAGCTTTAATTAAAAGTATTATAAAATATTAATAATTTTAGACTTATTGTAATTACTAAATTCTTTGTTAATATTTCAATATAGTATAAAAGAGATGTCATAGAAATATTTCACTCCTATATATATATATATATATATATATATAATTTTCATCATTTTTAAAATATATTTAAATATATCACTTAAATAAATTGTAAAAGAAGCTGTTTCTTAATTAATTCAATTCTTGATTAGTAAGATGTGGCATTTAAAAGTATTATTAATAAAAGATAAAATTCAATGTGGGTTATAAGCGCATATTAAGTAAAATATTTGAATGTTATCTCTGTGCTATAAACTATTTAAAATGGTTTCACTATTATATATTTTGGCACTTTTCCATAATATTTTAAATCAATTTTGATTAAAATTCAAAAAATATTCATTGCAATTCTAGTTTAAATTTTAGCTTACATATTCCAAGTGTTCAACAAAATTTTAAGACATTGAATCTATTTCTATATAAATCCAATATTAGAAACTAGTATAACTACACACCATTGGACTTATATTGTTTTCTATTTATATATATTCATTTTACTAAGAGATCTAAGCATATACAAAGATCTTATTTTTGGAAGTGCAAAAACATTTTTCAAGTTTTACGATGTAAAAAATGTTTACACTTCAAAATATCTCATAGGCTTACTAGATCCATGTTTCAGGTAGATTTATACTAATTTAACCTAAATTATTGAATTAGGGTTTATGTGAACCATATCAGATTTTTGAGAAATATTTTAGGTAATAATCACATCAAAATTCATTTGTCCACGCATTTCCAACAAGTGTGGTTCATTGTCAGGACAAGATGAAGATTCAAATCATGGTAACCAGTTAAATAGAGAGTTCGACCATTCAAACAGCTAGAAAAATGGCTATATTTAACCTAAAGAAATGGCTACATTTGACTGGGCTTTAACTGCAAAAAACAAGACCAGGAGTGAGAGACATAAGTTTATTTATTTATTATTATTATTATTATTATTATTTTTAACTAATTCTATATAAAACCAAATTTATTATAAATTCTATTTTTAATAAAAACTAAAAAACCTATTAGTTAAACATTATATATATTTATAAATATATAAGTTAAAAGATATACATTTATTCATATATAAATGTTTACCATAAGAATCCTATAACTATGTTTATATTTTAAAAAATTATTTATTATAAAAATGAAGTTTAAAAATTATTAAATTATATATATATATATATATATATATATATATATATAATCCTTTTATTTAACTAAAAAAACCTATGCTTAACTAAAAATATTAATTAAATAAAAATTAACTTAATATATATATGTTTAAACGAAGAAAATTTTCTCTTCTTTTTCCATCAATAGAATATATTTAAACTTATCCTAATATTAATATAGAAATAATATATGAATTGAAAATAAATCATGTTAATATTAACAAGTATAAGAATAACAGTAAATATTGTATAAATAAAAGAAAACTAAAAAAAACAGATAAAAAAGAAGGGAATACAGGGAAAAATCTAACACTACAAGAGATCAGGGAGAAAATTAAAACCAGAAAACATTTGATAGGGAAAAAGAGGACGGGGAGGCGTTCTAAGAGGAAAGGGAAGGGATCCAATCGCTGTTGATTTTCCATCCGTCATCTCTATTAAGATTACTCGACCTCCTTTCAATTTCAATGGCCTCCCTAAACTTTCGGTGATGAAAAGGAGAAACCCTAGCAATGACCCAGGCCCCATCAATGCATATATGATGTTTAGTTTGTACTGCATGTTCTGCCAAAGCTACAAATAGGGACCTCCCACGCTTTATGTTGGCTTCGTGCTCATGAATCCTCTGATTAATAGAGTGCCCAATTTCACCAACATAGGGAGTCCCACAAGAACAAGGAATAGCATAGACACCTTTCATATCCTTGGGGTCAATAGGGTCTTTTACAAATCTTAGGGAGCTCCGAAGGGTGTTAAGGGGTCTGAAGGTTGAGGGAACATTATGCTTCCCTAAGATCTTCGTAATCTTGTCAGTGGTCCCCTGGATGAAAGGGAGATATGCACCTGAGATACGATCTTTAGGGTCTTTTTTAACCTTGGGACCTTTGCGAGCTTTGAGGAAAGCTTTAAGACCTTGGTGCATACTATACCCATTTTTAACATAAACATTAAGGAGATGGGCTTTCTCTTTGTTGAGGCAGTTTTCATGAGAGATTCTCAACGCATGTGTAGCTAGTGTATTGAGAACACCAAGCTTTTGTGCATGGAAATGATGAGACTTTGAATAAAGAAATGATGAGAAATGGCATAAAAACACTGCTCAGTGTGAGTTTTCTTCTGAAACACCTAGTAAGAGAAAAAACCTAAATTATGTTGATTTATAAATTATTTACCTAATTATAATCTCCCATGCTTCGAAAGCAAAAAACATCACTAAGATGGAAAAATAAGATATCGATAAGTGGATCCAACACCGGTAAGATGGAAAAATAAGATATCGATAAGTGGATCCATGTTGCATCAAATGTATAGGGAAAACCTAAAAATCTCAATGGGAGCAACTCATATCCCCATTATTGAATGGACAGCCCACTTTTGTTGACTAATAACAATGTTGGTAAGTAATATTGTTTTAAAATTTGAGAACATGTATACGATGCACCTCTCGCAACATCGGTATTGGTAGCCAAGCAACGCATATGCATAATAAAGCGTGAAAAGGACAACGAGCTATTTGTCAATCGTGACAAAGTGCCTGGTCTTTGCATAGAATTCCATCGTTTTCGATTCTTTGTAAAGCTCACATACGTGATACACGTGAAATAGTGGGGGACAAATCTAAAGCCTACGGAATACTACTCCCTGACGTGAACAATGCTGCATTAAATTATGGCTTAATGTGGAATGACGTTGATTTATATTCATCTTAGGAAAATATTATGTCAAATGTCAAGTTAGACTTGTTACCGTTAATTTAGTCTCTTTATCTTTTGTATTTTTCTGGCTTGTACGCCAAAGAATGTGTCGTCTAAAGTACGTGGTATCTATTGTGCGAAAAAAGTGAGAATGCCATGCCTTTTTTTTTCAAGGAGACACATGTCATAGCTCTCTTTAAATACATTTACACTGGTTTTTAAATATAATTTTTTTTTAAACGTTTTTCTTATTATTTTGAGTAGCGTGATCATATAATTTAAATCATAAGTATCATAAACATAAATTTATAATGATTATCAAAAAAAATTCATCATAGGTTAAAATTAAAGGATTATAAAAAATAATTAAATTATAATTTTATTTTAAATTACTATGATGATTATTATTTAAAAAATTTATATATATATATATATATATATATATATATATTTTATATACTAAACAAAATTTTTAATTTTTTAAAATTTATCATCATTTTATTATGGAAAATTTTAATAATGTAAATATGTTTTGTTACAATATTATGGATTAATCTCATGGGTTATTAATACCACTTGACCAAAAAACAAAAAATCACTTCATATGATATTTTATTTTCAACTAATCAATTTAATTAAAAAAGAAAAAAAAAAACATAACTACTTTAGATATAAATCTTAACTTTCGATTTGAGTATACTATTATGAATATTCTAGAATATTCTTTTAAGTTTAAAAATTTGTCATCCAGCTAATATATATTAATAATCGAATTAAATTTTTGAAATCCTATTATAAAATAAATATTGTTGATAGGCGCAGTCTTCAGAGGGCGTAGTCATCAGAGGCGCTCAGGACAGAGGGCGCAGTCTACAGCAGTGGCAGCACTATATGCTTAGAGAATCGCTCAGGATGATGCAGCGCTCAGTAGGAGTTACACTATTTTGGGACCTGTGCTCTGATACCATGTCAGGCCAGGGTAACTCCACATTGAACAAGAGAGAAAACTGAGTGATATTATTCATTAGGTAACTCATGTTTATATACAAAAATAAAAACGGATCAGTTCATCTTCTAGATGACTCTCTAGTTCACCCATCTGTTTCGGATTAGGTGTCAACATTCCCCCCCCAGTCTTCAGAGGCGCTCAGGACAGAGGGCGCAGTCTACAGCAGTGGCAGCGCTATATGCTCAGAGAATCGCTCAGGGAATCGCTCAGGATGATGCAGCGCTCAGCAGGAGTTACACTATTTTGGGACCTGTGCTCTGATACCATGTAAGGCCAGGGTAACTCCACATTGAACAAGAGAGAAAACTGAGTGATATTATTCATTAGGTAACTCATGTTTATATACAAAAATAAAAACGGATCAGTTCATCTTGTAGATGACTGTCCAGTTCACCCATCCGTTTCGGATTAGGTGTCAACATTCCCCCCTTCAGATTAAGGGGGGGAATGTTGACACCTAATCCGAAACGGATGGGTGAACTGGACAGTCATCTAGAAGATGAACTGATCCGTTTTTATTTTTGTATATAAACATGAGTTACCTAATGAATAATATCACTCAGTTTTCTCTCTTGTTCAATGTGGAGTTACCCTGGCCTGACATGGTATCAGAGCACAGGTCCCAAAATAGTGTAACTCCTGCTGAGCGCTGCATCATCCTGAGCGATTCCCTGAGCGATTCTCTGAGCATATAGCGCTGCCACTGCTGTAGACTGCGCCCTCTGTCCTGAGCGCCTCTGAAGACTGCGCCCTCTGAAGACTGCGCCTCTGAAAACTGCGCCCTCTGTCCTGAGCGTTTTCCTTCTTTGGCGGAAGCATTGTATGGAGTTGGCAAAGGAACTTTGAATGAGCAAAATCGACGAGTTTTACACTTTAACGCTGGTTCTATGCTGCCTGAGCATTTGAACACGGTGTGTATATGGTAAAACAATTCTATACGGTGTGTATTGTATCTGCTCCATTCATTCACGCTCATTTCCATTTATTAAAATCCAAATCCACTGTATTACTCTTGGGCAAGCGGTTATCTCAAAGAGTTTTTGAATATTATTGATTGTTTGTCGATTTGGTGAGGGATTTCTAAAGACCATTGACTTATGCAACGGTGCTTGCTACGCTGAGCGTTGGCTTGTGAGACTGTTGGTGGTCGATCTGCAGAAGTGCCACAAGTTAAAGAGGCTGCCTGATTCCTTTGATGAACTAAAGAAACTCAAACGCATCAGATTGCCACGGTTTGAGGAGCCGGCCAGAATCCTTCGGTGATTTAAGCAAGGGAGGTAACGTGTTGCGGTTCTGGTAATGTAACGTGTTGCGCAGTGGTATCATTCTTAATGCTTATCACTTGATCTCATTCAAAGCGAAAAATGATGCATAGTCTGTGCATGTATCGTTATATGCGAATAGACTGCTAATGGTTGTGGTTATGTATTGAGACCGATGCCGAGGTTTATATAAACTGTATTGAAGACCGATGCCGAGCCATAGAATTATGTATTGAGACCGATGCCGAGGTTTATATAAATTGTATTGATAAATTGTATTGAAACCGATGCCTTCATGCGCAACAAAGATGCGGCCATTGGGAGCGGTAAAGGTTTGACATTAATATATTTTCACTGAGGTAAGAGAACCGGCAGCCTAGAGTCGAAAGCCTGAGAGATACTTAACGTTAATCCGTGTTTCTGTTCACAAGTTGTTGACTTTGTGGATTGTTCTGTACAATCGTATTTACAATCTCTGCAGCTCTTGCACGAAGTGATGCATAAGGATTCTTGAGTTTTTTGCATTGATATATATTGTAGCAGTGATATATGTTGAAGAGATACCTTGAGCGCCCTCTTTTTTTTCTCAAAACATAATATTGTGGAAGTGATATAAAGAAATGGTGATATAAGAAATGTTGATGATATGCTGATGAAATGTTAGAAGAAAAATAAAATGCATAAGGCTATGATATAAGGATTTTTTTTCTCAACAGAAGTTTTTTGGCAGAGATATTTTTTTACAGAATGCATTCAATCATTTCTATGGTAGGGATAGTTCTCACTGGCAAGGAGAACTACTCAGAATGGTCTCGGATGGTAAAACACACCCTCATCTACAATGAGCTGTGGAAAGGAGTGTGTGTCGGAGAAGAAGACAAAGACCCTGTGCAGCCTACATCAGATAAAGAACTTGTTATTTGGGAAAACAAGAACAGCAAAGCCTATGCATTGATCGCAGCATCTGTAAATGAGGAAGTAAGTCGTCATATTTCATCCTATTCCACTGCCTTTGAAGCTTTACAAAAGCTGAAAGAACTCTATGATACACATTCTGCACTTGAAGTTGTTCAGCTCATGATTAAACTCTTCACTCTTGAACTGAAAAATAATGATCCTCTTGCTCTTGCATCTGAAATAAAGTCTATAATGCATGATATTAAATCCACTAAGGTTGAGCTGGACATCTCTCTTATTGCCTTTCTCAAAGCACTCTATCCTACCTACTCTAATTATCTTGAGTCTTTACAAGCAAATGGAAATCTTAAAGATATAACCTTTGACACTCTTGTGAAAAAGTTTACTGAAAGAGAGAAAGCCTTTGGAAAGAAAATAGTCCCTGAATCTTCTGAAGAGACTGTTTGCCTTGCTCATAAAGAAAAGCATCATGCTCAAGATTCTACAAGAGGAAGAGGTGGACGAAGAGGAAGAGGAAGATACTTCAGAGGCAGGGGGGGCAGTCATCCTCAAGAAGAAAAGGCAGATCTGCATTGCATTCGCTACAAACGAAATGGATCACATGATGCTTCTACATGCAAGCTACCATGGGACAAAGTTGAGCAGAGAAGAAATCAGCAGAAAGGTAAAACTGATGACACAGACAAAGGTAAAGGACCTGAATCCACTCACTATATTGAGGCACAATGTAACATTGGAGTAAATGAAAATTTGTTTAATGCTTCACTTGCTTCTTCGAAAAATGACTGGTTGCTTGATTCAGGAGCAACCTGTCATATGACTCATAGGAAAGATTTCTTTGAAGATTTCACTGACAATGTTGATGGGGCAGTATACTTTGCAGATCAGTAAAAAATCAAGCCATCAGGGCTTGGCACAATCAGGCTTAAACTGCCTGGTCTTCCAGACTTTCTTCTGGATCATGTTCTATATCTCCCACAGCTCAAGAGAAACTTGTTGTCCCTGGTCCACATCCGCCAGCAAGGTCACTCCATTCACATGTTTGATGGCAAGCTTGAGGTAAGAAAGGCATCTGACCACTCACCTGTCATGAGGGGTATAGAAGAAGAAAGACTTCTTAAACTGCAAGGAACCTCTGCTCATGCACAACATTTCTCATATATTTCTCATCATGAAGAAGATGCACTTCCATCAAGTTTATTATGGCATGCTAGATTTGGACATTTAAACTATGATAGTCTCCGCTTGTTGAAGAAAAATGGTGTTGCTGGTTTGCCTACAATTCCTAGAAAACATAAACAATGTGATGCTTGCATTCTAGGAAAGCATAGCAAACAGTCTTTTCATGATTCACATTCAAGAGCACATAGGAAGCTTGAACTTATTCATTCAGATTTATGTGGTCCAATGCCTGTTCCTTCTGCAAATGGAAATAAATATATCATGACATTTATTGATGATTACACCAGAATGTGTTGGGTTTATTTTTTGAAGAACAAATCTGATGCTTTTCAAACATTCAAGAATTTTCATAAATGGATTGAAAATGATGCACAATCTCATATTGGGTCTATTCGCACTGATAATGGAAAAGAATATACATCAAATGAATTTGAACACTATCTTCGCCAACATGGGATTAAACATCAAACAACTGTGCCTTATAATCCTCAACAGAATGGTGTAGCTGAAAGAATGAACATAACAATTTTGAATATGGTACGATCCATGCTTTTCTTCAAAAATGTAAAGACAATGTTTTGGGCTGATGCTGTTCTATGTGCTGCATATTTACAGAATAGATGTCCATCTAGTGCTATAAGAAACAAGACTCCTTATGAATTGTGGTATGGACACGTTCCTTCGGTAAAACATCTCAGGATATTTGGTTCCACCTGTTATGCTTTAATACCAAAGGTACATAGAAACAAACTTGGTGCTAGAAGTCGTAAGTGTATCTTCCTGGGGTATTCAAACACATCTAAAGCATACCGCCTTTATGATGAAGTAAATAAAAAGTTTGTTTTATCTAGAGATGTCATTTTTCTTGAATCATCCAAATCTGATAGTGTTGTTGAGCGGCAACTTGATCACTTGGATAGATTCACAAAACCGAAATCATTCCAAGAGTTTGATAATCAAATTCCACATCTTGAAGGGGGGATTCCTATACTAGATCAACATGTGGAATCTTCTTCTGAAGAACAATCTCCCCTGCATGACACTCCAACAACGGATGATGCTTTAAGTGATGTAATTGATAGAATTGGGAGACTCAATCTTGATTCAGACCCAACTCAATCAACAGAACAGCCTGGACCATCTCAGAAAGGTCCCCCAAAGTGGCTGACAAAGACACTTGAAAGTGTTCATCCTGATGAAATTGGAAAAACAGGAACCAGAAATACAAACCGACAAGATGGAGGTGATGTAGATAACTCTAATTCACCTGTTGATATGGATGTTACTTATGATTGTGAATTGAACTCGTCTACAGATTTTGAACCAACTTCCTTTAAAGAAGTTGCTTCTCATGATAAATGGAAAGAAGCGATGCAGAAGGAGTATGATGCCCTCATAAAGAATGGCACTTGGAAGCTGGTTGATCCTCCATTTGGAACCAAACCAATTGGCTGCAAGTGGGTCTACAAGAACAAGTACAAAGCTGATGGCTCACTTGACAAGCACAAAGCTAGGCTTGTGGCAAAAGGTTTTGCACAGAAGGAAGGGGTCGATTATGAGGAAACTTTTGCTCCCACAACAAAATGGGCCACCATCCGGACACTCTTTGCACTAACTGCTCAGAACGGTTGGAAAGTCCATCAAATGGATGTAAAAACTGCATTCTTGAATGGAGATCTAAAAGAGAATGTTTTTATGTCCTAGCCTGAAGGATTTGCTGTGAAAGGACATGAACACAAAGTATGCAAACTTGTGAAGTCCTTGTATGGCCTCAAACAAGCACCACGAGCCTGGTATGAAAAACTAACTGAGCATCTTCTGAAACTCAACTTCAATCATTTTGATCTTGATGATGCAACTTTATTTGTCAAGAAAGTTGGCAAAACAGTTGTATATCTTGTGGTATATGTAGATGATCTTTTAATGACAGGGAACAATGAAAGCTATATTGCATCCATAAAGAAAGAATTAGGAAATTTTTTTGAAATGACTGATTTGGGCTATGTTCATTACTATCTTGGCATTGACGTAACCCAACATCCAAAGTCCATATTTCTTTCTCAAAATAAATACATTGGAGATTTGCTAAATAGATTTGGCATGACAGAGTGCAATCCCCTTTCTACTCCAATGGAACAAAACTTGAAGCTCACATCTATTGAAGGAAAGGAATTTGAGGATGCAACAAAGTATAGACAGCTTGTAGGAAGTCTCATCTACCTCACTACTACCAGACCAGACATTTCATTCGCTGTTGGAATCCTCTCCAGGTTTATGCAAAAGCCTTGTGAGGGACATTGGTCTGCTGCAAAAAGAGTTCTAAGGTACTTGAAGGGAACTCAAGACCTTGGAATCAAGTATACACAGGTGGACGACTTCAACTTGATTGGATACTCTGATTCAGACTTCGATGGAGACAAAGAAACTGGGGTATCTACTTCAGGATATGCTATGAGTCTTGGATCGGGAGCTGTCCCCTAGAGATCACGCAAACAATCAGTACCAGCAGATTCCACAACAGAAGCAGAATATGTGGCAGCAGCTGAAGCAACGAAAGAAATTGTGTGGCTCAGGAAAATTCTTGAAGATTTGCAGGTAAAACAAATACAATCAACTCCACTCATGATTGATAACACATCTGCAATAAAGTTGGCCAAGAACCCAAAGTTCCATGATCGTACTAAGCACATCAATACTAAATATCATCTGATCCGACATCATGTTGAGGCCAAAACAATCCATCTCCGTCATTGTTCCACAAACGAGCAAATTGCAGACATCTTCACCAAAACGCTTAGAAGAGAAAAGCTTGAAAGATTCAGAACGATGCTTGGACTCACCAACATCCCTTCAGATTAAGGGGGGGAATGTTGACACCTAATCCGAAACGGATGGGTGAACTGGACAGTTATCTAGAAGATGAACTGATCCGTTTTTATTTTTGTATATAAACATGAGTTACCTAATGAATAATATCACTCAGTTTTCTCTCTTGTTCAATGTGGAGTTACCCTGGCCTGACAAATATACTTATGTATATAATTAAAAGAAAAATTATAAAAAATTATGAAAAAATTATTAATTAAAATATTTCTCAAATTAAATAATTTATTTATTTATTAAAATAATATATTAAATTATAATTATTAATATAGAATAATAAATAGCTATTTATTTATTTATTAAAATAATATATTAAATTATAATTATTAATATAGAATAATAAATGGCTATTATCTGAAGCAACTTAATTTTAAAAATCAAAGCACATTTTGAACTTAACAACATTAATTTCAGAAAATAAAAATACATTTTGAACTTAAATGTGATGAGTATAAGATGCTTGATATCCAATAAGTATTAATATTAAAGACAATCTAATATTAAAGATGAATCTAACATGTTTGATATCCATTGTAATATTTTTTATTTAGCAGGTTTTTTTAATAGATATCAAAAATAAAAATTTATGACAAATAAAAATTTTAGAATAATTAATTAATTATATAATTTTGGAAAATAATTAAATAATAATTTTATTTTTAAATATAAAATTATTAATAATATTCATGAAAGAAATGTATTATTTCAAAGTAATGCATTCTAACATGTACGAGTGTTGTTTTCTAGTAAGGGTGAGTTATACTTGTCTAGGTCATTCTTGCTTATACTAAGAGTATGGGATATTGTTATGCGAGCGTGTTTTTTTTCCAGTTAGGGTGAGTTATACTTGGGTAGGTCATCCTAGTTTATAGGAAGAGTATGGGATATTGTTATACAAGAGAAATAACATCTAATAAATCTTTCTTGAAGAGAGTCTAGTTTGGTTGCGTTGTTTACCAAAAACAAGTTTATGGCCTATTTTCCTTGCGGGAGGGCCTAGAGAAATGAAATCTTATAAATAGCATCATGAAATAGACTTTGTTGAGAGTGGATTATACTCTATGTTTGTGGTAGATCGTTTTTCCATTAAACTATAATGTTTTTCTGTTATGAGGTGACTTATTAAGTTGATATCTGCATGAAAAGATTTGATTCAGATCCAAGATTAACCATGGACCGGGAGCCAATTGTTTGAGTTGCATTCCATCTAAGGTGCAAAACCTAGATTTGATTTGCAATGTGTAGCCAAAATTGAAGGAGAATAAACATGCGATCAGCGTGAAGTTGAAAGTTGTTGGAGCACTAGTTTCTCTTTTTTTCTACAACTACTCCGAATACTATATGTTTATGGTTTTCTTTTGATTTGATATTCATTGCATGTGGGTTCGCACAGATTAACATGGATGTGTAGCCATTGTGTTTAGTAGTTCCATGTAGCTTTCTGCCTGAGTAATTCCGACGTGTGCTCTAATGGGAAGCCCACAAACGACGATGTTCCTGTGAGTACATCCAAATCTAACAATGAACCCTACTGTAGCTTTCTGTCCATAATTTTCTACTCTGTGTTCACTAAGGAAAAGTATAAAGGCACTGCCCAAGTAAAAGGAGGAGTTGGCTTTGTATGGGTGTGTATTGCTGCGATGAATTTGAAAGGAAGCATCATAAATATATGCTTGGTGTTATCTCATTTTAGTTCGAGCCTTCCGGGTATAATATTTAGATATGATGTTGGTGCCACTTCGAGTGCCTCTATTTCATTGCAAATGACTGAATTGAGTAAGGGTATCTCTAGCAATGGCGAATTACCGTGTGAAGGAGTTTCGCTACAACTAAATTTACCTTGGTCTTAATGTTTGTTTGGATATTTAAGTATATTAATGTTCATTGGAATGAAGAAGACACCCATTGTCATTAACAGAAAAGGAAAGTATCATTTTTATTTTAAAATTTTATTCACAACGTGGAGAAGCACCAAAATTAAAGATTATATGAAAAGGTGAAATGAGAAACTAATAATATTATATTTTCTTGAAAGAATATATATATTTTTCAAGATGGCTTTAATATTAATGCAAGGAGAAAAAGAGCAGGATGTTGAGATACTAATTATCTTTTTAATGGGCACTTGCTAAAATTTATTACATGGTAGAGTTTCTAAAAAGTAATAGGTGAATGGTATATTCTTGGTTATTCATATGAGTGCATAATTTTATACATAATTTTAAGAAAATGTTAAATATTTCTATTTCTTTAAAAATTTAAAAATAGTTTTAAATAACGTTAATGCGAAAGAAGTGACTCTCGGAGCAGAGTTAAAAAACTACGCACGTTGACTTCTCCTTTCTATCATATTTTAAAAATGTTTGATATGAAAAGCACAGAAAACGAAAGGCAAAAGAGAAAACTACAACGTTCGTCTGCCATTTGAAATACTCAACAATGGCGCCAATAGCTTCACGTGCAATGTCGGCGGTATGCATTGTTTAGTGTTCATTTCGCTGAATTACTTTGCGAGTCTTTCCCCATTGAAAATTTGGAGTGTCAAATACAAAGTGAAAGCCAGTATTTGGTTTTAAACTATTAAAATACAATGACCTAGAGTATGGAGGCATCTAATTTCAATGTATCAAACCCATAGTTTTGAGTATGTTGATTTTCCATGAACAGTGGAAGATTTATTCTAAATGGTCTACCATAAAGGGTGAACTTTTTTGGTTTCACTGAAATTTAAAACAAAATTAACGAAATCTACGCAAAATTATATTAACTATCGAAGATAATTTAATTTTCCATAACCATCGAGGGTTTGGTATTGCGAATGAAGAATGCAGAGTTAACTACCGAGGGTAATTTAATTTTCCATAACTACCGAGGGTTTGGTATAGCTGTGTGGAATGCAAAATGCACAGGATAGCTCTCCTCCGTATATGCATTGCTATTTCGAAGGAAGTTCATTGTGCGGAACTTCCTCTGAAAGCTTGGGTAGAAAGAAAAAATCACCAAAAAGTATTCCACATACCAGAAGGGTCATCATTTCTTCATTGACGAGGGCCAAAAGCATAAGAACATAAGAGAAATAGCAAATTGGTAAAAAGTAGCGATTTTCCTTCCCGCTCACCGTATTCCACCACAAATATAGATTTTCCCATTTCAATAACTAATCCCACTTGCACTTGGAAACTGTGAGAGTCGAGGCTTGATGAAGAAGCTAGTTGGCAGATAACAAAGCTGCGAAAGTTCGATGTAATTTTTTGTCCACTTCAATGACAGTCTTTGTATTTTAATATGTATATTCACCATTTATGTGAATGGCTTCGTGAGACTTCATATTATGCCATGTTTCGTGTCAATTCTTTGGCGACATCTGGGAAGCAAAGCAAAACAAATGGAAAATGAGATTTTTCTTCGGTATCTGATACTACAACGTGCAACATTTGGGCCTCGGCATTGATCGCTCTAGTTTTTGTAGTTTCCGGAACCATTTTGGTGGTCAGCTGTGAAATTTTTTCGTTTTTCAATTTAACGGTTATATATATTTACGTCTCCCTCTTAGGCACTTTAATGATTTTATTAATTAAAAATTCTGATCAGATGGATTAAATTTAAAGATGTCAGTATATTCTGGCAGTTGCCACTAGATTAATGGATTAAATTCACAGCACTAATTTCCTTGTATATCTAAATTACATGTTTAAACCATACTTAAATTACAAAAATTGATTAAAAATTTACTATACCATTTATTAATTGACAGCTACCAAGATTATCAAAGAATATAATGATATACCATCAATTAATAGCCACTTATCATCATTAACCATCATCATTAATTTCCTTGTATATCTAAATCACATATTTAAACCATACCCAAATTATTCTTTTCCAAAACCTGATTAAAAATTTACTCAAAACCTGATTAAAAATTTACTATACCATTTATTAATTGACAGCTATCGATTAACAAAGAGTGTAATGATATACCACTAATTAATAACCACGTATCATCATTATCATTAACCATCAATAAGAAAAAACATAGTGCTACAATTATGAAAAGTCCTCCATCTTCTAAAAAATCTTCCATCAATGTTAGCAACTTGGCATTCCAGCTTTTGGAATTTCCTCTCATTTGGCATTCCAGCTTTTGGAATTTCCTCTCATTAGCATTGAAAACAAATTCCAAAAAATCGCATCCTCCCTTGTTAGAAAATAAAAACAATGGCCCATTGCAACCTGGCGCCTCAGTTATGTAACGCCCAGTCGCCCTAAATAAAATACAGGAAAATTACATTTCCACGAAGAAACATTGCTACGGCACTTTATGTAACTCCCTCTTATTCACGCTAAATAAAATCCAAGAAAATGACCTTAAGAATATATAGTGAAATGTCCAGACCTCGTGCCATTGCCGGGTTTGCCAAATGGCTTTGACTGATATTTCTTAGATCAGGATTATTAATTACTCAGACTTCTGTTTGCAACGAATTATTTTGATTACCATTTCATCTTCTTGTAGCATTATTGTTATTATGTTTATTAATTTATTCGCCTTAGTTTTCAATTGGTTTCATGAAAAGTTCTTACACATTTAATGCTTCTTGTCCATAAAAAGCTTTGTAAAAATTATAAGTTTCTTATTAGGTTGATAATTAATTGGTAAATACTTATTTGTTTTTAATCCTTTTAATATTTTCATTTATGAATTTTTGTTTTTAGCTTTTGGTTATTAAAAATTTTCATTTAAGGAGTGAATGTGAAGAGGTGCATTTGTTGTACTTTTCTGTGACTCTTTTGCCTGAAGATCTGTTTATTTTCTTGTAGTGCAAATAATATGCCATTATTTCGTGGTAAGTGGAAGTGCTTTGTAATTATTTGGCTCCCATTTACTATCATAGTAAGGGATTTGCGATTGTTTGGTTCAGTGTAATCCCTCTCTCCTCTGTTCAAAAATAGTATGGCATATTTTCTTTAATGTTCTCTTTAATGTGTAGAATTATTCATCGGATTAAAGATTGATGTGAATCGTTTTCCTACTAATATTTTCTACTGGTTTGCTAATAATATTTTGAGTGTGTTTATAAGGATTATTAGTTTTAATTATTTTATTGATGAAAATTTAAACCTACCTATTTATAATCATTGCATCGATACATTCAAGTTTAGTTTTTTTTAAAATGGTTAAAATCGTGGATTAACTAAAGCAATATATTTATAAGAGCATGCAATTTATATACCAAAAATTATAACTGTCTTGTTAGTTTAATAAATTAATTAATAAAATTTGGTTTTACTTCTTTTTATTTATTTATTATTGTTGTTATAACTTTTTGTAGAAGTATTGGGTTTGAATAGGAGCATTTGTTATAGTAATGCAAGCATTTTGCATATGTTTGGCTTGTATTTATTGTGATTGTAAAGCATTTGCAATTGTTTGGTGGTCATGTTAAACTATATGGTTCATAATATTGTTAATATTTGAATTCAATCCCACACATAACACAATTTTTAGTTTGGTATATTTATATTTTACTATACAATTATATTTTACTACCTCCTGCCATGGTTGGGTTTACCAAATGGATTTGATTGGTATCTCTTTGTTCAACATTATTAATTGCTCAACATTTAATAATATTTTGTTCATTAAAAGCTTTGCAAAAATTAAATAGGGACAAACTATAACTATTGGATTTGCTATCAAACTAAAACTCAATATTGTAATTATCAAACATAATGTATAAAAAGAAAATAGAGATTGGTTTTGGGTAAAAATTTATTTTAGGTAACTATCGAATATTGAAATACTAATATAAAAAATATTAGTATTATATAGCAAACTAAAACATAATATTATAACCCACTCAATTAGCTATAGACAAATAGAAAATTACAAATGCTTACAAAAAAATAACCCTTGTAATTTTAATGATATAAGATTATTTTAAATTCATTATTTTAATATTTAAAAAGAAATATTAATAATAATATAATTAAATATTGGAATAATATAAACATAAAATTGGTTATAAAACTAATTTTTGGTCAAAATAAAAATCAATATTGTAATTATCAACATACTGTGTCAAAAAACCTGTAAACCTGTTAATGAAAATAGAGATTGGTTTTACATGTTGATGAAAACAAAGATTGCTTTTGCATTTTAGTTAATTATTGAATAGGGTGATATTAATATAAATAGTATTAGTATTATATAACAAAATAAAACCTAATATTATAACCCACTCCATTGGCTAAGGAGAAATATAAATTTACAAATGCATTCAAAGGAATAGCCCCTTGTAATTTTAATGATATAGAATTTAATTATTTCCTAATAAATAATTGTCAAATAAGTGATAGGTCAACTAAAGGGTTACAGAAACAATATATTTGATTACTATGAGGGGAAGGCATAAAAATATTGAAGTTCTTGGTATTGTAAATGAATATGTATCTAGTCATTCTTTTATTTTTCAATTTTATTTAGGAGGATGGTCTAGGGAAAACCCAATAAATTAAATTCAAAATACAAAATATCAACAACACAAAAAATATAAGTTGAATGAAATAGTTATTTTTATTAGCAATATATCAAACACAATAAATTAAATTCAAATACAAAATAAGAAAGGCTACACCATTGAAACAAATCAGATATTGTAAAATTTAGAATGCCACAACAGTATTTAAGTATACCATGCTTGTAAGCAATTTAAAAAGTTCATTTTTTAATATAAGATTTACTATTAGGTTTACTAATATATTATTTTATGTTTATTAAAATCTAGGTTAATAATAATAATAATAATAATTTAGTATAACAATTTTTTTCCTAATACCATTATTAAATATAATAATTTAAACTTAATATATTTTACCAATTAAATTTAAAAAAGTTAATAAGTTACATTATTAAAACAAATGAGATATTTCAAAATTTAGAATGCATCTAAAGAATTTACAAAGTTTATTTTTTAATATAAGGTTTTCTTTTTTAATATTGGATTTAGTATTAGGTTTAATAATATATTATGTTATGTTTATTAAAGTTTAGGTTAATAATTGGTCCCTTCTCCAGAAGATACCTCGATACTCGCAATGGCAGAGGACGGTCACAGGCCCATGGTGCTTACAGAATGAATGTTGCTACCCAAACTGCCAATCTTCCCCCCCCCCTCATCCCTCTCAACATACGGCACAATTCCACTTCCATAGTTCTCTGCCTCAGCCAGTGATCATAGCCACTGTTACCATTACCTTCAGTGAGGAAATCAACCCATAGGAAGCTCAGTGGCGAACAGTAAAGGGTCGCTCAAAGGAACAGGGATGATTGAGACCCCAGCAAGTAACAGATGGTAGAGAAAATTGGCACTCTGCATGGTGATGAGCTGGTTGGAAGTGAGCATGCCACCGACGACAGAGTAAGTGGCACAAAGGCAACTAGTGGTGACACGGGCGACACTTCATGCAAGCATGCAGCCGAGGGCAGCTCAGCAAGCATACAAACAGTTAGTGGCATCCCGCGCGGCACGTTAGCAGAGGATGATGACTGGTACAAGTATGTGTGCCGCATTGTAGAAGAGCCCACTCCAAATGACATCTAGGGGATTCATCTTGACTAATGACCTAGCTGCCAAGTGTCACTTTGCCACTCGTTGAAGGTTTCAAGAGCTGTTGTCTGAGATTTTTCTCCTGTAATTGGTTTTTTATCATTCCTTCTAGCATGGTCTTCTTGCTTTTAATCTAGGACCCCTGTGTGGCCATTTTTATAATAAAACTTGAGACCCCTGCGTGGGCTTTTTCTTGTGTTCACTCGGACTGGTTTCCCCTCATTGGGCAGTCGCATTTAGGCTTGTGATATTTTTGGACAAAACCCTGTTTAGCACCGCAGAGGCCAGTGCCTCGCTGCATTTTTATTTTGTTTCAGATCAATGGAATAGTATTACTTAGAAAAAAAGAAAAAAAAATACGATAATAATAACATTAATATATTTTTGGTCTTGGAGTGGACAGCAGAGGACGAACAACGACCAGTGCAGACAATGGCAGACAGAGAGCCCTATGAAGGGCGGTAGAGGAGGGGGCTCCACTCCCTCCTACAAGAGGTTGTGGCTAGCAGAGGCAAGAAGCCTCTAGAAAATGCTAGGGGAACAAGGGTGGAAGGAAAAAGAATTACGGAAGAGGAAATAGAATAACCCATAGATAAGGATCAATATGGCACAAAAGACAAAGAGGTAGAAGACAAAAAGTAGGGAACTAGAGACAAGAAAAGCAAGGGACCATGCAAACCCAAAGCAAATATAACTCCTAGGGTTATCTTAAATAATCCAAAGCTGCAGGCGCACAGGGAGCACATGGGGACGTATGCCATCATCTGTAAGTTCATGGGACTATGGCCCACTGAAAAAGCTTTACAGTCGTGGATTAAATACCACTGGAAACCTAAAGGGAGCATAGATCTTCATCTCGGGTCTAAGGGATTCTTTATGGTGGTGTTCACAAATATTGAAGACAAGGACAAAATATTTGAAGGAGGGCCTTTCTTCTATGCTATTGCGGGGCTCTACATGAGACCATGGATGATGAAATTTGTTCTAGAAAAGAAAACTTTTACTTTAGTACCGGTCTGGGTAAGGCTCTATTAGTCTACCTCTTGATTACTGGCAAAATGAATCGTTAGCGGCCATAGGAAATAAGTTAGGTCGCTATGCTAAAGCCTCTGAAGCCACTAGAAGGGGAAAATATACTTCCTTTGCTAGGATATGTGTGGAAATGGATCTATTAGGAGCTCTACCGGATGAGGTGATCTTCGAAGTTTTTGATGAAGAATGGGTGAAAACAGTAGATTATGAGCACATTCCATTCAGATGTCACAAATGCCATGAACATGGACATCTTTTCAGAGACTGTCCGCTCAACAAAGAAATAAACAAAAGAAAAATCAACACAATGAAAGAATCAGATAGCTTCCAGAAAGAGGTTAATCAAAGTAAAGGAGGTAAAAGAGGATCGAAAAATCAGCAGCACGAAGCAAAACAGTTCAGAAAGAACAGTTTCCAATTTCTTCAGGAAGAGGAAGAGATTACTAAAGAAGATCAAGCAATGGAGGGGAGTTCTGTAGAAAAGGAGAAGGAAGAAAACCTGGAACAAACACAAAATATTGAGTACCAGAAAGAAGCCACTATGAGCAATGTTGAATAAGAAATGGATAAGGAAATGACCCAGAATGATACAGACCTAGAGGACCATGAACTATTAGAAATTTTTGACAAAGAAAACCTAGACCTAGAAGGATTCTTGAGGCAGGGAACTACAGGGAGAGTGGATTTTCTACCTCAATAAGAACTCAGCAGAATACAATAGATGTTTCTATGGAAAACACAGACTGAGGAGCTAGAGCAAGGGAATAACATAGATAAGCAGGACAATCGAGGTGTCAAAACGATGAACGGATATGAGGTCTTTACCTGGAATGCGGCATGTGGTACGAGGCCACCTTGGATTATAATGGTCTGGTTACACCTTCACTTTGGATGGATGCTTCGATGGTTATACTCTGGCCGGGGAATTCGCCTTGGTAACCCCTCCCCTCGAGAATAGGGAAGCTAGACATGGATAGACATGTACACTCCCTACTAGTGATGATCGTCAACGTTTTGATTACGTAAATGTCTTACTGCACAACCGGTTCCATACTGTGATGCGATTGATCCACTCCTCAGAAGCGCTACCGTGGGGCACAAACTTCTTTGGGACTAACTACTAGAAAGGAGGTAGGAAAAAGCAGAATGAAGTCTTGATGCAGTGTGGAAAGCTGATGATTGATTCAAGTAAGATGAAATATCTAGCCAGCTACTCCTTTACAAATCTTTTATAATGAAGTTGACATTTGGGAATATTAGAGGTCTAGGGAGTAAGAGAAGGCAGAGAATGCTTAGTAATATAATGAAACAAGAAACGTTGGACATAATGTTCATCCAAGAAACGAAATGTTCTATTCAAAAGGTAATACAAATTCATAGCAAATGGCTCAGCAGCTATGAGTTTCTTGAAGTAAAAGCAGAGAATATAGCAGGGGGCATACTCACTCTATGGAATCCCCGCAAAATAGGCATTCTGGATGCTGAGGCTTCCATAAATTATTTATCGGTTGTTATTCAACCGGTTGGAGAAAGGGACACCTTTCTGGTCACAAATGTTTATGGTCTTCAGAGAATAGGTGATAAACTTATCTTTTTAGACACCCTGGTGGATCTCAAGGATAGACATGTAGATATACCCTGGATCATGGGAGGGGATTTCAACATGATCAAATCTCTTTCAGAGAAAAAAGGAGGAACAAGATCTCTAAGTAAAGACTCCATGGCTTTCCAAACCTTTTCTGACAATATAAATCTTGTTGACACTAATTGGAATACTGGCCTCTTTACTTGGAATAACAGGAGGGGAGGAGATTCCCTTGTTGCCTCAAAGCTAGACAGATTCTTCATCTCTGAGAATCTTATGCTGAATGGTAAAGAGGTAACAACGTGAGTTCTTCCCTTTGGAGGCTCAGACCACTGGCCAATTCAATTGGAAATCAAGGGTATAGGCACTCCTAGGAACAAACCTTTCAGATTTGAAAATATCTGGCTGTCACACCCAAACTTCACAAGCAACATTGAAAAATGGTGGTCAGAAGACTTGCAGATTCAGGGGACTAGAATGTATCTTCTTCACAAAATACTAAAGCACATGAAGCTCTGGCTTAAGGATGGAACAAGAAGGATTTTGGTAATATTTTTGAAGAAAAGAGAGTTGTTGAAAACAAAATGCAGGCTCTCAACCAAGCTGTAATCAAGGAAGGATTTGATAAAGATATCAGTTATCAAGTAGATAAACATTACCAAGAATGGGAGAATCTATGTAAATAAGAGGAAATATTTTGGAGACAAAATTCTAGAGTTCAATGGCTCAAAGAAGGAGAGCGTAACACTAAGTTTCTTCATAGAACCACCATGGCCAATAAAGCTCACAACAGAATCTCTTCGATCAAGAATGAAGCAGGGGAACTTCAGATCTCCCATAAAGCTATCAAATCTATGTTAATCCAGCACTTCTAAGGTATAACACAGGAGAACAATTCAGATAGAGAACAATCCATCAGGGAATTAACTAGTAATGTACCGAAACTGGTGTCCAAAGAGGACAATTTCAACCTTAATAGACCAGTTACGGAAGGGGAGCTAAGTGAAATCTTCAAGGACATGTAGAATGGCAAAGCACCGGGCCCGAATGGTTTCAATGTGGACTTTTTCAAAGCTTGCTGGAATATTGTTAAGCAAGACATTTTGAATGTTGTGGAGGACTCCAGGTCAAACAAAACCATTCTGAAAGCACTCAATACATCCTTCATCGCCCTAATCCCCAAATAGGAGATTGCTCATACACCGGATAAATACAGACCCATAGCCCTATGCAACGTAATCTATAAGATTATATCCAAGATTGTTGCTAATAGACTCAAGCCTTTGCTTTTGGTTCTTGTTTCAGGGGAGCAATCAGGTTATGTGGAAGGTAGACAAATTCTTGATAACATCATTCAAGCGCAAGAAGTGGTGCACTGTTTAACAAGCAAGAAGCAGGCAGGTATGATCATGCAATTAGATATTGCCAAAGCTTATGACAAGGTAAATTGAGTCTACCTCAAGAAAATGTTGATTGCATTTGGATTTGATCATAACTGGGTCAGATGGGTAATGGCATTGGTGCCCTCCTCCAGTTTTTCTATATTGGTTAATGGCTCTCCCTCAAAGATTGTGAGTCCCTCAAAAGGCCTCAGACAGGATGACCCGCTCTCCCCTTTCATTTTATCATCATGATGGAAGGACTGGGTAGAGCTATAAAGCAGGTGAAATCATCAGGAAAGATTAAAGGTCTGCAGGTTAATGATAATGGTTAGGTCCTGACTCACCAACAATTTGTAGATGATACCATGTTACAAGGAATCCCCACAGTCCAAGAACCTTCAAACTACAAAAAAATTCTGAATCTTTTTGCCTCAACTTCAGGTATGGAAGTTAATCTCTCTAAATCAAAAATCTTTTTCTTCAATACCAATATTGCTATTCAGAAAAAAATCTCCAGAATTCTTGTCTTTCAAAGGGATTGCCTTCCTTCAAAATATTTGGGAGTCCCTCTAACTGCAAAACCAATGCTCAAAAGTATATGGGAAGCTTTGATCAACAAGTTGCAGGACAAATTCAGTAAATGGACCATCAGATCTTTAAACCTTGCTGGCAAGTTAGTTCCTACAAAAGCAGTTCTTCAAGCAATCCCTATTTTCATGTTATCAGCCCTCCTAGCTCCAAAAGGAGTCCTTCAGCAATTTAGAAATATTCAAAGAAACTTCCTTTGGGGCAGGGAGGAGACTAAGAGAAAATGGGCCTTGGTGTCTTGGGAAAAAATTTGTAAGCCCAAGAACCACGGAGGGCTAGGATTGGATGATCAGGAGATTCTCAGCAAGGTTCTAGGGGCCAAACTTTGGTGGCACTGGGTTCAACATCCAGAGACTCAATGGGCAAATATTTGGAAAGAAAAATATGCTAGTTCCTGGCAGAACAATGATCTTATAAGAATGTCAGGAAATATAAAGGGTTCATATATTTGGAACAAAGCTTGGGAGAATAGAAGACTAGTACAAGAGAATAGCTCCTGGGAAATCAGAGAAGGAAATCTTGCTCTTTTTTGGGAAGACAAATGGCGACAAGAATAAATTTTGTTAAAAGAACACTTCCTTGATCTTAAACATGAGTCAGATTCCAAAGGTTTAATAAAGGTTAAGGATTTCTAGAATCATTCTCATCTTACAGATAAGTGGAGAATCTGGAGAAACATAGATTGCAAAAATAACAATCTCCTGAAAACAAAAGCAAAGGAGCTCAGGAAAATAGTAGAGCAAAGGAAAATCTTAGTGGCAAAGGGACAAGACCAACTGAGATGGGGAAATAACAAAGAGGGCACCTTTAATCTTAAGGAAGAAAAATGCATTCTCCTTGAGCTGGATCCCTTGGTTCCGAACAAAATATGGCAAAACCTTTGGAGGCACCAAGGGTGGATGAAAATCAAACTCTTCATGTGGGTTTTATACCACAAGAAAATTCTAACTTGGGATAACATAAGGAAGAGAGGTGTTCAGGGGCCTTCAAGATGCCTACTCTGTGAGGGTCAAGAAGAAACTTTGGAACATTTTCTCAACAACTGCATTTTCACATCCTGGTTATGGGACTTATTTGATACAATCTTTCAACAATCTGATAGAGACAAAGGAAGCATCATTAGTACCCTCATCAATCAGAGGAAAAAATTTTTGGATAATGAAATTCTTAACTCAGCGTGGGCTCTTACACCAAGATTCATTATATGGAACGTTTGAAAGGAGAGGAACAAAAGATTTTTTAAGGAGGAAAAAAAATCCCCCACAACACCTACTGGAGATAATCCTAAAATAGCTCAAGGAGACTGTGGGAACCACTGTTTGCAACTTCCCTAAAAATCCTCCCTCAGATGTAGATTTAAATATTCTTAGGCAGCTGGGGATGTAGGGGCTCACCCTCCTAGGCCTAGACAAGAAGGTTATTTCTTTGGATATGTAGAAGGAATTTTGGCATCCTCCTCCAGAAGGCTATTTAAAATATAACATTGATGGGGCTTCAAAAGGGAACCCGGGAACAGTAGGGTATGGAGGTGTCCTCAGAAATGCAGAGGGAAGTATTGTTTTCATCTTCCATTGCCACCTAGGTACAACCACCAACAACATGGCTGAACTAATGGCTATGGAACAATGCCTGGATTTACTGAAGCAGGACAACTGTCTCAATGTCATGATAGAGGCAAATTCGGAGTTAATTATCAACTCAGTGCAAAAAATACATAATGGAACTACGTCGGACAAAGTCTCTAAGCATTGGAAATTAATTCGGGTCTTCCAAAGAATTCAAAGCCATCTTCAGGGCCTACGCACTGTTAGTTTCCACCATGTTCGCAGAAAGGCAAATAAGCTGGCGGATCTTCTGGCCAACCAGGGAGTTAGCTGCATAGAGAATAATGTGTCGATGAAGTGGCAGGAGTTGCGACCAAGCAGACTGAGAGCTCTATGCTGCGAGCAGGCGGAAGAAGATAGGGAAGTGTTTAGACTCAAAACCATGGAGACTAGCTCGATTTGATTTTCCCCTGCATGTGTCTTCAATTTCTGAGTTGCTGGTCTCTAAAGAGAAGAGAACCATGTCTGGTTGCCCAGACTCAAGGAGTAAGCGTGATGAAGATCTCAGTTCATCATGGGCAACGCTTTGATTCCCACAAGTCTTTGCTCGGTGGAAAGACTCTTACCCTCACAACATCCCAAATCAAGGCGAGGAAGTTTAACATTTGCAAGAGGATCCCAGTTATTCGGCAACTGGTGTTTTCAGATTTCGGGGTCCAGATTTGCAAAACCACCTCCCAGGCGGTTTTCGACTGTTCGCGCCGCTCTCAAGTGGTAATGGTTTTGGCATTTTCGCAGTGATCCCATTCATCCTGTGACACGTGGTAGGGTGGGGGTTTCGAAAACCGCCCTCCATCGCTGACTAAAGTTGCACCTTCTTGTCCCGTGTGAAATCATTCTCATCCATTGGATTTGGTTGTAGTGAATCAACGGTTGACCTGGATAGAGCAACTTGGTGGGGCAAGACCGTTAATCATCGGTCTCTTTGGCTATGCATCTTTCTCCTCTATCGTCGATCTTCTTGATTTGATGGGATGGATCTAATGGTTTGGGTTTACCGGAGGGGGTTTGTGTGAAAGTTCGAGGGCTTTCCGAGGGATAGACTTTAGTTTTGTTAGTTAATTCTTAGGCTCGAATTTTTAGATGTAAAGCTGTAAGGTTTAGCCCTTGGAGACTTAGGCTTTTATTACTTTTCTGTTTCTTTGGCCTTAGGTGGACATTTGTATATACTGTACACTATTTTTTTGACTAAATGATATAGAAGGATCCATACTTGCTTCAGCAAAAAAAACATTAATATATTTTCAATAGTTTAATATAATACATTTTAGCTATTAAATATAATAATTTAATTTAATATATTTTAGCAATCAACTTTAAAAAGCTTTAATAGTGTTAATAAAAAGGGTACCTATCATATAAATATAGAGAAAAGATAAATTAATTTGAATAAAATTTTAATTTCATATATTAAATATTTAATTTATTTTATTAATTATAATTTAAAAAAAATAGATTAATTTGATTAAAATTTTAAATTTATACATTAAAATATTTAATTTATTTTTCTAATTACAATTTTTTTGTTTTTTCACAATGTAAAATTAAAATTACAATTTGTACTTGGAAAATCTTAAAAACTTTGAAATCTCACTTGGTTAAGAAAAAATGAATCTTGAATAATTAGCATTTATTGTTTAATAATATTAGAGTTAATATGAGTGGTTTAGTTCATCCACGCTTGGGTTTTCTATAAAGGTCTTAATATAGGTTTTTATATTACTTTAGGTTTTAAGGTTTCACGTTTTATATTACTTTAGGTTTTAAGGTTTGGTTTTATTTTTAATATTTGTTTTTTTTTAATATTAGATTTTAATAGTAAGTTTATTAATAATAATAGATTTATATTAATGTTTTTTTATTGAGATTAATGATTATAATATATTTATATTAAAGTTTATATTAGAATTAATAATAATATTAGAGTTAATATAAATTATATTAGATTGAATATTTATATTAAGTAATGATTATTAACATTAGTTTTATTTGAGTATTAAATATTATAAATACTAATATTAATTATTATATAAAAGTAATATTAATTATTTGAAACATTAATATTATTAATAACTATTAAAATTCATAATATTTTAATATTAAGATTCAATATTATTTATCGATATTAATTTTAACATTATTATTAATTTTAATTTTAATTTAATATATTAAAATTATTATTAAGTTAAATATTAATTATTAATATTAATAATAATTAATATAAATATGAATATAGATATTACTTTTATTATTATTAACATTTATAAATATTAATATTAATGTTAATTATCAATATTAATAACATTAAATGATATTAATAGTGATGATTATTAATTAAAAAATTAATATATAATGTGAATTATGTTTAGAAAATTAATATTAGTAATATTATTAATCATAATATTTTTTTAAATTGTTAACATAATAGCATTAATATTATTAATAACATTTAAGTTACACTATTAAATTTAACCACATTTGATTAATATTATTAACGACATTAACATTATTACTATAAATAATATTAATAACATTTAGTATTAATAATAATATTAATAAATTTAATTTTTTAATATTATTTTAATTTTTTAATATTATTAATGTTAATATTAATTAATGGTGACAGGCCTTGGTTTGACTATAAAAGGTGCACTATTAAGGAACTCTTTGGTTTGACTATAAAAGGTGCACTATTAAGGGCCTTGGTTTGACTATAAAAGGTGCACTATTAAGGAACTCTTTGGTTTGACTATAAAGGGTGCACTAGTAAGGAACTGAATGCGATACGTTATTCGTTCCAATCCCCCTATGGGTGTTGACTTACAAAAAAATATTAATATTAATTAATATATTTCAACATTAATATCATTAGCATTTATATAAATAGTGTTTTAATACTATTTATTAATTTTGATTTTATTTAATATTAATTAAGATGAATACAAATATTAATATTACTTTTAATATTATTAATATTTACAAATATTAATTTTAACATTAATTACTAATATTAATAACATTAAATAATCATTGTCAGTCATGGTCAACCATGGTAATTAATCATGGTCATATTGTGATGAATATTGTCTCTTGGTCCAACATCACATTAACACAATCATGGCCATCCATGATCAACTATGGTCAAACTACCTTGGTCAACCATGGTGTGTAATCAGATTGTGACAAATATTATGTCAATATGAAAATCAAGCATGGTCAACCATCGTCCAATGTCGCATTGTGGAAAATATTGTGTCAATATGAAAATTAATCATGGTTAATAATGGCTAACCATGTTTACTTTAGGGTTTATAATATTTACCTTAGGGTTTATATACATTCGGTTATAATATTAAATCCTTGAGTTTAATATTATTCGCTCAAGTTTATAATCCCTTGGATTTTTAGTGTTAATCCCTTATATGTATTACTCCCTTTGGTTTACAATATCGATCCATTGGGTTTATTAATCTAAGGGTTCATATATTCCTAGGCTATAATATTATTCATATGGTTTATAATATTAATCCCACGGTTTAATATAAATCCCTTCAGTTTATAATCTTGGTCGACCATGGTTAATGAGTGGCCAATGTCACATTGTGACAAAGATTATCTCAATATGAAAATCAAGCACGTTCAACCATCATCAACCATGGTCATTCATGGTCAACCATGGTCCAATGTCACATTGTAACAACGATTGTCTCAATATGAAAATCAATCACTGTAATATTAATTAAATGAGTTTATTAATCCCTTGGGTTTATAATATTGATCCTAGGGTTTCTAATATTAATCATAGGGTTTAATGTTAAGTTTATTATTTATAATATTAATGTTATGGTTTAATGTTAGTCCCTTAAGTTTATAATCCCTTGGGTTTATCGTACTAATCCTTAGGGTTTATCAATCTTAGGGTTTATGTTCCTAGGATTTAATATTAATCCTAAGGTTTAATGTTATTCCCTTGGGTTTTTAAAATTAATCCCTTGGGTTTATTAATCGCATATGTTTATAATGTTAATCTTAAGGTTTATAATATTAATATTAGGGTTTACTATTTATTTTAGTGTTTATATCCCTTCGGTTTATAATATTAATTCCTTGTGTTTAATATTATTCCCATGGTTTATAATATGTTGGGTTTATCAGTCCCTTGCATTTATGATATCAATCCCTTGGGTTTATTAATCTAAGGGTTCATATTCCTAGGATATAATATTATTCACAAGATTTATAATATTAATCTTAGGGTTCAATTCAAAGCTCTTGGGTTATAATCCATTGGGTTTATAATATTGTGTCAATATGAAAATCAACCACGTCGATAATGGCCAACAATGTTTAGTTTAGGGGTTATAGTAGTTCTCTTAGGGTTTATATACATTAAGATTATAATATTAAATCCTTGGGTTTAATATTATTCCCTTGGGTTTTTAGTGTTAATCCCTTGATTTTATTAGTCCCTTTGGTTTATAATATCGATCCCTTGGGTTTATTAATCTAAGGGTTCATATTCCTAGGGTAGAATATTATTCATAGGGTTTATAATATTAATCATAGGGTTTAATATAAATCCCTTTAGTTTATAATCAAGGTCAACTATGGTCAACAAGGGTCCAATGTCAAATTTTGACAACGATTGTCTCAATATGAAAATCTACCATGTTCAACCATGGTCCAACATGACATTGTAACAAATATTGTCTCAATATGAAAATCAGTCATGGTCAACAATATTCAATCATGGTTAACCATAGTCAAATGTCACATTGTGATAAAGATTGTCTCAAAATGAAAATAAATCATGGTTAAATATGAAAATCAATCAATGGACAATCATCGTCAACCTTGGTCCAACATCACATTGTGACAAATATTGTCTCAATACAAAAATCAACCATGGTCAACCATCATCAACCATGGTCGACCATGGTTAGTCATTACCAACCATGGTCCAACATCACATTGTGACAAAGATTCTATCAATATGAAAATAAACCATGGTCAACTATGGTCAATCATGGTCAATGATCGTCAATAGCCATGGTCACATTGTGACAAAGATTGTCTCATGGTCCAATGTCACATTGTCACAACCATGGTCATCCATGGTCAAAAATGGTCGACCATGGTCAAACATGGTCAACCATGGTCCAACGTCGCATTGTGACAAATATTGTGAATATGAAAATCATCCATGGTGAACCATGGTCCAATGCCACATTATGACAAATATTATCTCAATATGGAAATCAATCATGGTCAACCATGGTCCAACATCACATTGTGATTAATATTGTCTCAATATGAAAATCAACCATGGTCAACTATGGTCAACAATGCTTTTTTACAATTATAATATTTATCTTAGGGTTTATATACCTTGGGTTTATAATATTAATCCTTTGGGTTTTTGGGTTTTTAGAATTAATCCCTTGATTTTATTAGTGCCTTGGGTTTATAATATCAATCCTTTGTGTTTATTAACGTAAGGGTTCATATTCTGAGGGCATAATATTATTGATAAGTTTTATAATATCAATCCTAGGGTTTAATATAAATCCATTCATTTATAAACCATGGTCCAATGTCACATTGTGACAAATATTGTCTCAATATTAAAATCAACCATGTTCAACAATGTTTATTTTACGATTTATAATATTTATCTTAGGGTTTATATATCTTCAGTTTATAATATAAATCCTTTGGGTTTTTAGGTTTTTAGAATTAATCCCTTGATTTTATTAGTGCCTTTGGATTATAATATAAATCCCTTGGGTTTATTAATGTAAGGGTTCATATTCTTAGGGAATAATATTATTGATAAGGTTTATAATATCAATCATAGGGTTTAATATAAATCCCTTAGGTTTACAATCTATTGGGTTTGTAATATAAGTTCCTTGCGTTCATGATATTAATTATAGGGTTTATATTCCTAGGGTTTAATTTTATTCGCATGCATTTATAATCCCTTAGGTTTTTAATATTAAGCCCTTGGGCTTATTAATCCATTGGGTTTATAATATTAATAATAAGGTTCACACCATGAATCTTCGAGTTTAATGTTTATGTTAGGGTTTATAATATTTATCATAGGGCCTATATCCCTTTGGTTTATAATATTAATCCATTGGGTTTACTATCATTCGCTTGGGTTTTTAGTATTAATACATTGGGTTTATTAGCCCCTTGGGCTTATAATATCAAGGGTTTAATATTGTTACATTTGAATAGTACAAAAATGTATTCAACATCACAAACATTGTCTCAATATGAAAATAAGTCTAACAATCATTGTCGCATTGTTGCATTAAAAAACTTGGATTCAATACAAGGTTTATAATATTAGGGTCTTTTAATATTTGGTTTATAATATTAAATTTTAATATTGGGTTTATGATTTGTAGTATTAGGGTTTATAATATTAATCTTAGGGTTTACTATTAATCGCTTGGGTTTTTAATATTAATCATTTGGGTTTATCAATCCCTTAGGTTTATAATATTAATCCCTCGGGTTTATAATTACCCCCCTTGGTTTATAATCCATTGAGTTTATAATATTAATCCATTAGGTGTATTAATTTCCTGGATTTGTAGTATTAATATCTTGGGTTTATAATATTAATGCAAAGGTTTATAATATTAATCTTAGGGTTTATATTCATATGGTTTAGTATTAATACTAGGGTCTAATGCGATTCACTTGAGTTTATAATCCCTCACGTTTTTAATATTAATCCAATTGCTTTATTATTCCCTTTGTTTTATAATAATGATCCTAGGGTTATAATATTAATCTTAAGGTTTAATGTTAGTCCCTTAAGTTTATAATTCTTTGGGTTTATAGTATTAATCCTTTGGATTTATTAATCTTAGGGTTTATGTTCCTAGGGTTTAATCCCTTGGGTTTTTAATATGGTCGGTTGGGCTTTTATTCACATAAATTTATAATGTTAATGTTAATGTTTGTAATATTAATCGTAGGGTTTAATGCTTATTTTACGATTTATATTGCTTCGGTTTATAATATTAATTCCTTGTGTTTAATATTATTCCTATGGGTTTATAATGCCTTGGGTCTATTAGTCCCTTGTGTTTATGATATCAATCCCTTATGTTTATTAATTTAAGGGTTCATATTCCTAGGGTATAATATTATTCACAAGGTTTATAATATTAATCCTAGGGTTTAATTTAAATCTCTTGGGTTTATAATCCATTGGGTTTATAATATTCTATCAATATGAAAATAAACTATGGTCAATGATGGTCAACCGTATTTATTTTACAGCTTATAATATTTATCCAATGTCACATTGTCACAACCATGGTCATCCATGGTCAACCATGGTCGACCATGGTCCAATGTCGCATTGTGACAAATATTGTCAATATGAAAATCATCCATGGTGAACCATGGTCCAATGTCACATTATGAAAAATATTTTCTCAATATGGAAATCAATCATGGTCAACCATGGTCAATAATGTTTGTTTTACGATTTATAATATTTATCTTAGGGTTTATATACCTTGGGTTTATAATATTAATCCTTTGGGTTTTTGGGTTTTTAGAATTAATCCCTTAATTTTATTAGTGTCTTGGGTTTATAATATCAATCCCTTGGGTTTATTAATGTAAGGGTTCATATTCTTAGGGCATAATATTATTGATAAGGTTTATAATATCAATCCTAGTGTTTAATATAAATCCCTTGGGTTTATCAACCATGGTCCAACGTCACATTGTGACAAATATTGTCTCAATATGAAAATCAACCATGGTCAACAATGTTTGTTTTACGATTTATAATATTTATCTTAGGGTTTATATACCTTGGGTTTATAATATTAATCCTTTGGGTTTTTGGGTTTTTAGAATTAATCCCTTGATTTTATTAGTGCCTTGGGTTTATAATATCAATCCCTTGGGTTTATTAATGTAAGGGTTCATATTCTTAGGGCATAATATTATTGATAAGGTTTATAATATCAATCCTATGGTTTAATATAAATCCCTTGGGTTTAGAATCTATTGGGTTTGTAATATAAATTCCTTGGGTTCATAATATTAATTACAAGGTTTACATTCCTAGGGTTTAATATTAGGCCTATGTTTTACAATATTAATCCCTTGGGTTTATTAATTTTAGGGTTTTTATTTCCTATGGTTTAATATTCATCCTAGGGTTTAATGTTATTCGTTTGGGTTTATTAATCCATTGAGTTTATGACATTAATCGTAAGGTTCATGATATGAATATTCGGGTCTAATGTTTATTTTAGGGTTTATAATATTTATACCCAGGTCTATATCCCTTGGGTTTAATATTATTCCCTTGGGTTTATAATCCCTTCGCTTTTTAGTATTAATCCTTTGGGTTTATAATATTAATCATATGGTTTATATTCCTAAGGTACAAAATTATTAAATAGATTTATAATAGTAATTCTAGGGTCTAATTTAAATCTCTTAGGTTTATAATCTATTGAGTTTATAATACAAATTCCTTGGGTTTATTAATCCCTTGGTTTAGAATATTATGTAAATTATGTTATAGTTTGAAATATAATATTATATAAAAACATAGTATTATATTAATATATAGTATATTATTAATATGATAACCATTTTGTTATTTATATCATTATTAGCAATTACAAATATTTAATTTTTAATAGCATTATATACCTAATAACTATTAATGAAATTCATATATGCCTATTCGCGTATATCAACAACATTTACTAATAGAATTGTAAGTGTAATTTATATCAGTATATATCAACCACGCTAGTAAATATAGTTGTTCTAGTATTAAAAAATGTTAATGTTACAGCAGAATTAATACAATAGTCATTAACCAAAATAAATGTATTTAAGTGTATGCATTCTAGTTAAGTAAAAACGTTTAATAAAAAAAATGTTTTAAAAATACAAATAAATATTTTTAATTGTCTAGGGTAATTTAACTTTCCATAAACATGGTAAGGGTGGTTTGATATAGCTTTGGTGGAATGTCGAAGATAGATCTCCTCTGCATTGCTCTCCTCTGCGAGCTCTTCTTCGCATCCGCATTTCCATTTCGGAGGAAGTTCATTATGCAGAGTGTGAAGGTTTTTTGCACAATGAAATTTCTCTGAAATAACAATTCCGAGTTGAAACAATGCGGAGGAGAGCTATCCTCGGCATTTCAAAAGATCAGAAACAATGTTATATGGTTGAAAATGTAATTCGGAAGAAAACGATGAGTATGAAAGCGATTTCTTCCCGTTCTTGAAGGAAAATTGAAAGCAACGCACTACAAGGGGTCTATCCAAGCAGCCACCAACTCGCAATTTCATCCTATTGTATTTTTTTTTACGACTACATAAACAGTTTTCCCTCTTCGGTATTTCTGAGCGATGGCATAGGATAAGGGAGGCCTATAACTCTGTTTCTAAGCCGAAATCTGTGACATGATTTTGGTGAAATTTTTTATGTCAATTAGAGTTTCAAAATAGTTTTGATTCTCTATAAAACTATTTTTCCTACGTTTCTTAGCAACAAACGTATCTTATAAACTAGCTCTAGCTTAGCCCTCTGCCTCAAGTATAGATACGGAAAGGTATCCCCAATTTATCCCTAAAACCTTAAACTTTATGCAAATTACATGCTCATAGTAAATGTGCCACATACTAAAGATCCTTCTTAGTGATGAGGTTGTGTGAAATGTCCAAACTATAACCTATACACTAGTTTTTTTGAATCATGTCTTTCTTTTAATGTTGTTTATAATAGCGACCTGCTATGCAATAAAGCAACTTCACGGTTTGTAAACAAGAAAAGAAAGCAACAAATGCTCTTTTTATATGCAGTTACTAACTTTCTGAAAGTTGCAGTTAGCTTCTCAAATATGTAACGTGTCACTTAAATGTAACTTGATTGCGGATTTTAAGATATTTCAGAAATAGAAAGAGATTTTTGATTAATTTTCAAAATATTTTAAAATTTGAGAACATCTAAATCACAAAAATGTATCATTTACAATGTTTCACAGTGAGAAACTAGTTATAAAGTGAATAAAAATCAATAACTTAATTGAATAAAAATCAATAACTTAAGTTAAGACGGAATTGTTTTTTGGATAGATTTTTTAGAAGTTTCTTTTTTAGGTTTTTTCGGTCTAATTTGTCTAAAATCTGACAGGAATTTATTGAAATTACAAGTTTGATGGATAACACTTTCACAATAGAAGTGCCCTAAGGGATTTTACAGGTTGTTGAATCCATATATATTGTTAAAAAACCAGTTTAAATAACACAAATCTAGATTTCACCTCAAATTTATCGACAAACACAAGAAAATCCAAAAAATCCCAATAAAAACAACTCCAATTTAAAACTACAATACTTTATTATCGCCTTATAAGTCAATGCAAACTAAGTTTACCTTCCAATTATGGATATTAAGTCACTGCCCAAAAAACTAGGAACATATTTCAAATATTGTGATATTACTAAATGTACCTTTCAATTGTGGATATTATATCACTGCCCAAAAACATAAGAGCATATTTCAAATATTGTGATATTTAACATTCTTTGAGTTCTGATTTTTCTATTTAATGGAAAATAATTTAGGGTAACAATCACACGTAGGTGATAAAAACGGTCATGTGCGCAATGGGCAGATTATGTTCAATCCAAAGATGTAAATACCAGGAATTCATGTTGACTACGGAGTAAGTTGTGTTGAACAGTGAATTTAAGTTCATTGTAGAACAAGTTGTGCGAAGGTGCGAAGCAAGGTTTTCATTATGCACCTCCGCACGACGTGTCTCCCTTCCAATCAAAGGCCGGGACTTTGCAGCTCGAGGCACCGTTGAATCTATCCCTATTTCGATGAGTTGTTGTAAGGCGAGAAATATGTGTGCGCCATTTTCAATATAAGCACAAAAGTATTACGGTCTCTCCCATTCTATGACCTGGACAGAGACTCTCTAGATAACCCAAGGAATAGTTATTCCTATGGGTTTAAAGGCTCCATTGGCTATTGGATTTCCTACTCTGGCAAAGAAAGAAGGTAGGGAAATATTAAAGTTATTTAGGGTATATACATATAAATCTTAAACTACGTTTTATGTTAAATGTTAAGTATGTCTAAACTATCAGTTAAATAATTACTAAAATATGATATAAAGAAAAGCAATCATAAATTAATGTTCTTAATGATTTTTTTGGGTGAAATATCGAATACTTAAAATATAAATTAAATATTAAATGTAACATTTAAATTATAAAAGGAGTTGTAATTTAGAATATAGATAATTCTGGATATTATATAGTAAAAAATGAAACATTACAATAATATAAATATTCAATTTTTTTTAAAGAAACAAAACAATCTATAGTATTTAAATCTTTTAAATCAAGAATAAATATTAAATACAAATAACTAATTACTATTTCCTATGTAATCTTATTCTCGACGGAGGTAAACTGAAAAGATAATCATAAAAATATATGTAAAACAAATTACTCTTTAATTACTTATTGACAAAACAATTTCGTAAATAAATATGGAAAAAAATTAATAAACTAGAAATGGTTACAACATATGCACATTAGTTCAATTTGTATAAAAATAACATCCCCAATAATTTGAACATATGCACATTAATTCAATTGATTCAATTTGTATAAAAATAACATCCCCATAATTTGAATACATGGAAATAATTCACAGGCACATAGACAAGATCTATGTTAATATCAACATTCTCATTAAGATACAAATCATTGAAAAATTATGATTGAATATAAATATACATAAATAGAACTAACACGATAAAGAAGAGAAATGCAATAATTCATTGCTTGTTCATGGATCTAACTTATAGAATGACATAGTTCTTTCTTAGGAATTTTTAGAAATCAAATTACAAAAAATCCAAAAGTAGATAAATAACAAGTGGTTATGGAGATCAAAATAACATAATCATTAAGTTATTGAGTTAAATCAAATCAAAACACTTAAAAAAAACTTAAGTTCAATAAGTTAGAAAGTCAGTGTATACAATAAGTTAGCATTTTTCCTCTTCACAACCTAAAACCTACAGGTGCATGCCCCTCCCTTATAGAATTCTTCATGGCATTTATAATACATTCATAAAACTTTTCTCTCTACCCACAAATACTAGACGGATCTTGACAAGATCGAAAACCTGATTTCCTGCGAAAAATACATCCCCAAAATCGATACGTTCATCTCATCTTCCTTATCTAAAACCAGAACTGGTTCTAATTGTTTAGAAAATTCAGATGGAATTCAAATGAATAAAATTTCCCTTACTCTACTACCACTCTAATCCTTTCACTACAACATAGAAGCGCGTCTTAAGATAATATTTGAGATAAATTTTGGGTAAATTGTCTTAACTTGCACATTATCTTAAATATTGTCTTTAAACCAGTGTTTCAAATTATTATTGTCTTAAAAAGTGTCTCTATAAAGACAGTATATAACACATGCATTATTGTCTTTTAGGAGATAATTTCTTTCTTGTCTCCCTAAAGAGAATAGTTAGGACTAAAGAAATTCTCATTATAGAGTTGAATATTACTTTAATTATAGCTATTATCTTTCTAGAGAGAATACAAATTATATTTAAAGACAATTCGATGTCACTTTTGTTTCTTTACAAACAGTATAAAATAATGAATCCAAAAATTTTCTCACCATTGAAATAAATCAATATAAAAAATATTTGATTAAAAATAAAGTACAATAATTACAATATTATTGATTAATTCATGTTAGGGCACAATGGAATTGAACCACCAACCTCTTTCTTATAAGGAAAGTTCTCTTCTATTGAGATAGAACCATTTAAAGGATTGTCATTAGTGAAGTTAAGGGGTTGAACAAGTAGTTTGTAGAGAGTGCCGAGTCTTATCCACATTTCACTACACTGGAAATTTTTAGGTAATTAGTCCTTGTTTATAATCGTCATGATTTTATCCTACCAATCTTTAGTCTATTGAGATTACCATCAAAATATTTTCTATATTTCTTGTTTTTTAAATAATCATAGGATCTAGTGTCATTTTTGAATCACTATACATGATACTCTTCTATTTTTTTGATGACCACTTATATCTTTATTTTCATTCTCCAATATGGACACATTCTCCCATTATTGCTTCAAAACTTGTCTCGTTGCTCATAGGGAAATCCTTATTTGAGAGTTCTTAAAAAAATTTCTCAACCCACACAATTATTCATAAAATAAATGCCTTACTAATATTACTAGCAAAACATATATTTTCATTACAATATATAAAACAAGTTTGCATGGAAGATAGAGCATTGTCCTACAAGAACAAACAATAAATGGTGTTTATTGTTATTTTCATGTACTAAAAAGTTTAATTTATAATCAAATATCATTAATGCTATAAAGAAAACTAAATCGAAGGGTTATGGCTAGAGAAAGTATGAGGTGGAGTTGCAGTGATATAATCTTTCATTGAAATTTCCCATAATTGAATGCCCATTACCATAGTTTTCTATAAACCGAAATAAATCTATTATTTAGAACTAAACAAAGTATAAAATAGAATTTCATTGATCCACTATGTCATTAAAAGTTCCAATAATTTACTGCCCACTACCATACTAATCTCGGTCTTGATTTATTTTATCTTGTGTTTGTAGCTTCTTATCCTTGACTAACTATCAATTACCCAACCTTGTGATTAGAAACTATGTTTTTTTTCCTTAAAAAATATATACACACACACTACTAAAAACTTAACTTTATAATAACAAATACTAAAACACTGCCATACATGGTGCTAAATTGTAACCAAGAGTAGTATCTAGTCTCATGTTTGGGACTAAGGATAGATGCAACCTGAAATATTGTGATCCAATTTTTGTAGTGTCAATAATGATAGTAAAATATACTAGCTTTATTAAAAATATTATCTTATTTGAAACCACATTTTGGTCATGGAATATGAACTAAAACTTTTTCTCATTCAGCAAGAGATTATCTTTTTCAAATGTAAGGAAACAAATTAACTAGCCAAAACTCAAAGGAATTTAGTAAATGTGGGAGTCTTCCCCCTTATGGACCACTATTGGATTATTTCATGTGACCAACTTATCTCACATGCTGATGTTGTTACATGATAAGGTATTTAAATATTTTTACATTATATATTTTATAACTATTATATCAAATTAAAAGTAGAAAATCAATCCATGCCCTAATCACATCATAACATTTTACATATATTGGCAACCTCATTACCTTAGTCCATTGGGTGATGTGTCCCTTGGCTAGTGGGAAGAGAGACAAGGATATTTCCAAACATTCCAAGACATTCAATCCATGCAGTAATGAGCAAAGTCATTGTGGCAATGGAAACCATTCTATTAATGCCAATAGTGATCATTAAAAATAATCTATAAGGATACATATGAACTATTGCATATGTAAATAGATATGCATCACCATATAAAACAATTATTAAAACCAAAGTTAAAGGTAATTCATGAATTAAAATTACATTTAACAATAATTTCATTGGCCAAACCTTATTGAATTTGTGTTGCTACTAGTTAACACATCAATTTTCAAAATTGATCCTTGAAATATGGAAAATATAATGACTTAGATGCCAACGGACCCCAGCTACCACTAGTAAGGATCCATCTAGAGCCTCTCCAACATGTTCACACTATTCTCAACAATCTCATGGTTTGGGAGGCTAACCTTATCTCTAGGCTAGAAAAGCTATAAAATAAAAGGGGCATGAAACCACTGGCTCTAGTAACAAGCAACCACTTGGATCCAACATTGATGCCTAAGAGACAATTAGTATTAAACCAAATATTTATGTTACTAGCTAGGGCCAACCGATAAAAACCATGATGATGCATTGTACAATTTTGTCCAATAATTATTGCTACCAAACATTTCCAGCCATGTGTTTATTCTTAGGCCTCGGGTTGTAGTTTGTGGCCACCACATTTGTGGCACACCATTTTTTGTATTAAATACATGCACACACACACACAAGGGGTCAGCTCAACCAATTGCTTCCAACGTTATTGGATATTTGGCAATGCAAGCAAGTCCCTAATTTGACACCCCTTGGGTAAGTTGTGTTGATCTATTTCAATAAGTTTACTATGGATGTCATCCATAATCGTTGAGAAGAATCTTGTTGGTTTCTTTGTGAAGTTTTCTTTAAATAAATGAAAAAATAAAATATGTACAAATATATATATGAAAGAAATTTACACTCATAAATTTCACTTTATATCCACTCCATGATGATATACTACTCTAAATGATACTCTTCTCACACACTTCTTTGTCTCACATATAGAGGGGTAGGAGCAAGGTAGTTTATAACCCGTTTCAAAGAGGCATTGTGGTTGAAGCAGGGAATTTAAACCATTTCCTTCTCTTATCGTGGGCATACAAATGATTTATTTCCTCAAACTTAGCTATAAAATTCTCAATAGACAGACACATTGAGTTCTACAATGATGTATTTATGTTTTTTAATGTTAAACATAACTATGGCAATGACAGAAGATATGAAGGATAAGCATTAGATGCATATATTATTCACATGATATACATTTATAATACATTGGAGTGACTCTTGGATTCATCTTCCAATGTCTCTTGGAATCCCTTTGATTGTTCAACTTCCTCACCATAGCCCTTAGCTGATTAGGTGTCCAACATTCCCCCACTTAATACGAAGGGGTATGTGTCAGTCCAAGAACAGAGTTGTAATACCAAAATATGAAAAAAAGCATGGTAGCACTAGGTTGAATATGCTCTTTGAAATGTTGGTATAAGGGGTTGGTTTAAGGATGATCACCAACACTGGAATGCTTTGTGCAGTTCCATAAACTCTTCCAAACCTGGCAAGAAGTTGAAATCTTCTACTAGAAGAAATGTTCCTAATGCTTTGGGGAGGTAGACCTTCAACCTAGAAAACGAATGTCTACGAACTGAGGTGATTTAAGGATGAGCGCCAACTATGGAATACTTAATGAAATTCCTAGAACTCTTCTAGAACTGGCAAGAAGTTGAAGTCTGCTGCTAGAGGAAGTGTCACCAAATCTTTCAAGAGGGAGAAGCTTAACCTAAAAAGGGAGGTCTCAACCCTGCATAGATGGTTTAAGGCTATCCACCAACCAAAGGTATTCTCAGGGGCATCTTTGTCTCTGGATACAACACTGAATTAGGCAGCAGGCTCAGGTTGTCACTCAGGCCTGCTTGATGTGGCTTTGAAGCTTGTATATGACCATCACTTCCCCCCTGTCAGATACAAGGTGATAAAATTGAGAAAACTCAAATGAAAGATTGTTCAATACTCTAGAACAAGTTCTGACATATTACTGAAATATCTTCTTGGTTGTTAAAGCCCATTACCAAGAAGCGATCCATCAAAGATGAATCTTTGTTCTTGCAAGAGGCTTATTTTTTAGGGATATGTTTGAAGAATGAGTGGTTTTATGACAATTATCACATAGATGAAGACCAAAACAATGATCTTTCATATGGCCAACTTGGTCACAATGTTGGGATTTAACAATATGTTGTGGTTGGTATGGAAGAGGATCAAAATATGGAACAGTTGAAGATGAAATGTCATAAAGAAATTCAACACTCTGAAATTGGGTGGGGTTTGAGTATCTGGAATATGAAAGGACACATCCTTGTCATATCCAAAACCAATTCTATGCTTGTTATGGAAAATATCTTCCCAAGTTTTGATGATGGTCTTGGGAAGTGTGTGCTGAACTTCCGCATCTAGATGCAACTCTACTCCTTCATTAGGAACTAAATCTTAATGAACTTTAACATTACTAACTTTCTCCTGATGGGATTCTGTCTCAATGTTCTGAACAAAAATAGCTTCAGAATGATGACTCCAATGTCGTAATTTTGCTTGCTGAAGCTAAGATTCAAGCTCCAAAAAATCTATTTTTCCCTGTGCATTCTACAGATAGGTTTTAATATCACATAGAGTTTTATTCTTGATTTTCACTTTATCATGATCATTGCAATGTATTAAAGTTTTCAAGAACTATAATACTTCAGTAATTCAAGACATTTTCCAGTAAATAAATCTCAACTAATGTTAAAATAATGTAGAAACTATAGACTCCCAACTTTTTAGTGGCAGTAAACGTCTGAGGAATTTGGGCATCTTTGTTATATAAATATGTTAGGTAGTAGTGAACATAGACTCCAATGAAACATAGTCAATAACATCTACCATAACTATTCCAATGCACTTAGCTCCGACATTTGCATTTTAAAACCAAGGACAAAGACTGGAAAGCCCACAGGTTGTATTTCTTTTGAAATACTCCTGAGAAAATTATTTTGAAACCAGTGAAAAATGTTGCTTAACCGCTCAATATAGAGGACCAATAGGATGTTGCTCCCCTCAACACATACGATGCACATAATTCGAATAAATTCAACCAACTCATGAGCTTGCACTCCAACAATCAACACAACTTCCTGTCTACAAAATACACCAATTGATTGAAACTCCACACAAGCTTCAAAAGAACATGAGGCGATCAAACTTAAAATCGCATGTCTACTCTTATCTCAGAGATTCATCCATTTTTTATACAAATTCAAGGCATTATCGACATTAAAGTAGATTTTTTTTTATAGGAGAGGGATTGAAGATTTCCTGTGTGGAAAATTGGTATACAAAGGAGAAGCATCGGAGTGTAGATCCATTGAGAATGTTGTTGTCAGTTCAGTATGACCGACACAACATATTTAATGGTGAGGCATCAATGGTATCAATGCATAATAGACATGAATTCAAGAAATAGAGCAAGGTGATCTCATTATTGCTCATGCAACAAACAAACAACTGTTGAATTTCAAATACCAGAGTTCTTGACCAACACAAGGAATAAACACATGAACATGGGTTTCAAATAAATGTGTAAAGAATATATATCAAGTCTTCAATCCTACACTTCAGAAGTTCCTATTCGTCTTCCCCATGGAATCTTTTCCATAAATTCCTCAAATCCTTCTCATCGCACAGTAAAATATGCATCACCATACATCTAGAAATGACCCATCAGGACCAAGGTGGAGAAAAAAATCATGCTCAAAACTAGGTAACCTCCATGCATCTCGATGCTAAAAATTATATATAGATACACACTTATTCTTCATCCATACATAAATTTTTGAGTCACCGATGAGTAGTAGATATAATTTAAATAATATTCAATTGGTGACACGTACACATCGCAACCCCCTTCATTTGTCTATCCATTTTCATCTATGTTTGGTGACTCCAATTCAGACATCAAAAAACTCTAGGCTACAATACTCACATACATAGAAGGGCCAACAAGCAGAATGAGATTAGGATGTTGGTTACTAGCAAATTCTATTGGAGTATAGTGCCTCTAAAACTGAGGATGTGTTCCTCTACGCAAGCTATTTTCTTGAATAATGATGTAAAGGAGTTTTAAAAAGCTCAAACATGCACTATCTAAGCTGCAACCAACACTAGTGCTGTAGTTGATGAAGGTAAGTTGAAGTACCAGAAAGTAGCCTTCACTATAGACACAGGAATTGAAGCAAATGACTACTATCACTTCATCTTATGAGGACCCCAGAGGAAACACAAGAAAGAAGCAACAAACTTGATACATCTTACGAAGAGAATATTTGGACATTTCTTGATGGAATATCGTAATTCTTTTATCCAAAAAAATTCAAGTAACAGCCAATCCATCGAAAGTATGATCCATAATGAAGGTGAGCATATAACAACACATGATATGTTGACTAATAAGGTTCTATCTGTGTAAGTATATTCAAAGAGATTGGGAGTCTTGTCTAATATATCTCGTCTTGAATTTATCGATCCATAGATATGAGAATGGCATGCACGCTTGGAACCTCTTGTGCTTTTTTTCTCGTTGAAGGAAGCCAACCTATTGAGCAAGATGACCCCAACTAGGAAATTTATATCACGGTCTAGAGGGGGTCATTAAGTGGAGGAAGTGTTGTGTGTAGATTATTTGGATTCTATATTGTTTACCATTTCTATCATTATCCAGACACCACCCCTCTACGAATTATCCATAGGACAGTCGCGAGGCGTTTTGGAGTCCACCAAGATAAGGCTTGATGCACTAACAAAGAAATGACCATGAGTAGACTATTAAAGTACGCACCCAAACTATGATATGTAAATAAACACAATGCAAGAAAGACTGACACTTAAGAAATAGCGTTAGCATTCTGAAGAGGATTTCTTGGAAGTTGGCTTAAGTGTTAATATATATGCCTCAGTCGTTGCCCAAATGTAGAAAACAATGCAGATTCTAAAACGTTCTAATTAAAAGTACCATTTCAAACTGTCCATCTCAAAATTAGAAACCAAGAATCCACAATCAAATCCTACGTCGCCAAATGAAATCCTATAAATTTACCATCGAAATGCATTAAATTCAATGATTTTACATTCAAAATTCTAGTCTCTACAATAATTTCCACAACATTGCGGCATACCACCAATGTGGGAAAAATACATGTGAGAATGCCTTGAAATGTTACGCAAATAATCAGAGATGGAGATGCACATGTTTACATAGGCCACAAAAACAAGTGGCTCACAAAATATTGAGTAGTTTATAAATGTACCAACGTTGATACCATGTTAAACATAACCATGGTGGAGAAATAAGATATGAAGGATAAACATTAGATGCATGTATTATTCGCATGATATACATTTATAGTACATTGGAGTGACTCTTGGATTCCTATTCCAAGGTCTCTTGGACTCCCTTTGATTTTTCAACTTCCTCACCATAACCCTTAGCAAATTAGGCGTCCAATATTTAAAGCCGTGAAAAGTTTTTATTTTTTGTTGATATAGCTCATAGGTTCTGTGATAGTGAACAACTTTTGAAGCTTGCTTTTGAATGCTATAATATATCTAAGGCATGTATGCAAAGCTATCATGAGCCAAATATGAGACCTCTCGCCCAAATTTGGGGAGGTTACAAATTCAACTCTCTTGATCCCCTAACTGTTAATATTACTAATTAGGGCCACTTTTTTACCACATTTACCATCCATGGATCATGGAAAAGTACTTGAAGGGTTTTCAATGAATTGTTCTCATAGGAAAAAAAATACTCAAGAGGTTTTGTTTGGAAAAGAGAACAAATATGTGTATATATATCTGCATAGATATATAGGTAGGCGGATAGATAACATTGTTTTATAGCCACTATTGTTAGTTCATGTGGTTTTACATGCCATGCCAAATCCATAATAACCATAAATATCATAAGGTAAAATACAATTAGGTTCCTTGAGGGTTGTTTAGTCAATTTGGTGTCCTAAATTGCTACATAAATTATCAATCCGGGTGTCATAAACTAATGAAGTGTAGTGAACTATATGTGCTAAATAACCCTTTCTTACCTCACTATTTTCAAGTTTATGTTGTTTTGGGGTTTTGTTCTTTTCACTCGTAAATTTCTGCAATGTAATTGAATTCTTAATCTACTACTGATAGAAACCTAGAAGAATGAAGTGAGAGTCTAAAAGTGCTTTCTAGGCCAAGTTTGGAAGTGGAGTTTTCAAAACAAGAAAGTGAAGACAAAGCTTATCTTCTTGCTATTGTAATGGTTTCCAAAATATGAGCTTAAAAGACTCTTAAAACTACTATCTACAAAATCAAAACGTGAATGAGAAAATGGAATTGCAGTTGTCTACAACAAACTAAGAATGAAATATTGAAAACAAAACTACTTCTGTTGTCTATTCTACTTGCAAAATTAAAGTCTAATGAACTACTGCAATTAAACTAAAGGAAAGAAAAAAAACTGAAATTGCAACTATACTATTTGTGAAAGAAAAACTAGATGAAGCATTGTTATGACTCTGCTATATAATTTAGGGAGAAATTAACTCCTTATGATAGCAACATTTGAGAGATTCCATTATTCACCATTCTAAAAGAAGTAAACATTAAAAGTGCAAGGCAAAACTCAATCATTAGACAGGCATTTCACCACTTAGTCTTAGGTTCAACCATAAACGAAGGGCGTTTGGAAATATCTCTTTAAATCATGAGTTGCTTAAATTGACAAGAAAATGGCATCAAGCTATCTAACTCTAAACTAATGAATCAACAAGTAATCTCATTTATAAACACAACATTTTGCCATTTAGTTTGAAGATCAATCATCAACGAAAGGCTCTAGAAATATTTGCTTATAACATGAGTGACTACACTAAGAAGGAAAAGGTACTAAACAACAAGAAATATCATCCATAAATCCCATATTTCACCATTTAGTTTGAGGATAAACCATCAATGAAAGGCTGTGGAAACATACATTTATGTAATGAGTGACTATCCTAATAAGTAAAGGAATGAAACGGATTAAATTAAAAAAAAAACTAAAAACTAAGGAACAACAGAAGAAATGATGCTACTTGACACAATTTAAAAACCATAGTTAAGAAACTAGAGCATAAGAGAAACTAAAGAACTACTTCTAAACTAGAATGCACCTATCTAAGTTAGTAGAAACAAGTGAAAAAAGCCACAATGAACACAGGGTTAGAAACGATTATGGACATAAATAAAAACACAGTAAATGTATAGCTAAACAAAGGAAAATAACAAATGGAAATGTACAGAAATGAAAAGTAACCTCGACCAAGCAGGGGCCCTCTGCACGGCCTAGGACTAGCAATGTAAAATCACTTCACACACTCAAGTATCTAGATGAAAAAACAAAGTTTTTATAGTGAAAAAAGAGTACTGAATGTCTCGCACTTACAAATGAAAATTACTCTACTTCATCATCAAAAACATTAACTAGTTCTGCATTCCAAACACTAAGCTTTATATGAAAAATTCACAATTGTTTTTAAGAGAAAAGTCTTCTACAACAGACATGTGAATAGGTAGTGCATCCGAAAATTTAGTCTTCGGTTGGATCGAACAGTAAATATCTAAACAGTGGTTGTTGGATTTGGTTATGCAAATGGAAAACGACGTCCTCAGCTTTAGGAACATGCCTCAGATTCATTTATGTGCAAAAACATAGTTCTAGTTGCTGTAGGACTTCTTTGTTGAATCCCCTTTGACTGGGGTCTTTCTCCTCGAATTTGATCAAAGGATAGGACACCATCCATGTGCTAACATTTTCCCATTTACCCAAGTGGCTTGTTTCTTCTATCGACACCTATAACCTACAAAAGTATGGAGATGGCTGGGGAATGGCCGGTTAACTGTGGAAAGTGGCTATGTTCTGTAGCTAAAAAACAAAACCCTATCCAAATAACACAGATAATAATATAATTTGAAAATCACTAAAACGTACTCCTGGAAGCACCATACAATGGCTTTTGATGGCTTAGGATGCATTGGCATGCGAAAACAAAGGAAGAAGGATGAAGAAATTGCTTGAAAAAGAAGCCGTTTCGGAACTCAACATACCCCCACTGTGAAGTTGTTGCATGTCCTCATGCAACCAAAATTGTAACAATCCTTCTTCTACTGCATCTGCTCTGAAACCTTAGCTAGAACATCCAACCTTTTCTTGTTTCTCTTTGCTGCCACTGCCATTCTAGGCTTTCTCATGAGGAATCTAAATTTAAGGTTGATGAGGGCCCTGCTTAGCTTCCTATTTTTCTTCTTCAATTTTATGTTCTTCTTATGCCACAGACCCAAATGAAGCATGGTATTATCATGAATGATTTTTTCCAAATTATTTTACTCTTTTAAAGTTTCATTTTCCTTCTGAGTATGCCTATTTAATACCTCTAACTCATAGATTTCTTGCTTTAGTGAGTGAATCAGAGTTTCTTGTGATGTAGCTGGCTATTCAGGGTTGGATGAGGTCCCCTGATCTATTGTTGTATTCTTCTACTCCAATGACTCAATATAGTCATAAATCTACTGCTGAACTAGGTCAATCTCTGGAGATACTCTTCTTGGACTACTTTCAAAGCCTAGTTGAGGAGAATGTTGTGGACTCTGCTCAAATAAGATGTTATCTTGGGATTGAGTTGGAGTCTCCTCTCCGAGATCTATGAATTGGGCCTCTTTTATCTATTTTTTTTTTCATTTTTCCTTTAAGCCTAGAGCTTCTCCTTAGACTTTGTGAGCCTATGTTTTCTTCTTCTATGACCTGTCTCCTTTTCCATTTTTTTTTCTTTCTTGGAATGTTCCTTAATGTGGACTAATTTCTCAGAGAGAAATTGTTCCTCTTTTGATGAGTGCTCAGGAGTTTGATAGATTTCCCCAACTTCGCTTTTTCTTTTTCCTCTCTATTTTGTTTTCTTCATGATCTTGGTTAGAGTTTCAGAGAGAGGTTCTTCCTCACTATTTTCTTTTGCTGAACTGCTAGGAGTATTTTGAATTGCAAGAATTGTTCTCCTCCTCCTACTCTTCTTTACTAAACTCCCTTTAGGTAACTCATGCAGATCTTGGGAAAAGTTCCTGATCAGGAAGTTTTCCTATGTGTCTCCTATATCCTTCACGTAATTTTCAACTAGAATTTGTATGAGACCATGGTGATAAAGGTGAGGTTCTATATCTTTTATTTTATTTTGAACAGTGGTGGACTGCTTCCTTAAGATATTCAACAGAAAGTAAGGGATATTCATGGTTCCATTTTCCAAAAATTTCATCAACAACCTTATTTCATACATGTACATTGAACCATATTTACCGTCACATTTGATAAATTTCTGAGTAATCAAGAGAAAACTACTCCATTTATCCTTTAATGCAGAGATGGGAATTCCGCTTTTGAAAATTGAGATATCCATACCTGGGTTTTGGAGAATAAATTTCCAAGCCTCATCATTGAATTCCTTATTTTTAAACCACCTCTCTCCATCTTTTGGAAGTTCTATTGCAACTGCAATGGAAGATTCAGTCACTGAGAACCTTATATCACCAATCTTCACTTCTACCCCATCAAAAGATCTTGCAAATGTTCTGGTGACTTCTTTGTGATGGCCATTGAATTTCTTGATAAACTTCAGCCAGCCAGCCATCTTCAATTTCTTCTTCAACTGAGGGTATCCCTCCATAAACTTGACTCCTATGGGCTCTTTTCTTACAATGAGACCCATTCTACTTTTCTTCATTGTGTAGAAACTCTGTAAATGGTGGTTATATGGGAACAGAGTAGTTATAGGCATGGAAATGGAATACCAGAGAATTGTAGATAAAATAGGTGGATATGGAACTGGAAAAAAATGATGGATATGAGAAATAGTTATGGAGGGTATACGAAGTAGGAAAAATACACAGAACCAAGAATTGAATGAATAGTCTGAGTGCTTGCTTTCATAAGAAGGTTGTGGGAGTAAAGATAAACTGGAAACTCGGTGTGTGAAAAAGCCGTAATTCAACTAAGTTACGTTCACATAATTAGTCATTTAAACAGGTGGAGTAGGAAAGTAGAGTGAAGTATGAGTTAAAGTCGGAGGCAAATCATGAGACTATTAAGCACTAAGTTGGAAGGCATGGTGGAGTTATGACAACGCTCAAATCACATTATGATATGTCAAGGTGCAGTGATTATTCAAATTATACAACTTATGCTTTTATAATGCTATTTGAAATAGGTTTTATTCTCACCTTTAGAACCATACCTTTCCATTTGCTAACCTTTGATTGTTTGCTTTTGTAGGTGCTTAGGTGCTGATGTGTCTTCAGAAGTTGATTTCTCCTTCAATACCTGCATATGGCATTTATTATGAACTAGCTTTTTTATTTTTATTTTTTGGCTAATGATCAAACTGTTACTGTAGATTCAGATTGGCTGCAAAACATGATTAGCTACGAAACTAGAATAGCTGTGGAATCAGATTAGCTGCGGAATTGGAGAACAACTGCAGAATGTAACATAGTGAATGAAATATGACTTGATGAATGAATGAAAATAGAAAATGACTGTATGGATGAAATATGGTAGAATGGAAATGAAAAGTGGATATGAAGAAATACTGAAGAAAAATTTATTGATGGAATGTGGTGGTGAAATGGAGTGAAATTTGCAGAAATAAAATGGAAAATAAACCATGAATAAAATGAAGGACCTTCCTCTTCTTCTTTTTTGGAAAATATAGGGTGTCAGAGTCTTTTGATTTTCACCCTGTATTTTTTGTATAAGGATGCCAATCAGTGATTGGTTTTCAAGCTTATATATATATATATATATATATATATATATATATATATATAATTGATAAAAAGAACAAAGTCTAAGTTGGTGGAGAAGAATGATTCTTCTTAACCAACATCATTTCAGAATTATTTTGAAAGATATTGATAAACTCCTCCTTTGAGATTGGCTTTTGATAAATCTTAAACCTATGACAATTCACAAGGAGAGGGGTTTGATGCTCATCTATGGTTCTGATTCTTACTGCTCCATTACTAAAAACTTTTTCAATCTGATATGGCCCAAGCCAATGAGTTTGAAATTTACCTTGAAAATCCTTGAACTTTGAATCAAATAGCAATGCCCAATCTGCCTCTTGAAACCTTTTGTCCTTGATGTACCTGTCATGCCACTTAGCTCTTCGTTGCTAAAATAGACCAGTTCTTTGAACTACTTCTTGTCCGATTTCACCAAGTTCATTCAACTACTCTAGTCTATGCTTTTGAGCTTCTGATAGATCCATCCCCAACTAAACTGCCATCTTAAAAGTTTTAACTTGAAACTCAATGGGGAACAAGACTTGATTTCCATAAACAAGTTCATAAGGTGTATGTCATGTTGTGTTCCTCCATGTAGTTCTGTAGGCCCACAAGGCTTCAAGAAGCCTTTCTGCCCAATCTCTTCTATGTAGATGCACAGTCTTGGTGAGGATTCCTTCAATCACTTTATTTGTAGACTCCACTTGACCATTTGCTTGTGGATGATAGGGAGTGGATTTCCTATGCTTGATCTTGTACTCTTCCATAAGCCTCTCCATCATTTTGGATGTGAATTGAGATCCCCGATCTATCACAATTTCTCTTGGAACACCAAAGCAAGTAAAAATATCCTCAAAAGGAAAACTAACTACTGTCTTTTCATTAGAAAAAAGTAATGCTCTGGCTTCTACCCATTTGGTGACATAATCAGTACACACCGATATATATTTTTTCTACTTACATGGAGGATTAATTGGTCCAATCAAGTCTAAAGCCCATTTTTCAAAGGGTTTGATAAGTACCTGAGGTTGTAATGGAATCTCATTTGAGGGAGTAGGTTTCCCTACCCTTTGGCAGCTGTCGCACATTTTGACATATTCTTTTGCATCTCTAAAGATGGATAACCAATAATATCCTAAAGAAAGGATTTTATAGGCTATCCCCTTGTCAACAAAGTGTCCACCACATGGGTCATCATGACATGATTTGAGAATATCAGGCATTTCATCTTCCCTAACACAACTTCTGATCATAAGATCTAGCCCTATTTTATACAATTTGTTAGAGATCCATGAATATCTTGAACTATTTTGAATAATCTTTCTTTTCTGTCTAGGAAATAAATGTGAAGGCAACTTCCCTGTAACCAAATACTTAGCAATATCTGCAAACCAAGGAGTTTGAGTAGTTACTCTAAATAGATATTCGTTAGGGAACCTATCCTCAATTAGAGAGTCTTATTTGATATTATGAATCCTGGACAAGAAATCAGCAACTGTGTTCCATTTCCCAGAACTATCTAGCACAGTAATATTGAATTCTTGCAGAAGTAAAAGCCATCTTGTAACTCTACCATTAGTAATAGGTTTATTCATCAAATATCTAATTGTAGAGTGATCTGTATGAACAAAAGTTTCATAGCTTGTTATATAATGTCTAAACTTGTTAATTGCATGAACAACAGTTAAGAACTCTTTTTCAGTCACGGTATAATTCAATTCAGTGGGATTCAAATTCTTACTTGTATAGTAAATGGCATAAGGAATAAAATATTTTCATCCTAGTACATCTCCTAGAGCTATATCTGAAGCATCTGTAGAAATATGGAAAGGAAGTTTCCAATTTGGTCCTCTTAAGATAGGTGCTTCAGATATTTTTGTTTTCAAGGTTTCAAATGCTAGTTGGCAATCAGGATTCCACTTGAATTCACAATCTTTTGTAAGTAATTTGAAGAGTGGAGATGCTACTTTGGTAAAGTTTTCTATGAACCTTCTATAATATCCTGTAATCCTAGAAAACTCCTAACATCTTTTTGGCAATTTGGAATTGGTAACTTAGAGATGACTTCAACTTGAGATATGTCTACTTCAATTCCATCTCCTGAAATGTGATGTCCTAAAACAATACCTTCCATAAACATCATAAAGCATTTTTCATGGCTTAGTGAAAGGTTTGTTTCTTTACATCTTTTAAGGAATTTTTCCAGATTTTCCAAGGCTTCTTCAAATGTGTCACCATAGACTGTAAAATCATCCATATATACCTCTACACAATCATGTATTAGATCAAAAACAATTCCTAGTATTGCTCTTTGGAATGTTGCGTGTGCACTACATAATCCAAAAGGAAGCACTTGGCAGGATAAATTTCCCCATGGACAAGTAAATGTGGTCTTATCCTGATCTTCAGGTGCTACCTAAATTTGATTATAACCACTAAAACCATCCAAAAATGAAAAGTAATTTTTACCTGCTAATGTATCTAATACCTGATCTATAAAGGGCAAAGGAAAGTGATCCTTCATGGTTGCTTTATTCAATTCTTTGTAATCAATGCACACCCTCCATTTACCATTCTTTTTAGGCACAATTACCAAAGGAGAAACCCATTGGCTATCTAAGATTAGGTAAATGAAGTTTACATTGAGTAGTTTTTGGAGCTCTTCTTTCACAATCTCCCTAAGATTCGGATTCAACAATGTAAACTTTGAAACGGGAATTGATACTGTTACCTGTTTCGTAGAGATAGCAAAAAAGTGACCTGATTTTGAAAAGGGGTGATGCAGAACGCACATGTTTTTTTAGAGCATAGTTTTTGGCACTTCAATTTTTTTTATGTACATCACGTTTTAGAATGCTAGTGATTTTCATGCTGATTTAAAAGAGTGAGTATTCTGCATCACACCCTTTTTTTAAAAGCCCTGTTTTTTGGCTTTAAATTTTTTAATGTATAAAATGTAAATAATTATTTTGTAAATTTGATAATTTTTGAAGTGGTGGTTTTCTTCACATTTTCTTGTTTTTTATTTTAATTTTAAATTTTTTTTCGTGAGGTTTTAATTGTTTTGCATTTTTAAATTAGAAGGTCGATATTTAGAATTTTCAATATTCTACATATTTATACATCCTTAATTAATTTTTCAATCCACATGAAATAATTGTTTCTAAAAAAAAATATTTTTTAACAATGGACATAAAAATAACCATTTTTAACAGAAATATAACGAAAAAACTACACGTTTTGATAATTTTTTGCTAAAATTGAAATGTCAAAATCACAATTTTTATACGATAATTTTAACTAAAAATGGTTAAATAATAGTTTTTTTTTATGAATTTCATGTCAAAATAATAATAATAATCATTTTTTTTTTCAAAAAATAATGATAACTTAAAAATCAATGCAAAAATCACATATTACAAATATTGAACGTATAACAACCATAATTGAGTGTTTATTCTTCTCATAAAATGTCAAAGTCAAAACATTGCAAAGCTTGATTTACAAGCATAACTTAAGTTTAATCAACAATGTCACGTAATCCAAACTCTTCGTCCTCTAGAGTCTCATCATTGTCTTCTTCCACAATATTTTTTGTTTCCTTTTGCTCATTTTCCTCTTCTAATGGATCTTTGATGTCTGCGAATCTCCCAATGTATGTCTTTCCAAACATTCCATGTAATGGTTGTTGGGGTTCCTTTGCCTTTTTTGCCACACGTGATTCACTAAAGTCCCCTTTCTTCAACCTAATTTCTTGCATTGCATCTGGAAGAAATTGAAGAGCATTAATTCTTTGCTGAATGAAATTGCATTGTACTGGATCTTTTTCAATTGCAATGCAATTTCTTCATTTTTGAAGGCAACATGCTAGTGTTGTACCTAATTATCAAGCACAAAAGAAATAATGAACTAAATTAGTACAATGACATATTAATTAAAAAAATAACATACTGAAATTCAATTCCATATAATAAAACTTACCTGAGCCAGAAAATAAATCCAGAACCCAATCTCCTTCATTTGAACAAATGTCTATAAGATAGTTAATCAATAATTGTGGTTTTTGATAAATGTTAATTATCTCTCCTTTTGCTTCTTTATCTTCATATGTTAGTTTTCTCACAACAACATCATAAGTCAGTATTTGGCTATGACTCTTTCTGTCTACCTGATTAAAAATCATAGACATATGGCTATCATCTTTTGCCCAACTATCAATATGAATGAACTCACAATCATTTATAAATTGTTGATCTTCATTGTTAAGAAGATTTGACTTTTTCCTGTAACATGAAATAGTAAAAGTTCAATTAACTTGTACATAAATAAATTTTTCAACATTAATCAAATATACATTTTAAATGTCTTACCATGTAAGCTGCATCCTTGAATTTGTTTTCCCCTTGAAGCTTGACAATATCATTGCCAATTGTGTGTCTGAATGAAATGTCACAAATCTCCATAATGGTGATGACGTGACTTCTACAAATCCTGCAACCACTTTACTAAGAGCTTGATAAGTATAAGGGTCACTATCATAGTCAATGTTTGGAATATTGAAACCATGGGGAATATCTACAATGACTAGGGCATAATCCCTTTTAGGTATGATTTTAGCAATGTCTTCACAGTCGCCTTGTATTACTTGATATTGAATAGTGTCTATCCCAATCCAAATGAAATGATTAAAAGTTGGATCAAGTTGAACATTCTTAATACGTTGCTTCCTCAGTTTTTCGATCTTTATTTTTTCAATGAAGGTTTTGAAACTATTTGGCGCTCCATTATCATCCTTCCTCATCTTTTATAAAATAAACAAATATATGTGTAAGTTATAAATTAAAAATAGTACACAGGTGAATAAAAATGAATGTATAAATCAAGATACATTTTTAAATGAAAGATAAAAAGCTTTTAATGTTGATGTAGAACTTGAATCTGGATAGTTGCGTACAACATCATCCCAACTATCTTCATTCAAGAATCTCACCATTTGTTCTTGAATTTTCATATAAACTTTGTGACTGCATAGATAAAGTAACAAAAAGTTAATATAATGATATGTATAACAAATACTACCAAGAACAACATGTTTTATTTAAAATATAATTATAATTTAGAAATAAATAAAAATATTTCAACAAACTTGCTTTTGAAATTCTTCAAACATTTCCTCCAATGATAATTCCCCTGACCTCACACAAGATAATATTGTTTTGACAATTTTTTCATCTTTCACTCCTTGCATCGCCCTCCAAGGTGTGATAGTCATATCGTATGGAAGATGCTTCATTTCAGGAGCTAATTTACTGTTGCCACATATCAATGGCTTAGACTTTTTGACCTTCTAGTTTTTAATGGCAATGTCTTCCCACATGCTAAAAATCTCATCAATCAACCTCCAAACATCTCCAATTCTAAATGCCAATTGGAAATGTTATCAACACCTCTGAATAAATCACTATGTTTGTTGCCTTTTCCACCTTTTGAATTGGTTTTCTCTTCAATTTGATATCCTATTTCCATACAAAATTCCTTTTGGAAATCTATAGTAACATTTATCCTATCCCCACCACATTTTTCTTCAAATTCACTATGAATAAATCTAACCCTTTGGATGAAAGTCATAGACATCCTATATTCATTATCTGAATTATGATCCCATGCCACTAACTTTGCTTCTGTATCTGATAAACCAACGTAAATGATACATTTCATTGTTTCAAAATGTGGGTTATTAGGATATTCCTCCATCAATTGTCTTTGAGCTTCTACAGAATGGTTCCCCCCAAGCACATAATAATTGTATTCAAAACATTTTGACTTATCAAATGCTTCTTTGTTGGGAACTTGAAGTGGATCAACAAGAAGCACATAACTAACCACATGAGCATATGGATTGTACCTCATTAATGTCTTCAAGTTGTGAACATGCAGATGATGTGGCTTTCTAACTTGATATTGACATTTTCCTTCACTTGCTTTATAGGTTTGCCTGACATTAAGCTGAAATGTGCGACCACCATCAATTAAGTTTCTCTTTGTCAAATTCTCTAGAATGACATTTTGTTTTGTTTTGATAATGCCATCCTCTAAATCATCTCCTGGTGTAATGATTTCTCTGCTTTCTTTTGAAGTTTCACTAGGTTCTTGACTGCTGGTAGTGACTGCTTCAAAATCTTCAACTTTACTTTTCTTGGTCATAACATTCCCAACAAAGTTATTCTTGGGAATTGTTGCTTTTGGTTTTTTATGGCTCTTCTCAGTTCCAATGTCATCTTCAGTAATGGTAACATATGCTTCATTGTCAATTTCAACTTCATCGTTCTCAAAAGTAACTTGTTTACCCTTGCTAGATTTATCCACGAGAGGCCTTTTTTTCTGATTCTTTGGATGTAGTTTTGTAGCATTATCAATTACTACATTTTGCTTATTTTCCATATCTTCTGACACTGAGTAAAAACTGTTGACAACTTTCATGATATCATACTCTATGAAATGAATGCCTCCCAACCTAATTGAACAACCTTCAACGAAATTCTGCCAAACAAAATATCATATGTCAATAAAAAACAAAGTTAAAAAATATAGCGAGACACTTTCAAGAACGCAAAATACAAATATAAATAACAATACTTACGATGTTTTGTGTCATCTCATTTACGATTTGATTACACAACTTTGTAGATACCTCTCTCATGTCATACAATGAACATGATAGTTGGTATTTAACCCTTTCATGTGACTTAGGAGCTTTTGTAAGTACGTAAACAACTTTAGTGTCTGGTACCGAACACATATCTATGACTCTTCCCATCACCTTAAAAATTCCATTATCATTCAGTATATCGATATATAGATATATATTCACATTTGTGCTTTCCCTTTCTTTCACATACCAGATTCTTGATGGAAATTTCACCTCTTTCGAATTCTTCCAGTCTGAAATCATCTTCTTATCACTTGAGGCACTTGAAAGATTTGTAGTCATGAGATCAGTTGGAGTTCATTCACCAATGTTTCTTGAAGATGCACCTTTAAGAGTCTTTGGTCCGGAAAGATTCATTAAAATTTTCTTTGATGCCATTTTCTTGAAAAATAGAAACACATAAATTAGTAAATAATAAAAACATATTAACTTAAATTAACAACGAAAATATATCACAAGTTTTTTATTTCTATGATCAAAAATCACCCCACCCACCACCTCTCACATTCTAAAAGGGCATGCATTAACATTCTAGTGTAAAAAAAGTAAATCACGAATAAAATATTCAAAAAGTAACTATATATGTATTATATGAAATGTCTATTTTTTTAATAAGTACAAAAAAATATATATGTAATGGTGCCCCATCACACCCACCTGTGCTCTACATCATCCGCCCACCCCGGGCGCCCCCACCGCCGTTCCCCCTCACCCACGAGTGCCCTCCCTCTCTCCTCCCAACCCCCCGGGCGCTTGCCACACTCCACTCCACCCACGAGTGCCCTCCTCCTCTCCGCCCAACCCCCCTGGGTGCTTGCCACACTCCACTCCACCCACCCACCGGCGTCCCCCCTCCGGGGCGCCCTCCCCCGGCCACCCAAGCCACCCACCGGCATCCCCCCTCCCTCGCGCCCCAACCCCCCTGCTGCCCCCCTGGGCGTGCCCTCTCAACCCCTCGCCCAAGCGCCCGACCGTACTAACCACCGCCCCAGGTGCCCTGCCACCCCCCGTGCCCCAACCTTTCCACAAACCCACCCCCCCACCCTGGGTGGGCGCCCCAACCGGACCACTCACCCCTCCCCACCCCAACCCCCACCAAGGTGCCTCCACCCACCACCCCCCCCACCCGGGCGGGCGCCCTCCCAACCCCCGCCCCCTCACCCAGCCCCTGCTCGGGTGCCCTACCACCCCCCGTGTCGCAACCCTCCCAACCCCCGGGCAGGCACCCCCTCCCAACCCGCCTAGGCGCACCCTCCCACTACCCACACCCCACGCATCATCCCAACCCCCGCCCGGGCGCCCTCCCATTACCTGCACCCCACGCGCCACCCCAATCCCCACCAGGGCGCCCTCCCAACTCCCCTGGGCTGCCCCCCACTCCCCGGCGCCCTCCCCCCACCTCCCCTCGGGCGCCCCTCCCCACCTCCCCCCCCCGGGGGCGCTCCCCGCCCCACCCTCCCTCCTCCCCTTGCCTTAACCCCACCTGGCCACCCCCCACCTCCCCTTGCCTAAGCGCTCCCTGCCCCAACCTCCCTCCGCCCCCCACCCCAACCCCACCGAGCCGCCCCCGCCTCCCCTCCCCCCCGAGCATCCCCCACCCCAACCCCCCTTCGCCAGGGCATGCCCCGGCCCAACCCCCTTCCCCCCGGGCATGCCCCGCCCACCCTCCCTCGGCCCCACCATCTGGGCCACCCGCGCCCCCGCCCAGCAAGCGGCAGGGCGATTCCCGGAATCGCCTTGCTGCCTGCCGGGCGGGAGCGCGACGGAGGCCGGTGCCACCCGGACCGCTCGCGCCCCCGCCCGGCAAGCGACAGGGTGATTCCCGGAATTGCCCTGCTGCCTGTCGGGCGGGGGCGCGGGTGGCTTGGGTGGCGCCGGTCAAGGAGGGTGGGCGGGGTGCACCCGGGGGGAGCGGGGTTGGGGCGGGGGGTGCCAGGGCGAAGGGGGGTTGGGGCGGGGGGCTCCCGGGGGTTAGGGGGTGCGGGCGCCGGGGAGGGGGAGGTAGGGGCGGCCCGGGGGGGATGGGGCCGGGGGTAGGGTGGGGGCGGCGGGTAGGGTAGGGTAGGGTAGGGGTGAGGCGTCGTGCCTGGGCGGGGCGAGGGGTGGAGAGGGGCGCGCCCGGGCACGATGCCTCGCCCCTACCCTAGATTTGTCTTGAGGTGCACAATGTTTATTCTCATTAAATAGGGCACATGTTCATGTACTTATTGCCATTGATTGCTCACTAATGCATGGATCCACCCTAAACATGCACAAACTTTAAAAAATTTGGTGTTTTTGATCCTTTTTTCCAATCACGGAAAATTTTAGGGGCTAATATTTGTAGGTGGGCTAATTTTCCATGATTTTCCAAAAAAAAGATTTGCCAATTTCCATTTCTTTTATCGAAATGATTCGCCCAAATTTTACAATATAAAACCATTTTATCTTAAAAATTGTCAAAAATATATAGAGAGTATATATACAATCATTATAAATTTGGATAATTTTACAAATACATCAATAAATTTTTTATGGTTTGTATATTAGGGACTAGTGAGATTCACCAATGTTTTTAAACTTCCAAATGATTTTCCATCCTTAAAATTTTCCCTGTTGCTAATTGTCACTTCAAATTGACTTATCTTCTCATCCTGAAGGATTTTAGCCAAGTGTAATATAGCGTTGGAAAGTTACCATAGAGTACTATCCAAACATACCATCTATATTTTCATTGATCATCATAAATTCAAAAAAAAACTCAGTAATCATCAAACTATCATTGACTTCGGTGATGCGATATTTCAAGGCATTTTATATTTGACATTAATGATATGACATTTATGACGTTATACTAAAAAAATTTCATGCTTTAACATACCCTTTGATGCCAATTAATCTGATTCTCATCAATGACAACACTGTGTCCAATGCATTCCTCAAGCCAACCAAATCAAATTGTTTGTATGTGTGTTAACATTTTAAATATTTTTTCTACCTATCATACCCACATTCTACATATATCTCTTTTCCTATGTATCCAGATATGTGAAGAATGCAATTATTTGCAAAAAATAAATATTCTATTTACTCAACATCAAACACTTTCGATAATAGTTTTTTTCTTAGTAACTACTAGGGAGCTCATTATCACTCAGAAGTACATTTTCTTCAAATATCATACAATCAATGCATAATATAAATTAGTATTGTCATTATGCACAAATAAATTCTTATTTGATTGTTATTTATGTAACAAGATTCATTAAAATATAGAGGACAAGAAAGTTACCTAGATTAATGGTGCCAAGAAACCTGTGTATAACATACCATGCATTTCCTTCAATTTGTATAGTAACATAGTTGTCCTTAGTTGAGTATATCTTCACACATGTCCAAGAAGATGAGTGTTGGAATTATGTTTTAGGATTTCAAATAATATATCCATGATCTAAACATTTATCCTTATCTCATTGTGATGGAATGCATTTCGTACCAAGTTCTATATCATTCTCTCATACCCAACATTTTAAGAATTGATATTACAATAAACATTATACTTTTTTTTATTACAAAAACCCTAATTTTGATCCCCTGAATAAAATGTATATATGTACATGATGAAAGGATTAAATCCAAAAAAATTATATCTAAATGGTACATTGAAAATAATATTGTAGAGAGAGAAGGAGAAAAAATTGTAGGGTAGTGACCCTATAATAGGGGATGAAAAGGGTTTAGGGGTCTCAAGGGGAGAAAATAAAGATAATATTATTTTAATGTTAGCCAAATTCCTTATACCTTAGCTTTGTTAATCATTTCTTTACAATTATGATACATCTTAACAATCACGGAATTAGTGGTTAAGAGGGAAACATGGGCTTCTTGTGAAGGTATGTGGTCTCTCCCATGCATGTGAATATAACTTATGAGTTTTGGTCTTGCAAGGATTCAAACACTCGTTCTACCAAGAGCCTAAGATGTTGTATTATTTCTATACTATAGTTAGTGGAAATGGCTAGCATGAACTACATAAAACTATGACTACATAAATAAATTTAGTCTCATTAAGGGAACTTCATTTCAACTAATAGTCCTCGGAATCCCTAGTAGTGATATCTATTTTCCAATCTATTATAAATCCATGGAGTGAAGTGGGATAGCCTAATTGACTATGTGGTAGAAAATGGGATCACATTCCTTGGGTTGTGCAAGCTAATGGGGAAAGATTGAAGGTGGATTATGATTGATGTATGAGTTATAGGCTATGATATTTAAGGATTGGGCTAATTTAAGAGAGCTATGACTTGTATAGGTGATTTTTCCCTAGTGGATTTATAGCCTCATCTTGCGGGTGGGATCGTTGAAAAAATATTAAGTGAAATGGAAAGCCCATGGATGGCTGGAACGTCATTTGTTTGCATCAAGTTGAAAGACAAATACTTAAGTCTCATCTATTAGTATGTTGAATAGTGTTGTTTATATTATGAACTAAGTTAATCTCTAGTTGTCTAGTTTGATTTCATGTTAAGCCTACATCTATTAGTATGAATGAGTTAATTATGCTTACATAAACTTTCATGTGTTAATTAATTAATAGTAGAACAGTAAGGAAATTAGTATTAAAGGTATAAAATGGTGTTTTCAACCCAGTTACATTATTGGGCATGTTATAATATGCTATCATAACAAGAAGATGATGGAAATCCAATGGTTTCAATATGTACCTGGACATTATGAATAATTTTAGAGTACTAAGAATGTGACAAAGGGGCATACTAGAATATTTATGGTGAGAAGGAATTTGGACTATGCCACACCTTGCATAACATTACAAGGGCTGGTATGTTGTGTTAACCTAGCATGATATAGTGGGAATTAAATACGTGGTTAATTAAACCATGCTTGGTATACTTCCTCCCTTGATTATGCTTGTTTACTAGCCTTCTCTTGAGTTAACATTGTTGTGAGGTGAAATGGTATCTAGTAAACATGTTGCACATCATCTAAATCCTCATTGCAAAAATATCAAGTATTAAATAAATGATATTATTAATTACAATTCATTTAGTATGTTCAAATATTATTCCAAACATTTATAAAATCTCATGGAATTGTTTTTCCGTGCCCATATAACTAAACACTTTTAAAGTAAATGATGAATTAAACAATAATTTTATCATAATTTCATTTATAATCCAAAAATGCAATTACCCAATGATAGTTTCCTTATGCGCCAATAATTTCATTTATAATCCAAAAATGCAATTACCCAATGATAGTTTCCTTATGCGCCAATTAGAGGCCTAACGGTAGTGCAAATGTAAGCTAGCATTGATGAATAGTTATTGTTAGATGAAAGTTTTAGTTTATTCATTTATAATCCAAAAATGCAATTACCCAATGATAGTTTCCTTATGCGCCAATTAGAGGCCTAACGGTAGTGCAAATGTAAGCTAGCATTGATGAATAGTTATTGTTAGATGAAAGTTTTAGTTTATTGACAATTTTATGCCAACATAAAAAATATGAATGTGCATGCAGAAGAGAAAATATGAGTGTTTTCATTTTCATAAAGAACTCTTCATTAGATCATTCCTCGAACAAACAAATTTCATTGAACATTGAACAAGTACAACAGTTTATGAAGGTTATAATGCTGACACACTTATACATAACTAGTTCTTCCTATTAATGTTTTAGGAGGAATAAACAAAGTTCACGCAATCTAAACATGGAAATGTTTTATTATATTTAACCATATTCATGTAAACATATCATGTCTAATGAAGACTACAAAATGTCAGAGTTGCCCTTAACTATTGGAAGGAATGAACATGAATGAAAGGACAAATAACAAGATATTTGTAATATCTATTTTATACTTGGAAATCAATTGTTTTTTACCAAAAAAAAAAAAATTAATCTCAACATTGATCACACAAAGAGAAGATGACCAAAGGCAATACAATGTATAATATTAGGGTTTAATATTGTGACATTGGAATGGTACATAATTCTATCCATCGTCACATTGTGACAAACATTTTCACAATGTAAAAATCAACATGACAATCATTGTCATAATGCTTCATTGCATTGCAATTTATTCATCATCACATTGTGATATTGCAAAATTTGGGTTTAATATTAAGGTTTATAATATTAGATTTAATATTAGGGTTTGTAATGTTGCTTTTAATATTGTGTTTATAATATTGGGTTTAATATTAGGTTTATAATATTGAGTTTATAATATTGTGGTTGAATATTGGGTTTAATATTAGGATTTACTGTTGCATTTATAATATTAGGTTTTGTAATGTTAGAATTTTAATATTAGGGTTTTAATGATATTAACATTAGCATGCACATATTTTGACAAAGTGGTCGTTGGTCTTTTGTTGATCAATGATAAAATAATTAGAGTTAAAATAAAAAATTAGAGTTACAATAATAAAAAACTACAATTATAAAAACAAAAGATTAGAGTTAAAAATTAGTGTTTCAATATTAATTGCAACTTACTCACTTAGTTGAATATTCAATTTTTTCTTACTTATATTAAAACCATAATATTAAGACCCAATATTTTAAACCTAATATTATAAAATGTAATTATTACTTATATAATAATTGTTATTATACAATAATTGATATTAATATTAATATTAAATCTTTACCATATATCTAATAATTATTATTGTGGTCCATATAAGTGTATAAGCGTATATCAACTACATTTACTAATGTGGTCGTACATGTGCTTGACATAAGACTATTAACATATGTCAACCACATTAATAAATATGGTATTAGCTTAATCCCAATATTAATCACACAAAGAAAATGTTCAAAATCAATACAATGTATGGTTGTAATAAATTTAATATTTAATTTTTAAATCAATATGAAGAGAGAACTCATCTATACCCTCAATGACTTACATGTGTACATGGACATTGTCATCTCTGCCCTCCATGGCCTATGTGTGTACATCGACATTGTCAATATACTTTCCATGGCCTAAATGTCTATAGGTACATTGTTGCTCTTAACTTGTACAACATTTTGAATCATTTAATAGAAATGTTTTACGTAGTGTGTATATCAGAGGTTTGTTCACTAAACCTCTAAGTTAACTCAATAAAATGAAAGGATTGATTAATTTCACATGAAACACAACGGATATGGTTTCTTTTGAAAACCGGATCATATGAAAGTAGTTCTCTACGTTTTTCTAAATAGACCACATATCTTTCAATATAGCCTATTTTTATCACCGTAGTAAAATGTCGATAACATAATGGATGAGTGTGACACATCAAAATTTAGCATGTTCAGTTTCGAGGCTTCATATTTTTTGTCGTTTTGTGTAGTGTGAGAGTCGTCCACTATTGAACCCCCTCAATCGTTTTGCCCATGATTGTTACTTCAGGGGTGTTTATGTGACAGTGATTTTTGAAGAGATAGTTATTAGAAATCTGAAGAGAGCGATAGAAATTGTACACACAATATAAATCACATATCTTGTATTTTATTGATCTCAAGGATTACATATTTATAGTATCTAAATCAATTACACCGACACATCTAGATAGCTATTACAACTCACACATAGGAAATTGACTACTTCTAGATGAACACCTAGGGATTAACAATAAAAAATCACACATTACATGGATGCATTACTTCCAACACCATCCCTTAATGCGTACATGTAGAAAATATAAAAAACTCACATTAAAACAATAAATAAACCTTGTTCAGATTTCTCTGATGTACTCTAGAATCTCGCAAACACTGTTCTTTTACCACCACATCTTTAAGTTGTCACTTGACCTCCATTTAAAACGTAACTGCCTATGATTATCGTTGATGAATTTTGCAAAATTCACGCTTCTCAACATCCCGAAGCGCAACGAGTCAATCTCGACACTGAACCATCCTATGGAACTACCACCATCTGTGAATCCACGACCCTTCGCAACCTTCATCAATTATCTAGGATAACATTATGGATACAATATGTCTTCAGCATACAATTCTACAACTTGACCTTACAATTCTACAACTTGACCTTATAAAATAACTTTACACGAGTCAGACCAATTTAACGTTATTAAGAACTACCTATAACTAATGCTCCCAAAACACGATAAGTTATCTTAATATCTTAAATAATTTACTTATTCTTTGTAGTTCTTATTTTAATAATTTTACAATTAATCAACCAAACACCAACCACCTCACCCCACCCATACCCATACTTTAACTCATAATTCATAATCCCAATATAATTATGACATAATGCAACTTCTCAATACACACTTCAGCAGCTGGATTAAAGCTAAGCGTGCCTAACAACTCCATTTCACGGCGATCCTCTTCTCCGTGCCTTTAGTATTAATCCTTCCATTCCTTACACTCACCAGATGAAGTAATGCCAATATTCACCTTAAAACATTTGCTTATTAACATTAGTTAACTAACATTATTTGAAATAGAGTTGGATGACTTTATTCATTTTGCGAAGAATGACAAATCGACACACGATCCCTCATCGTTCTCGCACCATTGCACATTGACACACACGATCTCTGATCGCTCTTGTTCCAATGCACATTGATCCACATGATTTGGCCTTTCCAGATGTGATTCGAGCTCTTCAACCTCCATTTCAAGGGAAAGTGATTTTAAGATTTTCACGTGGGCTCAGTGATGTGAACTCCAAATCTTGGAATATCTGTGTAGGCATTAGTGCCCTTGTGCACCACTCGAGGGCTGCTGTCTGAATTCAAAATCTTCTGAAGGATACTCGCGTTGCTTTCGGCTGGTGCAACTTCTTTAATCCCTGCCGTCGCCTTGGAGCTACTGCCATCTCTTGGCGTGGCTTATTTCCGTGAAAGCTCTACAGCCGTGATTGTATTATTGGCCGAGTGGGTCGAAATCTCAGGGCTGCTCCTTTGATTGGATTTCGATTAGTTTGCTGCTTGCCCTCGCAGACCGCTGTATTTTTATTTGGAGGAAGCCACGACCACAGCGTCAAGGTCGGGATCGAAGGTAACTGTGGAGTTAAGCTTCGAGAGGGCTGCGTTGTGGAAATGATGCTCTAGAACACTCGTCCTGCACGATTTTTCTCCTATGGCAACAGTGAAAATGACGTGGCTCTTCTTATTTTAGAAACAGGATGCCCAACCGTTTATTCACACACAGAAAAAAAAAATTGCACACAGGAATGTATCTCTACAAACAATCAAATATCGCATCACATTATATTTTCACACTCTGCAAATTATTTTCACACACTCTAGGCTAATTTGTATACAGAGAATCTGCAAATTATTTTCACACACTATAGGCTAATTTGTATACAGAGAATCAATCTTTAAGGCTCTCTCACATCTTTTTGGTCTTCATCTGAGGGAATCAGGCTAGATCTAGTTCACCTGAGGGAATCAAGTTAGATCAGAAATTTTAAGAGAGATTTTTTGTACACACAACAAAAATCACACACTTTGTATTTTATTGATTTTAATGGTTACATATTTATAGTTTTTAGATAACGTAAGATGGAATATCTAAATAACTACTATAACTCACACATAGGAAACTGATTATTTCTAGATTGATTGAAAACTTAGAAATTCACACTAACAATTCACACATTAGATAAAAGCATTACTTCTAACCATAATTAAAAAAATTAAAACAGTTAATAATTATCATGCCCACTAAAATTATAACGTCAAGAAACTAGAATTGTTGATGCTGATCCCAAAGAGTTCATACACGGGGAATGGAATGAACGCTGAAGAATTTATAACAGAACAATGGGCACTAGACAGAGGGTGGGTGTCTCTCAATCCACATGCGTACATTTCTACCTAGATATCATTTCCAAATCCTTTACCTAATACTTCTGCATTGAGATTCCGCAATTTTGTGCCTGCCCATGCATGGACAACCCTGAAAATTCCAGCAAACGTTCAATCTCCAACTCAAATCAATATCGAAAAATGCTATAAAGCTCGCGTTCGCTTGTCAACGAGTGCAACCATATATATGTGACTAACAAGCTTGGCAATTAAAAATGATCCGATGATAGTTCTGATATCTGATTTTGGCATGACGTTTTGGCATTTACGATGTTGATTTTTTTCTTTTCTAACCATTTTTATTTAGATTGTTGATTCACAAAATAATTTGGAATCCAATATATAAGTGTGAAATTAAGTTTTTTGACCGGATAAATCTTTTGACCGAACTCAGCCTTGTTATATTTATTTCAAAATATTCTTACAATAATTAATTCAATGTTGCACCCTAAAGTATCTCTCCTCAAGGGTTGAAAAGAAATCATACAGTACATCATGATATAAGGATTTGAGATACTAAATGGTATATAAATATATTAGCAATTGTTTTTGAATGTGTAAAGATACACCGAAGGTATAGAAGATTGGGAAGATCATCTGGCTAAGATTTGGGTCCTAAATGAATTATCACCAAAATATGTAAAATTATGTAGATGCAATGGTGAAGTTCTTGTTTTAGTTGTCCTTTGCCCTTAAACACATAGATAAATGTACATTTCTTTCATGTATTTTCGTATGGACCATGATGAATCTTATTATGTTGTGAATAATGCAATATCTTGTGTTATAAATATAAATGATTGCCTACGCTGTGAAGCTCGCTGATATGTCCATGGCTAGAAAGGTGCCTTATAAATTTATACTTAATTTTATATTTATATTGTATTGTCTATTATTATGATCATGAAGATTGTGTAGTTATGTGTTATGGTTATAGGATATACTTTAATAGTATGTAAATGATTGTATAAATCAAACTACTCCTACATTGGTCACCTCATTTAAATCAAAATGTTAAGACCTTAGGCTTTATGCCATAACTCCCAAGAGTAAACTTGCCTTACACTACAAGTTGTAGTGCACAAGCGAGGCGGTCACCCTCCCGTTCACGGACATTACCGTGGGATTAAGTACTATGCACCGAACCAAATTCTTATTGAATTAGGTACCGAATTCTCGATTTTTATTTTTTATTTTTTTTTCGGATTCGTGCGAATTTGGTAACTATGATTGAAAGGTTGTAGTCCACGTTTCTTCGATGCAACATTTAACATGTTCCCTTTTTTATTCCTCCAACATGGAAATGAATCCATAGCCCTGTGATGGTTTTTAAATATAAATTTGCAATAAATGCACATATCCGTTGTCTTAAGAGGCATCCGTGATGTTAAGTATGTCTGGAATTCATTGGTTGCTTGCATTCTCGATTCTTCTTCTAGAGGCCTTAATGGGTATCTTCGTTATATTGATCATCAACATCTTGGCTTTCACGTAGTATGTTCTATTTCTCAGCATAAAGGCAAATAATGAAATCCCTCCAAAATGGCCTTACCTAGGGATTCTCACGGATTTGTTTATTATGCATTTCAACCATTTGTGCGATTCTATTTCAGAAATCCTAATCGGATGCATGAGAATTTTTATTGCCAAAGGCCTTCCGCAAACCACTATCCTCACTAGAAATCCAACAAATGCGGAGTACATTCTCACAACTATGTTTTCAAGTTTTCCAAAGGGCCCTGGTTTTAGGAGAGCATTTAGAGATGTTTTCGGTGATGGATGATTGCTAGACACAACATCTGTGGCGCTACCCGCAAGGATAAAGGTCAGACAAATGCCTCTTAGGAACGTGTCGAAATACAAGATTCCATTTTGATCAAAAGATTTCATCAAAATAGATAATATATCTACACGGCTACCAGACATCCCACTTTTTCCCATACGCAATTCCTCCTTTCTCGATGAAACAATCTCCATCACAAACTGGTCCATGATCTTCAGAGAAGACTGAAGTTTCGCATCGATCCCCAAACTGAAAAACCCCATGATCTTTCTCAAATATATAGGATGCTTCAACAGCATCATCGAATGCTTTGACAAAAGGAATGGATGGCATAAATGGAGATAAACGCAATTTTTCAGACGTTGTCAAACGTGAACCGAAAGAGCATGTCCGGAGGATTGGTGGTGCTTCCTTTGGATATTGTGTTGTCTAAAATAGGGATGCAATTTTCAAGACATAAGTGAGACTATGAACACATTCCATTATATGATAATGATGGTTCCTGGGACCACTCCAGATCAAGGCCAAGCTACAAATTAGGAGGAATTCTCTACTGTTGGAAGGAACTAGAACTAATTCCAACTACCCGCAGTCATAATTCAACAGAAGGTTTAAATGCAGTTTCTAGAAATCATTGACAATGGGGAAAGCTTCTTGAAGAAGCCACTGCCCTAATTAATCTCCAGAACTTTCTCCATCCTGTATAAATACCTATTTAATCAATGAATGGAAGCAAGTTGTGAAGTTTTCTGTGTTCAGTGTTTATGAGTTGAGTCTCTCTGTTGTCTTTGTTATGGTATCGGAGTGAGGTTGAGCGCTGAGAGTGTAAGGTTCTTCTGTGAGGGAAAGTTGCAGAGAGGGCAGAAAACCTACATGAAAGGCACCTGTGTGTGAGTAAAGGGTGTGCTGCTAAGAAATCAGGTGAGATCCTGCGTGTAAGAGCGAGTCAAGAAGCCATGCAAAGGAGGGCTCAGTGGTGAGCTATGTGCTGTGAGCTTGGAGAACGGCGTACTGGTGGTAAGCGTGCCGAAGAAGTTTGAGCATTGTATGCTTCTCCTGTTTATCCGCTAAAACGTTTCATTTTTAATAAGGCCTTCTGTGGATGCTTTTGAGGGATTCCTTGTTCCTGTTTTTTTTTGCTGCCAACTACTATGCAAATATTTGAGCAAGAAATAAATAATGTAATGTACGAGTGCCTGCAGCCAGACTTGTTTTGAATGCAGGGGTTCGGAAGTGGTAATTTTCAGGGGAAGATGCTGAAAGCTTCTTGTGTTTGTTAGACTCTTCTGAAGTTCGTGAGGTGTACATCTTCAATCCGTGTTCTGTAGGCTATTGCCTCGGCAATTTTAAGGGTTGTTTTGGCTCTTTATAATATATATTTGGTCAAGGTGAACGGCATCGTGTTGGATTATGTCAGAAACTAGTCGACATTAGTATATAGTAGGATTTAATGCTTGCTAATTTTGTCTGAACTGTGTTGAACTAATGGTTCAATGTGCTTCTGCTGAAGCCTTTGCAAATGCAATCATTCGTAATAGAAGGCTTTGATGTTTCCTAATATAAAAAAAAAAAAAAAGAAGAAAAAGAAAGAGGAATAGTGGGAGTTAGTAAAGATTTTTATGGTGCATGTGTGAGTTTTCTAAGATTTAGATTTGTTGGCATTTTGGTGATTGGAAAAAGTTTTTTTCATCATGGAAAACTTGTTTCCTGATACTTATATGAATGAATCCACCAAACTTGATGGAGGAAATTATGTGAATTGTAAATTCAAGTTAATGACTATTTTAGAAGGTAATAATTTGTGGTCCACTTTGAGTGGGGATGAGTCCAAACCCATTGTTGCAAGTTCTATTCCAAGTTGGGAGAGAAGGGGGACGAAAGCAAAGGTATTGCTGCGTATGTCAATAAATGAAAACATTATTCCTCACATTAGATATTGCAAGACATCAAAAGAAACATGGGATACATTGAATGGTTTGTATAAAACAACAAATACAAACCGGATCTTGTTTTTTAAGACTAAGCTTTTATCTCTAAAAATGGAAATAAATGAAAATATAAGCAATTTCATATCTCGTGTCAAAGATTTAAGTGATAAGTTAGGAGATATTGGTAAAAAGGTGTCTAGTACTGACTTAGTCAACATCACATTAAATGGCTTAGTACAAGATTATCAAATTTTTGTTTCAAGTCTTGCAGCTAGAGAGAAACCCCCTACATTTGATGAATTGACAGGAATTCTTCTACAAGAGGAGGAGAGGATGAAGAGCTTTAATTTGGGCTCTAGCAGTTCAGATTTGGCATTGGTGGCTAAGGGCAAATATCCATACGGAGGCAAGCCATGGGACAAGAACAAAGGAGGCAAGTTTCAAGCAAAACAAAAAGGTATGACACAGTCTAAATTTCCAATCCATAAGAGAAATTATGAGTGTTATTATTGTGGAAAACCTGGGCATCATTCTAAAGATTGTTATAAAAGGAAATATAATGAGTCTAGGAAAAGAAACAGAAGGCATAATGGAACTTTTGTGGACAAGGATACCTCAATCAATGATGGATTTAAAAATCTTAAATTGTTTGTTTCTGATGCTGCATTATCTATGGAAAATGATGATAAGAATGCTTGGTTCATTGATTCTGGTGCATCACTCTGTATGTCTTGTAATAAGGAGTGGTTTGATGAATATTATGAAAACATTGATGGAAAATATGTTTGTCTAGGAGATAACAGTCACTTAAAGTTCAAGGTTATGGAGTAATAGGTGTGAATTTGCCTAATGGACAAAAGAAATAGATCCATAATGTGATCTATGTTCCTGATATCAAAAAGAATTTAATTTCAGTTTCTACTATTACTAACCAAGATTTGAAGGTGGAATTTGTTAAATCACAATGTGTAGTGAAAGACATTCAAGATAAGTACAAGGTTATTGCCACAGGAACCAGAGTTGGAGGCTTGTATAAGTTGGATGTGACCAGGAAAAGTCATCAAGCGTTGGCATCTACAACAATATCAATAGTAGATTTATGGCATTAAAGGTATGGACATATAAATCACAAAGATTTAATGCTACTTCAAAAGAACGCAATGGTTGAAGGTCTTTCTGTCTTGAAGAATGATCATGTTGAATGTGAAGTATGTGTACTTGGCAAGCAACAAAGGGAGGAATTTCCTATACATAAAGAAAAAAGGCAAAGGGAAATACTTGAATTAATTCATACTGATGTATGTGGACATATGCAAACTAGATCTATTGGTGGAGCATGGTATTTTCTTATTTTTGTGGATGATAGATCTAGGTATACATGGGTTTATTTCATAAGAAAGAAGAGTGATGCTTTTGAGTACTTTAAAGAATTTAAGAGTATGGTGGAAAAACAAACTGGTAATTACATCAAAATTTTGAGATCTGATCACGGGGGAGAATTCAAATCAAGAGAATTTAATCAATATTGTAAAAGCAATGGGATTCTGCAACAATTTACAGTGCCACATACACCTCAGCAAAATGGAGTTGCTGAGAGGAAAAACAGAACACTAGTTGAATGTGCACGTAGTGTGGTTCAAGGTAAGAATATCTCCAATGTTTTTTGGGCTGAAGCCATTAATACTGCTGTTTATTTGAAAAATATGAGTCCAACCAAAATTTTAGAGCTTAAAACACCTTTTGAAGCATTTTATGGGTACAAACCAAAAGTGGGTCATTTAAGAGTTTTCGGTTGCAATGCATTTGCTCATATTCCAAAAGATGAAAGAAGAAAACTTGATGCAAAGTCAATTAAGTGCACATTTATTGGTTATTGTGATAATCAGAAAGCATACAAGTTGTTTGATCCCAGTACTCATAGACTTCTTGCAAGTAGGGATGTGGTGTTTCATGAGAATGCAAATGAAGGTGATAAAATAAATAATACTAGCGTATGGCATGATACTGATGATTATGTCAAATTAGATCCAAGTGTTCAACAAGAACAGGAACAAGCACAATAACAGGTACAAGTTCAAGAGCAAGTAGCATCAAGCAGTCATGACACTCCAAAGAGAGGAGAGGAGACTCTGCAAAGCCGAAAGAAAGATGAAAGTAGTAAAACTCCAAGAAGGTCATCACGTCAAAGTTAGGTACCCATAAGGTATAAAGATTATGCATTAATGACTCATGTTATGAATGCTGTAGAACCTTCAAGCTATGATGAAGCTAAAGAATATGAACAATGGAGAAATGCAATGAATGAAGAATATAACTCTATAATGAAGAATGACACATGGGAATTAACAGAATTGCCTAAAAACAAAGTTCCCATAGGATGCAAATGGCTTTATAAATCTAAATTTAATGCTGATGGAAGTATTGATAAACATAAAGCTAGATTGGTTGCAAAAGGATATTCACAAAAGGAGGGAATTGATTATGAAGATACTTTTGCACCTGTAGCTAAGTTGAACACAATTAGAATCATGATTGCATTAGCTACAAAATATAATTGGAAAATGCATCAGTTAGATGTCAAATCTGCATTTTTGAATGGTGAGTTAAAAGAAGAAGTCTATTTAGTACAACCTGATGGGTTTGTAAACCAGGGATAGGAGCATCTGGTTTGCAGGTTAACGAAAGCTTTATATGGTTTGAAACAAGCACCAAGATCATGGTATGTGAAAATTGATTCTTTCTTTTATGAGAAAGGTTTTATGAGAAGCAAAAATGATCCTAACTTATACATCAAGGAAGATGAAGGCAAGAATGTTGCTTTAATATCTGTATATGTTGATGATCTTATCATAACAGGAAATGCATGCAAGTTGATTGAAGAAATTAAAAATCAGTTGTCACACGTATTTGAGATGAAGGATCTTGGTGAATTGCATTATTGTTTAGGTCTTGAAGTTTGGAGGGAACTTGGTAAGACACTAATCACACAAAGCAAATATACAAGGGAAATCCTTAAAAGATTCAATATGATTAAATGAAAAGCAACATCTACTCCTTTAGAACAGAATGTCAAATTGTGCAGTGATGATGGAACCAAAGAGGTGAATGGAACTATGTACCGTCAACTGGTGGGAAGTCTGAACTATCTCACCACTACCAGGCCAGATATAGCATATTCTGTCAGCATACTTAGTCAGTTCATGGCTAAGCCTTGTGAAAGCCATTGGAAAATAGCAAAGAAAGACCTTCGATATTTGAAAGGAACAATTAATTTTGGTATTATGTATACTGATGAATTTGATGTTGAATTGGCAGGTTATTCTGATTTTGACTGGGCTGGAAATCTAGATGATAGGAAATCTACTACTGGATACGTGTTCAATATTGGTTCAGGACCAATATCATGGAGCAGTAAGAAACAACCAACTATTCCATTGTCATCCACTGAAGATGAATATAAAACATTATGCAGTGTTAATGTGAAGCAATATGGCTTAGGAGGATACTTTAAGATGTTGGAGAAACACAACAAGCACCTACAGTAATCAGATGTGACAATCAAAGCACTATCAAATTGGCAAACACTCCCATATATCATGCAAGGACAAAACACATTGACACACAACATCATTTTGTAAGAGAAAAATTGCAATCAAAAGAAATTGACTTATCATATTGTAATACAAATGAAAATGTGGTTGACATATTCACCAAGCCTCTTGGAAAGGCTAAATTTGAAATGTATAGAAGTAAGTTGTGCATTGTAGAAAATCCAAATTATGTTGTAAGCCTAGCTGAGACTTAGACCAGCAGGCATATCAGTTAAGAATCTGTTTGTTATATAGTTGGAACTAAGGGGGAGTGTTGGAAGGAACTAGAACTAATTCCAACTACCCGCAGTCATAATTCAACAGAAGGTTTAAATGCAATTTCTAGAAATCATTGACAATGGGGAAAGCTTCCTGAAGATGCCACTGCCCCAATTAATCTCCAAAACATTCTGCATCCTGTATAAATACCTGTTTAATCAATGAATGGAAGCAAGTTGTGAAGTTTTCTATGTTCAGTGTTTATGAGCTGAGTCTCTCTGCTCTCTTCGTTATCTACAACAACTCATTAAAATTGTGAACCCAAGCCTTCACTCCCGCAGAAAAAAAAATTCTTGTTAAATGCAGCAACTTTGTATTGCTGGCACACCTTGAATCCCAATGCCTCCTCTAAACCTTTCCCCAAAAAATCCTCTAAAGTTCCTCCTTTTCCCTCCTCACAACCCTCAAATATGGATCCTCATGAACCCTCCTAAAAAGATTCTACGTTGCTTCAAAATAATGACGACATTGAATAAATAGATTTGGACGTTGTAGAGCATGGAAAGATAAAAATTTGACTTTTTAAATATTTTCTAATATCTTTTAGTTTTTGTAAATAGTCAGTTATTTAAAAAAAATATTTTTTAAATTTCATTTTTGACTACCATTTTATAAAATGAGTTAAAAACCCTCTAGATCTGAGAAAAGGCTAATTTAAAAGACACAAGACTTTTGCGATGAGATCATACTTTTTTATTATTAAAAATGTTTTTTTTTAATATATAAATTAATTAAAGTTATGAGTACACTAATTTTAATAACTAATTATAAATATAAAAGAAAAGATTACACCAATTTTAACACTACTTGTAAAATAAATAAAACGGTCGGAAATGTCCCGTTCTCACTGCCGTAAAGAAAAAAACACAGGAATAGGCCATGGTAACAGGATCGTTGTGCATTAATGCGAATAACAATTAGATGGTAAAACTGACATTGACACGTTAGTGGGAGCCAATGTACAGAGACAGTGGAGGAAACATTCAGTGAGGACGGTTGCGGCTTTAAACAGAGGAAAATACAATAATGAGGGATTAGGGGATTAGGTCTGGAATTTTAAATTTATTTGGTTTTTAGTGGAAATTTGAATTCTAAATAGATTTTTGAGGGTTAATTTCTTTGTAGTGTTATATGCAATAATTGAAAATTAAGTTTGAAAGTAATTATTATAAATAAATAAATAAAAATAAAAATAAGTTATTAGTCTATTTATATAACATCTAAAAATTCATTATAAAATATATATCAACGCTGTGTAATTAAAAAAGTGTCACTACTTTAATCTTTCCCTGAATTCCTCTATGTATCTATAATAATCTCATTTTCAACCAACCCAAGACTGGTTACAAGGAATAAGTGTAACAGGTAAACAAATTGTTTAATTTGACCTCTCATGAGAATTTATGGAAAGGGACTTAAATATTTAATTTATGGTTTGCAATTTTTTTAGCTGTCACTTATAACATTTTAATATTTTCGATAACCATCGGATATGCTTAAAAAATAAGAACCATCCATGATATATGCTTAAAAACAACCAATTATATTGGGTTGATGGACAGAGAACAAAGTCAACCATCAAAGATTAGTCGAAACATGTATCAAAAATAATAATATGACTTTAGGAATGGCCTTCACAATATTCACTGTGAAGTGAAAAGCATGATTGTTTCTACCTCTAGACTAAACATAATTCAAAAACATGTCATTGGACGAAAAAATAGATTTCATTTGGTATGCAAGCCTAACTTTTTTTTGAAGAACCTCTCCCAACATAATGTAGACACGCATTTGGCCTAAGTGTACATTTGGATGGGTCCACAATTTATATATGCATTTAATTTTTCATTCAGACATTTGACAGAATGTCTTTTGTTTTTTAAATGTATTTTACTATGAATAAAAATTCAGAAATGTTAATAACAATAAATGCAAATATCTAAATGTTAATACTGGTGGGAAAATTATTCGTAACAATAGATGGTTTCAAGAATGCGTTTTTGGTGATGGATTGTTTAACATCGATGGAGAACAATGGATTCATCAAAGAAAGATGTGTGTGGTAGAGTTTAACTCTGTATCCAGTTTCACTTATCATTTGAAGTAACAGATCAGTTACCGTGAAACCCGGTGATGCACTTTGTTTCAACATGGAGGAGCTGAAAGAAACGCATTACCTGCACGTGTGTCTATTCCAGACGATGAGACTTTACCTTCTCATGCCGTTGCACAGAAAGGAGGCGAGGTGTTGCCTGATTGTATGCCTATGAGAAAAAAGGATTACAATATAAATGTCACTTAATACAGACGTTATTTAATAGCCAAAATAGATCAACATATGTCAAATAGAGATGAAATAAAGTAGACCAATTTAAAAAAAGACATTTTCAGTATAATTATAATATAATATATAAAAATATATATAATATAAAAGTTGTTACTGAGAGACATGGTGATGGAAGTAATTTTGTATATATGCGGAAGAAAATCGAAATGCAATTTTATATATTGGTTAACAACTGACTTTGGCCCTGCATTTAGCTATTATCTTTAATCTTCTGCTTCCGATCGATGTCCATTCACATGGGCTTAGTTAACTCTGGATTTAATGCTCAAGAAACCAGTGGATCAAAGTGCCATTCTAAGACTTAGATTTTATTTTCTATCCACGTATGATTTATTTAGATGATTTGGTTTCACCTGTAATACCCTTAACATTGATTCTCCTTCTTTGCAAAGCAATAACAATGCTTTTATCACCCCAAGATTCGCAACAAATCTCTGACACGAATACTTAGCAATGGGACCTATAATATATTTGGGTTGGCATTGATATTCCCTCATGTCCTTCGGGGACCTAGAATTGATGACAGGGATGAAAATGATTTACTGTCATTTGATACATAGTCTGCTTTATAAGTACTTCTAATTAATTACTCCCTTAACTTGTATCAGGTTGTTGAATTAGTGGATTAGCTTAAGAAATGGTAATAGATGTTCATATTACTAGCACATCCTTATTTACTAATGTGGTTGATATATGTTGATCAACGCCATTTTCATACGTAAATTGTTGAAGAAAAGGTGGAAAACACTGTCAATTGGCATATATCAACCACAGTAGTAAATGTGATTGTGCCAGTTACAACCAACCTGTGTGGAGTGGATTTATTGACCATAGTTGATGAGGGTTGATGAGGTTGATCAGGGTTGACGAGGTTGACCATGGTCAAGCTTACATTAATGTTAATGTTGATGGTACAAATATGGTTGAGATGGTTGATGGGGTTGACTATTATTGACCATATTCAAACATAGAGAGCTTGATTGATCATTATGGTTGGCCAGTAGGAGTAAGTAGAGCACAAAAATGTTCTAGGCTGACTATAGTTCACCAAAGATGAGCACGGTTGATCATGGTTGACCATGGTGGATCATATTCAAGGATGGTTTGCAATGGTTGATGTTGGAATATTCTCATTGACAATGGTTAACCATATTCAACCATGTTTGAACATGGTTTACCATAGCTTAATGGTTAATCATGGTGGACGATGGTTGACGATAGAGACCTTGGTTGACCATGTTTGAAAATTCTAACCGTAGAGATCTTGATTAACCATTAAGGTTGATCATGGTTGACCATGATGAACGATGGCCAATCGTGGTTGATCATGGTTGACCTTAATTGACCATGTTTGACGATTCTAACCATGTACATCTTGGTTGACGTTGGTTGACCATGGTCAACCATCGTTTATCATGGTTAACCATGGTGGACCGTGGTTGATCATGGTTGAAAATATTCAACTATAGAGACCTTGATCATGCTTGACAATATTCAACCATGGTTGACCTTGGTGACCATGATTGACCATTCTAACCATGTGTATTCTAGTTGACCTTAGTAAACCATGGTTGATCTTTGTTGACCATGGTTGACATTGGTTGGCCATGGTTGATTTTGGTTGACCATTTGACTATGGTAGATCATGGTTAACCATGCTTGACAATGGTTGATCTTGATTGACCATATATAACCATTATAACCATAAATATCTTAACTGACCATTATGGTTGATCATGGTTGACGACCATTGTTTATGGTTGATCTTGGTTGACCATGGTTGACCTTTGTTGACCATTTTTGACCATTCTAACCATGTTTTTCTTGGTTTACAATGGTTGATATTAGTTGACCATGTTCGACCATTCTAAACATAGAAATATAGATTAACCATTATGGTTGATAACGGTGGATCATGATTGACCATGGGTGATCATGGGTGATCATGGATGACCATTATGGTTTATCATGGTTTATCATGGTTGACCATAGGTGACTAGTGTTGATGATGGTTGACCTTGCTTGGCCATGTTAGAGCATTCTAACCATGTTGATCTTGATTAACCTTGGTTGTCATGGTTGATCATAGTTGATCAACATCCACTATGGTTGACTATTTTGACCATGGTTGATCATGGTTGTCCATAAGTGGCTAGGGTTGATGATGGTTGACCTTGGATGACCATTCTAACCATGTTGATCTTGGTTGACCTTGGTTGCCCATAGTTGCTCTTGGTTGACATTGGTTGACCAATCTTGACCATGGTTGATCATGGTGAACCATGGTTGACTATTCTAACCATGTTGATGTTGGATGACCTTAGTTGACCATTATTGATCATGGCTGGCCATGGTTGACCATCGTCGACTATGGTTGACCAATATTAATTGTGGTTGACAATGGTTGGCTATGGTTGACCATGGTTTTCTATGGTTGATAATGGTTAACTATAGAGACCTTGATTGAAAATTATTGTTGACTTTGTTTGACTAATGGTTAACTATGTTTGATTAAAAGGTGATTATGTTTGACCAAAGTTGAAGTGTTCACTATCAAATATAGTTGAACATAATTAAACATAGTTAAACATAGTCAACAAAATAGTCAAACATGGTCAACAATATTAGTAAATATGGTTGACTAATTTTGTAATATCTCATGGTCCACCATGATCAATGAAAATTTTAAGGATGGAAACTTATTTTAGATTCTAGAAGCCTTCGTGAATGTCACTAGTCCACAATATGCAATATTTAAATGTTTGACAATATTTTTGTAAAAAAATTCAAATTTCTAATAATATTATAGTCTCTATATAAAATTGTGGCGATTTTTATGGCAAAAAAAATCCTACTATAAAATATTGGCGAATATCGACTTATATCAGATCGTATAACAATGATTTGGGCAAACCGTAAATTTGTAATGTCAGATTGTGATGTTGGATAAATTGCAATGTTATGTAAAATTGCAACAATGTTTGTCACATGTGAGGTTGGATAGATTTCTATACCATTCTAACGTCACAACAAGTTTGGTTATTAATATTAATCAATAATATTAATAGGTGACTATGTTTGACCAATGTTGAAGAGCGTTGACTATCAAACATAGCCTAGTCAACCACATTATTAAATGTGGTTGGCAAATTTTGTAATGCCGCATTGCGACGTTAAATAAAATGAAATATAATATAATATTACAATATTGGTCACATTGTGACAAAGATAATATTACATGTAAAACCTAATATTGTTGCTAAAAGATATTAAACCTAATACTACATATATTAAACCTAATATTAGCATGAAACCTACTAAACCTAATATGAAACTTAGCACACACACACACACACACACACACATATATATATATATATTCTATGTGGTTGTACTAGGATAATCAACATAAAGTGATCACTTCCTTCGAGCTCAATCACAGAGCCTGACTCCGAGAGTGTCGAGAGAATTAAACCCATGACCTCTAAATAGCGAAGATGCTTTAACGATAGAAACTCATTCAATTGAAATAACCCTAAAAACTTACATTAAATCTAATATCAATATTAATATTGATATTAATATTAAACCTAATATTACACGCTGCTTGTTCATATATATTACTCGTCTTGAAGGAAAATATATGTTATGTATCTCAAAGTAATAGTTTGCAAAATCTAGGTATATTTATGCTTCTGAATTTCGTAATAATAAATCATTTGCAAACAACTTATATCAGATCATATATGGGTTATACTAGCAATGTTAATTGTTATATTAATATAACAATTCTCAACTCATAAGACAACTAGTGGTCAAACATGTGGCCAAAGGAGTTGTTTCATAACCCAATCCCCCTTTCAAGAGTGAAGCCACGTTTCAAAACAAGTTTCATAAGTTACACCTGCACGTTGTACAAAGCCACGTTTCAATGAAATTGAATCTAATTTTCATTAATCTTACTACATGGTCCATCATTAATGTCACAATACATTTTTAATCCTAATAAATTTTTAATTTAAATATGGTTTAAATATATGATTTACATATGTCAGGAAATGACCAGAGTATGCCAACAATTTTCGTTTTAAAGTTCTTATTGAAATCTGTAATTAAAAAAAATTAAAGTGTCTATATTTAATAAAAGAAACATCTATCAACATAATTAACAAAACTGTTGTTTTAAATCCATCAAATTTTATTTTTAAATACACCAAATTATGTTTTAAATATATCAAATTATAATAATTACCATATTATATTTTAAATAAATAAAATTATAATAAATACGCAGATAAGTTGCTGAATTGAGGCTTCTTTCATCCATATCAATTTTATAAGAAAATTTTCGACGTAAATCACATGAAATTTCATTTTCCGATGCGTTTCGAACCAACAAGTGTGGTTCATTGTTAGGACAAGTTGAAGAAACAGATCTAAATTTGCCTATTAGATAGTTTGAATAGGACCTCTAACGACTATATTTCTTGACCAAACAATGACTATATGGATTAATAGCTAAATTTGACCAGGAAATGGTTAGTTGAACAGGATTAAGGGCATGACCTCTATTTTTATAATTGATAGTTAGTTATATAAAGGTTAAAAGGATTACTAATAATTATAACTATAACTTGAAATAAATAATTTTTAAAATAAATTAATTAATAGTTAGTTAAAAAATTATTAAATATATAAATAATAGTGTAATTACTTAATAAGAGATGTTAAAATATAGGTAGTTATATTTTTATTAAAAAGTTAAAGGAACATATTTTATTAACTTATAATACGAAATATATATTAAAATAAATAAATTATAAAATAAATTTATTTTAAATTAGTAGTTATTTACAAATATTATAGAAATTTTAGGGGGATATACGAATAATTATAACTATAACTTAAAACAAATAATTTTTACAATAAATTAATTAATAGTTAGTTAAAAAATGATTAAATATATAAATTATAGTGCAATTAATTATTAAAAGATGTTAAACACAGATTTAATAATTTAATTTCTCTAAATAATAACTATGAAATATTTTTATTCATACAAAAAAACTAACTTAACTTGACATATGAACTAATAGTTACACTTTAATTGACACCAATTTTCAGTTTCAAAATTTATTACCAAGTATTTTCTCCACTCCATTACATATTTACATATTTAGAATTGTTCTGGTTGCCGAATATCGCTAGGTGTTACCACGTCTGTTGTCCTTCCAATTAGATTCTAAACAACCTCTTCATCCAGGCTCCAGCCATAATGAAGCGAAAGCACGAGCATTTCATTCGGCATCTATGAGACAAAAAACGGTTTTGACATTCATGATGCAGTCGCCCACATAACCACAGTGGCCACTCTGATTGAAGAAACAACTAATATGAAAGTGGATATTATTAAAAGGCTCAAATATTCCTAGGTATGCATGCATGCGATCTCATCTCAATTTTGTTACATGATTAGCATCTATGCAGGACCGCGGTGTTTACAAAGTGGAATGAGGAATCGAATGATGATAATTAGCCCTATTTAAATCTGGCTAGGGTCTATTGTATTTGGGATTATTCTCCTTTATTGCATATAATGTGATCATGAAAGGGTATATTATATTAGGGATTGATTCTCCTTTCCTGCATATAATGAAGTTAGTTAAACTTCCAGACATGATTTCACAAAGGGAATGAATTGCTATGTAATCATGCTTCAGAATAATATTGATTTCTATAAACTCTTTGATGTTTCCTCCGCAATGCCATCTTTTCTTGAGTTTAGTTATCAGATTATTTATGACTAAGCCTATCATATGAAAAAGGCGCAAGAGCGCAATAAGAACAAATCAACAATGACTTCTGTAAACTCTTCAGAGATTGCACCATAGATGGCTACTTTCTTTTATTTAGTTGTGAGATTAGTTACGGCTAAGTCTATCATGTGTAGTAAAGGGTCAAGAGCGCAATATCCTTTTAGTGTAGTTGGTGCCATATTTTAAGGTGGAGTTATCATCGGAATAAACCAGCTTACAGTGGAGCCTCACGATCGATGGAAATGACTAAAATAAAAGAAGATAACCATCCTTATCTTAATTAACTTGGAATGTTTTATTGAAGCTTATACACATTACTCAATGGAATAACTTAATTTACAAAAATATATACGTTACTGTTAGACTAACAAATAAAGCGCAGTGGAAACAAAAATAAGCATAAGCAGCACACTAAAAAAAACCACACACGAAACCATAGCACAGATTTAAAGTGGTTCACCCAACCAATCTGGGCTACGTCCACCAGAACAGAGGCATCGGCAATCTTATTATTCAAAGGAGATTACAACAATTTTAATTCCTCACACATACTCTCAGTTCACCCTATTTTCTCTACACATACATCCTCAACGAATTTTACATTTCCTTTATAGCTGGAGTATATAACTGAATCATAAATTCCCTCACATCAAATATAGGATGCATTAACTCCTCCTCAAAAAATGCTGGAGCTAATATAGCAACTAATCTTATTGTTGTCACATATATGAGATTTTTGCCCAATTTAATAAAACCAAAAATCTCAACAATCTCCACCTTGACAACAATTAGCTTGATACCATGTTCATTTATTATTTTATCTTTTCTACAAGCCAAGAGAAGCCAGACACCAACGTAGCTTCTCTAACAAAACTGGTTTCGTGAACATGTCTGCACAGTTTTCCTTCGTATGCACCTTTTCAAGAGAAACGCCCCTTTCAGTGATAACCTGTCTTACAAAATGGTACTTAATAGGTATATGCTTTGATTTACTATGATAGGCCGGATTCTTAGCCAAATGAATTGCACTTTGACTATCACAAAATAACTTGATGTTGTCTTGCAACCTACCAAACTCACCAATCAAACCTTTCAACCAAACCGCTTCTTTGCAAGCATGCGAAGCAGCTATGTATTCTGCTTCAGTAGTAGATAAGGCTACAATATTCTGTAGCTTTTACATCCAGCTAATAGCTCCACCTGCAAGAGTAAAGACATACCCTGAAGTTGACCTTCTCTTATCCAAATCACCTGCAAAATCGGAATCAACATATTCGCAAACAAATTCACTACTTCTGTTATAGATGATACAATAATCACTTGTGCCTCTCAAATATCGAAGCACCCATTTCACTGTTGACCAGTGTTCTTTTCCTGGATTTGCCATATACCTACTGACAACCCCAACTGCATGTGAGATATCTGGTCGAGTACAAACCATCTCATACATCAAACAACCTACTACATTGGCATATGGAATTCGAGACATATATTCCTTTTTTTCATTTGTATTAGGACATAAACTTGAAGAAAGCATAAAATGGGAAGCTAAAGGGACTGAAACAGGCTTCACATTGTTCATACCAAACCTTAAGAGTATCTTCTCAATATACTTCTGTTGTGATAGCCACAGCTTACCATTGCTCCTGTCTCTGAAAATCTCCATGCCCAAAATTTATCTTACTGCTCCTAGATCTTTCATATCAAATGTCCTAGCCATCTGAGCCTTTAACCTGTTGATATCTGTTATGCTTTTTCTTGCTAAAAGCATATCGTCAACATACAACACTAAGATAATGAAAATGCCATTACTTAATTTCTTAAAGTAAACACAATGATCATATTCACTTCTTATATAATTTTGACTCAACATGAAAGAATCAAACTTCTTGTACCATTGTCTAGGCGATTGCTTTAGACCATACAATGATTTCTTGAGCCTACAAACAAATTTCTTGTTGCGATCTTGAACAAACCCTTCCGGTTGTTCCATGTAAATTTCCTCATCTAAATCTCCATATAAAAAAAACAGTTTTAACATCTAGTTGCTGTAATTCTAAATCAAGCAAAGCCACTAATGCTAATACCATTCGAATTGAAACAATTTTTACAACTGGTGAAAATATCTCATGAAAATCAATGCCTGCTTTCTGAGAAAAACCTTTCACGACCAGCCTTGCTTTGTTCCTGTCCTTTGAACCATCGACACCTCTTTTCAATTTGTACACCCATTTACATCCCACAATTTTTCTGTCTTTAGGAAGTTCCACCAGATCCCATGTGTCATTCTTGTGTAATGCCATCATTTCGTCCTTCATAGCTTCTTTCCACTTTTCACTCTTTGAACCCTCTGCAGCTTCCTGATAACACAAAGGTTCATCATCGTTAGCAGTTAAAGCAAATGAAGTAACATAATCATCATACCTTCCAGGAGGACGTTTAATTCTCGTGGACCTCCTTAAAGATGTTTCTCGTACTTCCACAATTGGCTGATTATTATCTGTAGGAACATCTTCATGATCAGCATCTGATTCATGTTCATGATCTACATCTGAAACTTCTTCATGACCTGCATCTGAAACTTGTTCATGACTTACATCTGAACCATGTTCATATTGATCATTATCAATATTTGGACTGGTTTCAAATTGAATATGTTGAAGCTTAAATACATTATCCTGTTTCACTTTATCATTTACATCTGAACTTTCAAGTGAGGATTCATTAAATTTAACATCTCTGTTAATGATGATCTTGTGAGTAGTAAGATCCCAAAATCTGTGTCCCTTAGTCCCATCACTGTATCCAACAAAGATATACCTTTTTGATTTAGGATCTAATTTAGAACGCTGATGTTTTGGAACTAGAGCATATGCATCACAACCAAAAACTTTCAGTTTAGAATAATCACAAGGATGACCTTTCCATACCTCTTGAGGAATTTTGCATCCTATTGCAGTTGATGGTGATCGATTTACCAGATAGCAAGCTGTAGCAACCACTTCTGTCCACAATTCCTTCTGCAAATTGGCGTTACTCAGCATACTTCTTGCTCTCTCTAAAAGAGTCTTGTTCATGCATTCAGCAACTCCATTTTGCTGAGGAGTATACACAGTGGTTTTATGTCTTTCGATCCCAGCTTCCTTGCAATAATTATCAAATTCCTTTGAAGTAAACTCACCACCATTGTCAGTTCTTAAACATTTAATAGTTCTTCCAGTGATGTTTTCAACTAATGCTCTAAACTGTTTGAAAACTGTAAACACATCAGACTTCTTCTTTAACATGTAGACCCATACTTTTCTAGAGAAATTATCAATAAAAGATACAAAATATGACGAACCTCCATATGAGGCTGTAGGAGATGGACCCCAAACATCAGAATGGATATAATCAAGGATTCCCTTACTAGTATGTTTTCTAGTTTGAAACTTCTGCTTGCTTTGTTTCCCAAATAGACAATGTTTGCAGAAATCTAACTTAACAGACTTTAGACTAGGAAGTAACTTGCGATCAGATAAAATATTTAAACCTGTTTCGCTCATATGACCCAACCTTTGAAGCCATAAACGAATAGAACTACTATCGTTTTCAGACACTATAGAAACATAATCTGACTCTGTTCTTCCTTCTAACTGATAAAGATTTCCAACCTTCTTTGCTTTCATTACTAGTAAAATTCCTTTATAAATTTTCATTACTCCACCTTGAACAAAGGTTTTATATCCATTTGTGTCTGGAGTAATCCTAATGAAATGAGGTTTTTCCTTAATTCAGGTACATGTCTTACATCAGTTAAAATTTTATTTGTCCCATCAAACATTTTAAGCTGAACAGTTCCAATTCCCACAATGTTGCATGTGACATCATTTCCCATGTAAACTACCCCATCACTGGTTGGCTTATAAGTTTTAAACCATTCCCTATGAATACACATGTGATTTGATGCACCAGAATCTAACAGCCAATGTTGATCATGACTAGACAAATCAACTGATAACACTTCATCACTCATACCTGACTTGGATGCAGACCCTGTATCTGTCGTGTTTGCTTCTTTCTTCTCTTTTGAAGAGTCTTCTTTGGATACCTGCTGTCTCTTCCAACAGTCCTTCTTCAAATGTCCCGATTTGCCACAAAACCAGCACTTTACTTTACTCTTCTTCCCTTTCGATTTTGAACGCGAGTCGCTGTGCTTACCAGAGCGTCTTTCTCTAGAACGACCTCTAGCCATCATTGCTTCTGATGTAGAGGTTTCTGAATTTGACCTCTTCCTTGTCTCTTCGGACAACAAAGCTCCAACGACATCATCAAATTCAATGGTTTCTGATGAACTAAGACTTATAGAAGTAACAAAATGATCCCATGACTCGGGTAATGAGCACAATAAAGTTATAGCTTTATCTTCTGATTCAAATTTTACTTCTATACTTTCTAATTGCACCAGGAGAGTATTAAAGACATTCAAATGATCGATAATAGATGTATCTTCCTTCATGCGTAAACTGTACAATTGTCACTTCAGAAGAATCCTGTTGGTCAAGGATTTTGTCATGTACAGCTTCTCAAGCTTCGTCCACAAACCAACAGCAGTTTTCTCTGACACGATGTTAAATAAAACATCATCCACCAAACACAGTCGAATACTGCTCAGGGCTCTTCCATCCAATTCATTCCACTCATCATATATCATGGTGTAAGGTTGTTTGGATTTTCCCAACAGTGCCTTCGCCATGCCTTGTTGCACAAGTAGATCGTGCATCTTCACTTTCCGGATTTCGAAGTTATTTTTGCCATTAAACTTCTCGATCTCAAAACGGGCACTTTGAGTTTTCGCCATGTTGTAAAAACAAACAATCTCCAATTCCAACTTTTTAATAGATAAAGTTAATATATGAAAATGCCTTTGCCTTATATTACACTGTCGTTACCTTATTATAAAATTCCTCTGCTGTTCAAATTTCAAATTACAATTAAAAATTGTGTTTTACCAAAAAACGAAAATGGATTGGAGCGCTGAAAAGGGACTTGGCGCTTCCTAAACAGCAGAAGATCCGTGCCAATCAGAAAAACGGTGCGAGGGACAAGCTTGGCGCGAGTATACCTATCGTTTCCACGCCAATTGAGATCCTGGCACCCTGGCACGAGAATTATCCTCGGGACCGCGCCAATTGGCACACCTGTTCATAAGGAAATCGCGCCAACCCGTTCATAAAGAAATTGCGCTCCAACTTCTGCAACTGTACACAACGATAGTGTCTCCAAACGCAGTCTTTGGCATACGACTTGAACACATAGACACAATAAACAGTGGCTTCGTCCATGCTAATACTCGCTCTTTATAAAGCTGGGACATCAACGTTCAGAAAACACGCTTCACTGATCACCATGAATGTCCTTTGTGTGCCTGACAAAACCGCGCTAGGCAGTTTCAACGCTCTAGTATTTAGCATACGCAGTCACACGCAGTTTCAACGTTCTGGTATTTGGCATACGCAGTTCCACAGCCACGTTCCAACAACGCAATTGCAACGAGTAGTTGACGTGCCACAAAGGTTTCAACGCTGCCTGGTGTTTGTCCCACGTAGCAGGTCAACGCCTTAAGCCTTAATCACAGCCAGTCGTCACTCTGTTAAACTTGTGCACGTAGGACCTCCAATCCACATCACTGAGCGCAGTTCAATGCGTTGGTACAACGCATAAATAGTCTACGCACCTCCAGCAGACTTGGGCCCGCCACTCCTCCGCTGCGCCGCTCTGATACCACTTGTTAGACTAACAAAGCACAGCGGAAATAAAAATAAGCATAGACAACACATTAAAAAAACCACACACAAAACCATAACACAGATTTAACGTGGTTCACCCAACCAATCTGGGCTACGTCCACCAGAACAGAGGCATCGGCAATCTTATTATTCAAAGGAGATTACAACAATTCTAATTCCTCACACATACTCTCAGCTCACCCTATTTTCTCTACACACACATATCCTCAACGGATTTTACATTTCCTTTATAGCTGGAGTATATAACAGAATCATAAATTCCCTCACATCAAATATAGGATGCATTAACTCCTCCTCAAAAAATACGGGAGCTAATATAGTAACTAATCTTATTGTTGTCACATACATGACATTTTTGCCCAATTTAATAAAACCGAAAATCTCAACAGTTACTTAATGATATAACTTTATTTAAAAATGAATTTGGCCTTTACGATAGATGTTGAATTTGGCATTCTTGTGATGCCGAAAAGCTTTCTCTTTTACATGGTAGAATTTAAGTTTATCAACAATTAAGCTAACTCTGTTTGGATTTTTATTAATAATTTTCACATAAGGTCTAAGCGTATGTAAAATATAAAATTTAAACAATAAATTATTATTTTTATACTGATTTTTTTTTTTTAGTATTTAGGATTTATAGTATTATGATAATCAATTTAGTTATAAAATTTTAGTTTTATTTTACATATTAAAACTTTAAAATAAAAAAATTATGGCGAAAAAAATATTAGCACAACCATATTATTAAATATGGTTGACATACTTAATAGTCTTATTTATGTATAAAAGGTTTAAAATAACACTTATCAATATATATTAACTACATTTATTAATTTAATTGTGATAATTTAAATAATACTATTATTTTAAATACATCTAATAATAATTTAATTTAACTACATTTATTAATTTAATTGTGATAATTTAAATAATACTATCATTTTAAATACATCTAATAATAATTTAATTTAAGCAAGTTTGATAATTATTATGAGTAAATTTAATGGTAAAAAAAAACGGACATATAATCTAATTCAGCTTCACGTTTGTTGTCTTCTTGTCTTTGACCATGGGTGGGTCATCCATTCAGCTTCACGTTTGTTGTTTTCTTGTCTTTGACCAGGGGTGTGTCATCCACGGGTACATATCTGTGCATCTCTGCAACTTATGAGAAGAATAAGATATCAAACATATTGCAGCAGTCGTGAAAATCCAAGGTAGGTATGGAGGCTACCAGACGAGCTTCCTTCGGTATTGTTGATTATATCCTCGAACTTATAATTGGATGCACGGGGACACATAACTTCTTGCAATAATTCTACAAAAAAGAATGGAAATGAGAACTTTGCATTAAGGGCATCAAAGTCGCAAGAAAAATGGCGACGAACGTATGATGTTGACCACATTCAAGCCTCCTAGGTAATGATTAACGATAAAACCTTATTCCATCGAATCAACAAATCATGGAATTAATATTAAATATAAATCGTTATATGCACAACATTCTTAAAACTGGTTGATGAATGTTTCGAGGTTTTCTTTTAAAGTAAAATTGTGTGCGTAAGAAGAACTTATACTTAACGATATTAAAATGATTGAAAATAATAGAAAAAAGAAAAGTAATATTTTTATTAAAATATTTATTTATTTATTTATTTTTGGGTGTATTTACATTAAATTTTAATTTATAAATTTATTATAATATTTATTTTTAATTTAAAAATACTCATCAAAATATAGATTTATGTGATTTAGCATTTATATTAAATATTTCTAAAAAATTACATATCAATTTTAAAATTGATATCTAATTTTATTTAGAAAATATTTGGTATTAAAAATAATTATTATAATATTATTTTTTAAACATTGTAAGTTATTGTCAAGTTTTACTAGCACAATCCGTTGAGGATGGGTCTTGTTGGCAAGGTGACCAAGGATCAAACCTCACGAGGAGTGGTTGTGCTCTATGCTAGGGGAGGGGACATGCTAAAAAATCCATTCATCTTATGGTTAGTGTGACCGAGGCCAGGTGCAATCCCTAGGTCACTTTAACAGATTAGATACCCCTTGGTCCTGACTCCTAAAGCCACAAGTCATGCGATCCCTGGGTGAGTTTGACAGATTAGATACCCCTAGATCATGACTCCTCAAGCCACAAGTCGAGTTTGATAGATTAGATACCCCTCCATCATGACTTCTCAAGCCATAAGGATCACATATAACTTGACAAACAAAAAAACATTATAATTTATTAAAAAAAATTAAATGTATTTAATTATAAATTTTTTTTTTTTTTTTTTAATTGAATAAATAAAATTTAATTTGTAGAAGTTTTACTTAATAATTTAAAATAATATTTTTTTTAATAAAATTCTAAATTTCATAATTCAATGAATGAAATCTCTTAATATATAATATATAAAAACATAGATTTAATATAAATAAATTTGTAGTATTTTTTTTTGTTAATCACATTTTTATTAATGAGTGAAGATTTTTTATTTTATAAAATTATGTATAGTCGTCAAAATTTGAGTAAATTAAATTTAAAACCTAATCTAAGAACAGATTTTCTGAAAGCAATACTGTACCTCAATTCTTCGTGTCACCTTCCACTTCACGAGGCAGTGGCAATTGTTCGTTGCACATTCGCTGCAGAAATCGCTCGATATCAAATTCTGGATTGTTTTATCACTGCATCGCTGCACAATCAAACCTGCTAGAAAGTTACATATCCAATCGTATGTATGGATCGCTGAAAAGACATTCCATCGTGCAAATGAATCAGAAAAGCCTTCTCGATCGTCAGAGGAGTCATCAGAGATAGCTGCATATCGAATCCGATCGCTGGATCTCGATTCTGATAAGATATTCCATCTTACAAATGGATCATGAAAGACTTTTGTCAAATGGTCCAAGGAGTGGAGTTGTCTTTAAGATGGGGCTCCTGAGATTGCAACCATAGTCATAGAACGCTGTGTATCGAATATGATCGCTGTATAGCTGAAAAGAGATTCCGTCCTGCAAATGATTCAGAAAAGTATTTTGCCAATTCGTCAGAGTAGTTGTCTTTATGATGGAGCATCTCCTAAGATGCAGTCACAGGCATACGTGCACGTCTTGGCACAATCATTCTTCTGGACCCTTTATCCAATCAATTAAGTAGAAATTTTCAGTAGAAAACAACCATCATTTTTATGGAAAAAAAAGTAGATACAATGTTCGAGTGACTATAGTCTTACTCTTCATGAGAGCAGCACTCCAGCGTGTCCCATCTAAATAGACCAATTATAGGAAAGAGAAACCTAGCAGAAAGTCGAATGCAAGTCCATCCACAAAACCATGAGACCGATCCACAGCATCAAGGGCAACAGTGTTTTCCACAATGAAGGTAGAAAAGTAGGACACAAGTCACGCAGGAGATCCAACCACCGATAAGCTGGCATATTCCAGCGCAACAACAGGATGTCTTCCAAGCAGCCGGCTTATATATAGAAAAATCCAACGCTCTGGGGTATCCAGGAGCAAAAGCTTCGTACGAGAAAATGCCCGGAAAAAAGAGCATCCATTTTTGGATAATAGTTCAGCCACAGAATTTTGCTCAATGGAAATGTCGGCAAATTGTATATTGATGAAGGACGACATTAGAGCGTTGATTTGTTGCATCCAGCGGAAGAGAGAGTGAGTTCTAAAATTATATAGACCATGCACCCAATCAATTATGGTCTTCGAATCCCCGAAAATATGCATCTGGTCAATGACCCACCAGAATGCACATTTAAGAATACCCCAAATGGCAAGAAACACAGTTTTGCTATTGGTGCCCATACCACCTGACACCCTAAAGTGATAAGATGATCCATCGTCCAAAATGAGGTGAGCTCCACAACTACACAAGCCACCAATGGATGTGCCAACAAAAAATCTGACTAGGCCTGCCGAGCTTATTTCCCGGAAGTTGCAATTCTTGTGTGGAGTGGGAGGGGAGCAAGGCCCAATCTCCATGAACTATTTATTGCACAATATGCAAGCTTGTGCACCACACTTGAGGGGAAAATTCTTCAAATAATTTAGCATTTCAACTGCGCTAGATACCCTAGACAATATAAAAGGGAAGAGCTCAGAAATTCTGTTGTTCCACGAACCAGGATGCAAGGTAACTATCAATAGAGGAACACTCAACCGCCAAATGAATCTGAAGGATGGAAAGGACATTCGACCAGATACGCATAGAAAATCAGCATGATAGGAAGAGATGTGATATTGTTTCCAGCACCAGTCCGAGTCCGAACATGTGGCATATGCCAGGACCATGGAAGCCACTTTTAACTACATTTACCCAAGTTAGAATGTGGTCATTTAATACTAAGCACATGAAGCATTTAAGTCTTAGTGGAAGCTCTCTTTACGAAGCCAGTTGAGTTCATACCGTCCTGATATGCCTGATATGCTGGTAACATCTGCTAGTAACATATGTATAAATGTTATAGTTACACAGTACCGCTCGAGGTATTGGAGAGCACTTATCTGAAGCTCCTCTGCTCCTGGGAGCTTGAGGAGCTGATTGGAAACGCTCCAAAATCGCAGCTCTCCCGCTCTCGGAAACGCTCCAAAACCGCCAGGAGCTTCAACGGGTACTTTGGAGCTTTTCCGAAGCCTCACTGCGACCGATTTTTGACGTTTTGGGAGCTTCACTACAATGAATAGGTGCAAACTTAGGTGTATTTGTCGTCTTGGGTGTTGCTTAAATTGATGGAACTGTGTGAAGGGAAGAGTATGCCGCTAGGTTTAGATTTGGATGTGGGTCTCGAACTAAGAGAAACAACTTGTTTATGGAAAGCCTTTCTATCCAAATTAAGATGAGGTGTCTGGCCAGTCCTGATCTTTGTCATTGGAAAGCTATTCATTCTCCTTATATGGGCGGATGGCGGATGGATATAAAAGAATTTAGGAAGATTGTTGAATGGAAGAAAGATGGAATACTAAAGAAAAAGAATAGTTGAAATTATGAAATATAAATATTACGAAAAAACAATTTTTAATTTAATTTTGATATTTATTTAAGTATAAAATATATATTAACTTGGAAATTTATAATTTTATTATTCAAACTCTTTTTAAAATAACATTGGATTTAAACTCTATTGTTTAAATTTTTTTTATGACTATTAATATATATTTTATTTTTTCTTATCTCTATTATAATTAGATGTAATATATATAATATTGGTGAGGTTACATCAAGGGCGAAGAATTGAACCAATGACTTAACATATAGCGTTGCATGAAATCACCTAATAATCGAGTAATAACAACCTTTTTTCCGGTTTGGGAGTTCTGCAAGGAATTTGATTGAGAAATTGTTGATGGATTAATATTTTGATTTTTTTTGGCAATGTTTCAAAGTTCAATATTTTACATGTTTCTTTGCAAGATGGAATTTGATTGGCAAGTTTTGGATGGAAATAAATAAATTATTTTATTTTTATTTTTAATATATATTAAATTTTAATATATTATATTATTATCGCTCCCAACTTGGCGTTTCCTGTAAATTTGGTCAATAGTTCTAGCCGTGCCAAATACGTGTTCCCGCGTATCGGAAATACCCGCGTATCAGAAACTTGTGCAACATAGATAAATGTCTTTAACCAGAATTTGTCCTGTTGGCATGCGACAACACGAGGAGAGGGTGTCTTCCTGGTCTGGCAAGGAGACTCCAACATGTTGTAATTAGGCACTGTATCTGTCCCATTCATCAGTGATATGTACTGGGAGGTCAAGGTCACAAACTGTCGGCCATCCTTGATGGAAAAATGTACCAAGTTGGTTAAGCGAGCGGGTGCCTTTGATGTTGAGAAAGAGTATGGAAGATCCATATAGGACTTCTTGTTTTTTCATCCATTTTATATTTTCCACCAACCATACTTAGCTTTCATTAGACTATGCCATATCAGAGAGGAATCATGTCTATTAGGAGTGCCCTCATTGACCCATTCTTCAAGCGTTTGGTTCCTTCAATATTTCCTTTTGATAATTTGGTTCCATTTGTCATGACTGCGAATGGTCATCCTAAGATTATTTGCAAGCAGGGTGAGATTAAAGCTTATGGTAGCTTTGATCCTCCATCTACCTTCCGTGACATCCTCGGAAAGCCTCTCAAGTTGAACCAAATGGATCTTCCTTTGTGAAATTGCTTTGTCCCATAAGAACTTGGCAATAATTTTATCAATTCTCCTTGTGGCTTCCTTCAGAATTTTTTTATATGATGCATGTGAATATATGGAGAACAAAATTTGATGAAGACTAGACATAGGTTTTCTAATCTGTTTGGATGGTGACATGGTGATGTTAGGAGAGATCTTAATTTTTTTTGTTGGAAATTGTAGATATTTACATCAGGATGTCAGTTTGTTTTTAGAATAAGTTGGAGGAAATATTTCCTAATGTAAATATAGTTTCAGTTTCACTTATTTTGTGGAGAAGGTGAAACAATTCATCTTGTGACTCTTTGCTATCCCATGTTAGATTTTTAATTTTTTTTTAAGAAAAAAGTGTTTGAGAATAAGTGTGTGTAGCAGTGGAGAAGAGGAGAGGAGGAGATTAAAAATGAGGAGAAGAGACAGAGATCGAAAGAGGCGTGGCCTTTGTATATCTAGCTGGTATAATGCATAGTTGAATTTGATTAATGCTTAGTTTATTTATATGCCTCTATGTCTGTTTCTCTGTCTATATACTTTTAATGAAGGTTTGATTTGTTGAGGTATGCACTTTTTGTGTCGATCCATATTAAGAATTTAATGTGTTTGAGAAGTGTGGTGGTTGTATGCTTTAGGAGCAGGTTGATTTCTTGTGCAAATGTAATTTGGAGCTAAACATATTTACCCATGTGCGTATGAAGTTGTAACTTCATATTGTTGTTGTAGGTGTTGCTGATGTGTTTAGAATATATACTGCTAGTCTATTGATGTGTGTTATTACTATTGGTATATGGTAGTGTCGTATATGTGTTGTAGATGCTATGTGTTGCTAGTATACAGTTTTGAGACCCTGTAATCCATTGAATAGATTGATATTAAGAGTTGATGCCTTATGACTTTAACTGTTGTGTGTGTTAGTCATGCATTGGTATTTTGTTGCAATTGTTTCCAAGCCCGTGGAGGAATGTCCTGTCTATCCTAGAGTAGTGACTATGTGGTTGTGTGAGATTTACAACGATTAAGGGTTGTTACAGTAGAACATAACATTATGTTTTGGAAATGCTGTCAAAATGCCTCTTTGACTATTTTCAATTGGCAAAGTTGTATGGTGAGATTTCCCATTTGTATTTTTGGGATTCCCATTGTAAATTTTGTAGAAGAATGTGTGGTTGCACATGGAATAGTGGTTGCGTAATTTCTGTTAGTAATTGGTGGGTTGTTACAATAGAAAATAGAGTACCTTTCTTTATTAAATGTTGTTGAAACCCATGTAGATTTGAGTTATCCTTCAAAAAGAGGAGAAGGAAGCTAAGTGAATTCCTTCCTTGTGTCAAGGAGCAAGTTAAGGTCATGGGAAGTCCATTAAAACAAGGATGAGTTGTTTCACCTTCCCAAAATTCAAAAGACAATTTTTTTGGGGCGTTGTGAAATTATTTTGTAGTGCATACAACAAAAATTTTCAAGGCATTGTGTTTGAGTCCTTAAAAGACCGTTCCACCTTTTGTTGCACCATTTACTAAATAGGAACATATTAAATTGTATGAGGTGAGGAAACTTGAAGGTTATATGAAGAATCTCTCATGGAACTTATGAAGGAAAATGCATGTTCTCCTTTTGACTGCTTACGTAAAATGGTCAGTGAAATATTTGAGAATTGGGGTTAAATATGGAACTATGAGCAGAGTTAGTCCTAGGTTATTGGCAATCAGGGTAATCCTAGTTTGTCATCAATATATGTGCATCTAGTATACTGATATTCCCTACATAACTACTTTTATAATAATTAATTTTCTACCTAATGTGAGCCACTTGTTTGTCCAATAACTTAGATTTGCTTCAAACTTCTTAATTCGCTACTCCCAGTCATGATTTTCATACTTGTTTGGCTTCAATTGAAACCAAGTTATATGAATCCATCAACTAAAGGATCAACTTTGACTCAAAATAAGTTGGCAATCTCAAGAATTATCTCAACCTCCATGTTTTTGTTAATTTTGAGACCTAAAGCTCACTCAAATTTGTGAATAATATGGTGGAAACTCTGCCATTTATTGATGCTTGTTTTCAAAACAAAAAAATATAATATGGGAGATGTATGTGCATATAGATACTCTGCAACCAGTAATTAGGCTTCATTCTCTAGCATCACGAATCCCCCTACTTAATGTGTCTATGGTTAATATGAAGAGTGGTGGGGAAAACGCATAACCCTGTCTGAGTCCTATCTTCATCCCTAAGAAGATAGTTGATTTTTCGTTAATGATAATGGATATGTTTAGTTATTTGAGGCAAGCGATAATCCATGCAATGAGTCTATGCTCGAAACTGACTTTGTATAAGATGAGTTGGAGGAAATCCCAATATATGTTGTCAAATGTTTTGTAAAGATAAATTTTCATTATGCATCCCTCCAACCTATGAGATGTTATGGAGTGAAGAAATTTTGTTGTAAGGTGATGGAGTCCTGAATTTTCCTATTGTGCAAGAAACTAGGTTGTTCTTGGGTGATGATAGTTAATAAATACTTTTTATTCAATTGGCGATGATCATTTAAATTATCTTATACATAGTGTTGCCCAACGATATAGGTCGGTAATGTGCAAAACCAAAAGGGTTAGAATTTGTAGGTATTCAAGTAATAATAATTGCATTGATAGAACTTGGGATGTGATGATGTGGACTAGATGCTTCTGCCAAGTCTAGGAAATCTTGCCCCATAAGTTTAGAGAAGTGTAAAATAATTTGTTCGATAAATTGCTCGAGCGAGGGTTCTTGTCCCTAGACATATCTTTCATAACACCATGCATCTCCTCAATAGTGATATGTATCCACAAATCTGTACTAGCAACAAGATCCACCATCCTTGGAAAATAATTTGTAAACTCCAATTGTGCTCAAGTGTCCTAACCTCCTATTCATTGTATTGGGTGGAGAAATGTTGCACAAATTCTTGATGACTATCCACTTGAGAAATTAAGGTGTTGTTTGCATAATCTTTCATGTGCCAAATTCTATTCATTTGCTTCTAGCGCGCTGCTATTTTGTGGAAATAATGTGTATGTTTATCCCCCTCAATAACATAGGAAACTTTTCTTTTTTGTCTCCATTCTTCCTCTTAAAATTTGAGGATCATGTGTTTCCTCTCTGAAAGGTCCAACAGGGCATGGTTATTGACTTCAAAGTGAAAGTTCGATCCATATGGGTCATTCAAGATTGTAAGCTCTCAATCAATGTCAATGATCATGTGGGCATGAAGCTTCTCTTTACTATGTATCCAGGACTTAGATTCAACTTTTAATCTTCCCAACATATAAGATATCACTTCCATTTTCTATAATTGGGCTCCTCAAGGGATTTTCTCAAGAAATTCTAACCAATTCATTGAACCTTTGGTCCTTAAGCAACATTGGACTAAATTTCAAAGGCAATGGCTGCTGGTCGGATTCTCCGGTCCATTCCAGAAAGGTCACTTGGTGGTCCTAGATATCGGTATATAGGGACCATTACTGCAATTATACCAACCTATTGGAAAGAAAGGATTTGAGCAGAAAGTAGTCAAGCCTTTTATCTAATCCATCCTCTCCTAATCTCCCATTCTTCCAGATCGGTACCACTGGATTTGGGGAAATGTCAGTGAGAAAGTTGCTATCAAAAATATCTCTAAAATATGCTGCAAGGGGATCCTGTTTTCTTGCATGACCCAACACTTCTTCTATAGATAGCATGAGTTTTAGGTTGTTTGTAAAAATTAGGGAATTAAGATTCAAAATACCATTGCCATCAATCCTATCCTAAATGTGTCACTTGCTTGCATATGGAACATATGTATCAAGAACCCTTAGCTTGGACTTGAAACCCCACATTTAGCCAGTTATGATAGTTCTAACAAAAAAATTGTAGGCCTTAAATGAGAAATATCTCGAATCTCACATGGCTGCAACACCATCGAAATGTCTCACTGTAGGTTTTAACCCCGTATAGAAATTACCTACATATGAATTCTAAAACACAAAAAATAAACAATGTGAGAGCATAACACATAAAACACATATACACAGATATTTTCCCCTGGATCCCAAAACTGGGACTACCAGCTTGATTTTTCATTATGTTCCTTTCAATGTTATAATACATATTTATACATGCCGAAGCATCCAATACCATGGACCGAAAACCATCGCGTCCAGAAACATGTGAGAAAATCATGCACAAAACCATAGGTGGGTTCACCTAACCTAACATAAGGTCCAAAACCAAAATTTTCTAGGGCGCTGCCCCGGACCCCATAAAGTGAGGTTACGGGTATGCCTCAAACCCCCTATGACTCCCCCCCCCCGCTACACAATCGGTGCAATGAAGGGGGGCTCTGCCACCCCTCTAACCCACTGGTTAACTACGTGGGCTAGTCGTTGACAGAATATAACAGAACCCAACATTCTCCCACTCATTTTTTTCTTTCCACAGGGGGCCACAAGAGAGCTTAGTTATTTTTCCAGCCCTAAAATGCCCATTGTCTCTCTACACCAAGAGAACTTCTTAGAGCTCACAGATTTTGTCAATGCATCTGTAGTATTCTTCAAAGTGTCCACCTTTAATAGCAACACCTTTTTGTCTTCTATCATATCCCTCACAAAGTGATACTGAACATCAATGTGCTTTGTCTTTGAATGATATGCGGGGTTTTTGACAAGAAAAATGCACTTTGGCTATCACAGTCTATCCTTGTAGATTCTTGTACTAACCCCATACTTGAACACAATCTCTGCAACCAAACTGCTTCCTTGCTTGCATGAGTGGCTGCCATGTATTCTGCCTCTGTAGTTGATACTGCCACTACAGATTGTTTCTTACTCATCCAACTGACTACACCTCCAAATAGGTTAAACACATACCCACTTGTAGATCTTTTCTAATCCAGATCTCCAGCCCAGTCTGCATCAACAAAGCCACGAATATCCAACATTCTGTCCAATCCTGGTCTTCCTTGGTAGCACAAACCATAATCACTAGTGCCACGCAAATACTTGAAATCCCGCTTCACTGCTGTCTAGTGCTCCTTCCCTGGTTTTGACATAAACCTGCTTAATACTCCCACTGCATGTGCAATGTTTGGTCTAGTATAGACCATTGCATACACAGGCTACCGACTACACTTGCATATGGAACACGAGACATGTCCTCTTCCTCTTCTTGTGTCTTGGGACACTATTCAGCAGATAACCTCACACCTACAATAATAGGAACCTTCACCGGTTTACTATCCTGCATATTAAACCATCGCAGTATTGTCTCGACATACTTCCTCTGGTTTAACCAGAGCTTCCTCTTTGCCCGATCTCTTTTAATTTCCATGCCCAAAATATAATTTTCAACACCAAGATCTTTCATGTTGAATTTGGAGGACAGTTGGGTCTTCAAATCCTGGATAATTTTTTTTTCATTTCCAACCAGCAACATATCATCCACATACAAGACCAAATAAATAACACGGTCACCAATTAATTTAAAATACACAGAGTGATCTGCTTTGCTTCTGGTGAAGCCAAGTCCCCGTATAAATGTATCAAATTTCTGATACCACATCCTTGGTGACTATTTTAACCCATATAGAGACTTATTTAACTTGCATACCAGTTCTTTCTTACCCTTCACCGTAAAGCCTTCAGGTTGCTTCATGTAGATCCCCTCCTCCAGATCCCCGTGAAGAAATGTTGTCTTCACATCCATCTGTTCTACCTCATAATCAAATGCAGCAGAAAGAGATAAAACTAATCTAATAGAAGTTTCCTTGGCAACAGGAGAAAAAACATCACCAAAATCAATTCCCGGCACCTAGGAATAACCTTTCTCTACCAATCGAGCTTTGTATTTCTACACCTTTCCTTTTGCATTTGTCTTCTTCTTGAACACCCATTTGCTGGCAATGGGTTTCCTTCCAGCCGGCAACTCCACCAGATCCCAAGCCTCATTTTTGTGTAAAGATGCCATTTCATCAACCATGGCCTCTTTCTAGAGTTTTCCATCCTCTGAATCCACTGCTTCCTTCACAGTTCTGGGATCATCATCAGTAATAGACAAAGCAAAATTTGAAAAGAAAGTATATGGACTATACCTTTCTTGCTGCCCTCTTTCTCGAACTGATCTTCTCACACCCGGAGTTTGTGGCTCTTCATCTTCTGATTCCTCCTCTGCTGTAGAGTCTGGTTCTTCCTCCTTTAGCTGAAAATCTATCTTCTCAGGTTCCTTTGGTTGGACTTCATGTTTAATAACATATTTCACCTCTATGAACACCACATCTCAATTGTACACAACCTTCCATGTTACTGGGTTCCAAAGCTTATAACCCTTTAAACCATCCTTATACCCAATAAAGATGCACTTTTCAGATTTACCATCCAACTTGGTTAATTTCTCCTTTGGAACATGTACATATGCATCACATCCAAATACCCTCAGATGTGAAAGAGAGGGTTTCTTACTAGTCCATACCTCTTGTGGAGTTTTATCCTCCAATGTTGATGAAGGTGATCTGTTCACTAAGTAACATGCAGTATCCATCGCCTCTGCCTAGAATTACTGTCCTAACCTAGCACCACTGAGCGTGCTTCTTGCCCTTTCCATCAACATGTTGTTCATTCTTTCTGCAACTCCATTTTATTGAGGTCAATATGGAGTAGTCTTCTGCCGTGCTATACCACACTTATTACAGAATTCTTCAAATTCCTTGCTGCAAAACTCTCCACCATTATCTGTCCTCAACACCTTTATCTTCTTCTCTATCTGATTTTCCACAAGAGACTTAAATTCTTTAAACCTATCAAAGACTTCAGATTTCTTCTTAAGGAAATATATCCATGTATTCCTTGAGAAGTCATCTACAAATGATACATAGTACACAAACTTACCCAGTGATGGAACCTTCATAGGTCCAAACACATCACTGTGCACAAGCTCTAATATTTGGTTCACCCTCTTACTACCAGAGGGGAAACTCACCCGATTCTGCTTCCCATATACACAATATTCATAGAAATCAAAATCCAGAGAGCTATTACTCATGCCTTCTACCATACCTTTACCATGAAGTATTCGAAGGCCCTTCTCTCCAATATGTCCAAGCCTTTGATGCCACAACATGGTCTTCTCTTCAGAGACCACTAGATTTTCTACTCCACTTTTAGGAACCACAGAACTGTTGCAGCCATAAACAACCGTGCTACCTTGCAGCTTGTATAGAGTTCCAATCCGAACTCCCTGCATCAATACCAGTGCTCCTCGAACCATCTTCTAGGTATCCTTCTTGAACACTGTTCTTACACCTGCATCGTCCAACTTGCTCATAGAAATTAGATTTCTGGCTAATGCAGGAATATGTAGAACACCTGGAAGTGTTATAACCTTCCACCTTGCAGCTTCAACTTTAATTTTTTGCGACCAACGATGCTAACCTTCCTATCATCCCCTAAGAAGACATCACCACCATCATATTTCTCATGCTCGTAGAACCACTCTCTATGGGGAGTGAAGTGAAAGGATGCACCTGAGTCAATTAACCATGCCTCATGATCTACATGTGTACTTGAAGAAGCCAAGTACACATCCCCACCTTCATCTGAGGTGGTTTTTGCCTTTGCAGAAGGAGCTTCATCAGATCCCTTTCCTTTATCAGGAGCTTTAGATTTACAGTCCCTTTTGTAGTGCCCTTCCTTTCCGCATTTCCAGCACACCATGTTTACAGGTTTTCCTGGAGATTTAGATCTCCCTCTAGATTTATATCTCCCACTTGATCACTTATTTTTGTTTTTGTTCTGGGACCATCCTCGTACAAACAAGGAATCACCATTTTGGTTCTCCATATTTTTCCGTCTCATCTCCTCCGTCAGCAAGGCTGAGACAATTTCATCAAACTGTAAGGCAGTTGCATTGCTACCTATTGTAATAACCAGACTATCCGATGAATCTGGTAGAGAACACAACAAACTGATGCACTTATCATCATATGAAATTTTAATATCAATAGATGCTAACTGACTTACCACAGTATTAAATGCATTTAGATGCTCTGTGACCGAGTCTCCATTTTTCATCCTCAGGTTATACAACTTTTTCTACAGGAATAGTTTATTCACTAGAGACTTAGATTGGTACAAAGTCCCTAACTCGTCTCATAAGGCCTTCATCGTAGCTTCCCCTGAGACATTAAACAATACTAAATCTAAGAGACACAATCATATTGTGTTCTTTGCCTTCTGATCCAACTTCTTCCATCCTTCATCGAACACTCCCGTTGGTTTAGTACCTGCATCTACCACGACCTGCTGATCTTTATCCACCAACATATCCTCCATCTTGAGTTTCCACAACTCAAAACTCTGACCATTAAATTTCTCGATCTCTATCTTTCTACTGCTCTCCATCTTCTTTCACCACCAAAATCGATCTCGCAGATCTCCCACTGAACAAGGTCTACCACAGGCCCGAGTGAAACCCCTCAGCAACAAAGGTGTCCCCTTGAAGCCAAAAAAACTATGATACCAAATGTAGGTTTTAAATTTGTACAGAAATTACCTGCATACGAATTCTAAAACACAGAGAGTAAACAATGCGAGAGCATAACACATAAAGCACATATACACAGAGATTTTCCCTTGGATCCCAAAAACGGGACTACCAGCTTGATTTTTCATTATGTTCCTTTCAATGTTATAATACATAGTTATACATGCTGAAGCATCCTGTACCATGGACCGAAAACCATCGCATCTAATACCATGGACCAAAAACCATTGCGTCCAAAAACATGTGCGAAAATCATGCACAAAACCATAGGTGGGTCCACCCAACCTAACATAGGGTCCAAAACCAAAATTTTCCAGGGTGCTGCCGCAGACCCCATAAAGTGGGGTTACGGTATTCCTCAAACCCCCTATGACCCCCCCTCGCTACACAATCGATGCAACGAAGGGGGGTTCCGCCCCCCCTCTAACTCCCCGGTTAACTACGTGGGCTAGTCGTGGAAAGAATATAACACAACCCAACACCCACTGCATTTGAAGCACAAATTTCCCAGCTAGGGTGAACTTTTGATAGAAAATCCTGAGTGTTTTCCTTATTAATCATAGTTTCTTTAATTAAAACAGTGGTTGGATGGTGTAGAACAATTATTGGGTGAAGAGATATCAGTGTTTAGGCCAATCCCAAGCCACAAAATGTTAAGTGTGATGATTTTCATTGGGGAATAGTGTCAGTGGATTTTTTCACTCTAAGAATCCATGATATATCTGCCAAAGAGTGTTTAGGGGCATCAATGGAGTAGTCTGGATTGCATAGGGGGTATTTTAAATCCTTTCGAGCCTTCGAGAAGTGTGTGTTTAGATCTATGGAGTGATCAACAAAATTGGAGATCTTTTTATATTTGATGCCATGCTTGTTTCTAATAGTCACATTTTTCCTTTATTCTTGATAAGGGAAATTCAATGTGTTTTGGAAGAAATTATTTTGATGGATAATGGTTCCATCTCAATTGCAAAACCATTAGCCAATATGTCAAGTTCAGTGCCATTGATGCTAGATATGAGACGACTTCTTATGGAGAATCAAGGTCCTAAAAGAATCCAAAATTGATAGACCCATTATGTGGATGAAGAGCCTTATTTTCAAGATCTTCTTTTACTACTAGAACAATTGGGCCATAAAGCATGTTGTTGTCCAAAACGTCTTTCCATTTTTTGTTTAGGAGTAGTGGCAAAAGGGTGTTTTCCATACTTACTATGGCATCTCGCCTGCGTAGTGGGTTGTTCACTAAACAATGAAAATGTTCCCACCTAGTTGATTACTGGCTCAAGATATTGCTTTGGAGACACCAATTGATTAGAATGGAGAGAGTCTAGATTAACCCCACCCGATCTTAAAGTATTCTTAGTCCTAGATGAGTAGGGTGCCTTATTAAATCTTGTTCGACCACTCTGAGCCCACCATGGACATTTTTCTATCAATTTTCTCATTTCATGACAGCCAGTGCATCAAAATGACATTCCATAGTAGTAAATGTGTTCTCTGAAGGATATCGGGCCTGAGAAAATATCCAATGTTTCTAGTAAACCACTCTTTAGGTCCATTTCTACAGGTATCCATGTGACCCTCTTGTCTAAGTTCCCTGCACATCCCTCATCAACGTACTGTTATTTGTCGATTTATTGGCAATGTCCTTGATTGTGATAATGGACTAGAGTGCCAAGGGAAGATCAAGTAACCTGACCCATAGAAATTTCCTTTTGGGTGATTCTTTGGTTGGGTCAAAACCTACCATCCATCATTGCATTGTAAAGACTCCTCTGCCTTATACTCAAGGTGAGGAGAGTATCCTTTCAACGTCTTCCAATTTCTAGAAACGGAAGGAAGCCCACTCGTTAGGAAACACACTTATTTTTGGTATGTATGAAAAAATAGGTAGACAAACTTTCACAGACCATTAGTTTATCTACACGCTAGTCATGTTGGTGTAAGCCCAACATCATACCAGGACCCTTTATTTGAGCCTTTGCACATATTCCTAGTATATTTATAGCCCCAAGAGAAGTCCGTCAATTATGTCCTCCACCCTGATCGTCTTTCATTTTGTCCTCATGTTCTTTCTCTTGAGTCTAGCGTGCTCCAAAATAGTGAATTTTGTGCAAACTAGGTCCTCCTTCATCGATGAAGAATTAGCAAAAGGCACAAAGTTAGAGCTTTGTATATTCTCTATAAACGAACCAATCAATTATTCCATAGCGATGGTTACGTCGTTTGACCCTACCACATCAGTAATGTAGTGAATATCTATGTTTAGGGTCGACTTTGGATCAACCAAGATGAGTTAGCCAAGATGAGCCACCATATCAACGATTAAGAACGCAGGGTGTGATGTCCTTGCTAGGTCATTGGGCGCATGAGAAATCCATGTCAAAATGTTTGTTCAGAGGTGCATGTTTTTTTTAGGTGGAAGTATTCACTATAAATGTGATCTAGAGATGTGCATCTCATAGCGGATTATTTGGCAGTGTCCAGATGTGGAAATTGAAATTAATTCAATCAAAACATCCTGAAAAATATTCTCTACTAAAGTCAAATGATCTGTGATCCTTAAGTCATAAATGTAAGGTGAAGAAAAATTCAAATTTACCAACCTTAATAACTATGGGTACGCCAATTTGCAGCGTCTCGCTCACACATCTCCACAGCCAAGGGAAATCATTGTGGATCAGAGGTCAAAACACAACAAGTCCAAACAACACACCGGGTTGATTGAAACTAATCAACTTTGATCGATGTTATTCGTCTAGTAATGGGTTCCAGTTGGTAGCTAGAGACGTCAACTTTGTGTCGACACCTACTTTGAGGACCACCCTTAATTGCCACTAGGAATATTCTTCATTGGTCGTTGTATGTTACTTGGATTCAATTTTAAGATTGGGACCCCAATATTTTTTACCGACTTTAAATGTGTAGCTTCATCTACAATACTAGACGTGTTAATCACTAGGTTTCTAGGGAAAACATATTATGAGCCTCAAGTATATTCTCTTCCTTTCTAGTAATAAAACTTGTAGTATGGTGCCAAAACTAATTGTCAGTGATTGAATGTGGGCCCCCAGGATATGCCAAATCAGTAATACCCTCCACAGTATGTCTGTAGGAGTCTTAAGCTTGAAAAACTTAGAAGGTGTTGATATAACCTAATCACAATCTAAGGCCGCATGATATAGGTGGAAACATTTTTCACAATAGTGACAATAGATGCACCAATCTAGGCTGCATTTAATATAACCCTAGAAACATTTCCATTTAAGCCTACTTGCTCCCACGATTTCCTGAACCTTTGGAACTATGTTATCACTATAGGATTCATCTGTCATGGTAGCCATACATTGTTGCAACCATGTAGGAATTAATTATAGTGCTCCATTTATGTAATTTCTCAATGATTAATTCTTGTGATATTTTGTTTTCAAAAACGTTTATATAGGAATTTATGGTTTTATAATTTTACATTTAAATTATTATTTAAGTAAAAACCTTGATATATATATTGGTATCATTTTCAATCTTTTAAAATTTAAAGAGTCGGATCAAGCTATGTCAACCACTTTATTTAAGTGGTTGTTGCTAGTACAACTACATTAAAATTTGTTGATCTATGTAGATTTTCAACTTTTAAAAGACAAATTGCAATGATTGACATATAAAAATCACTTTTTAAAGTGGTTGTTAATATCACAGACACTTTAAAAGTTGTTGATATATGTCCATCAATGCCATTAAATTTTTCTAAGTGAAAAATGACACTAATCAACATATATCAACTACTTTTACTTAAGTGTTAGTTGCTAGTTCACTACCTTATATCAAGCAATTCTACCTAAATGGTCACTTTTACCTAAGTGGTAGTTGCTAGTTGACTATTCACATGCAAGGGGGGGAATAGTAGACCATCTTTGGCTATGGGTGATATTTGTTGACTAATGTTAAAGATGGTCAACCTACTGTTAATGAGGATTTATTATGGCCAACATATGGTTGAACATTGTTTTCCATGTTCAACTATAGCTGACTATGATATGGATGATCCTTGGTTGACTATGTGGACTCTCTTTGACTACATTTGACAAAATTTACCATGATCAACCCTATTTTTTCCATGGTTGAAGATGGATTGTTGATGGTTGAACATGTTGGAAAATTTCAAACCATGGTTGACTATGGTTGACCACTTGTTCATGGTAAACCACTTAACCACAATTGACAAATTAATCATGGTTGACCATGATTGACCAATTTACCATGTTAGATAGTAGTTGACCATGGTTCATCATGGTAGATCATGTTGAATATTATTGACCATGATTATCTGTTATGTAACCATACCACAAGAACAAAAGAAAAGATAAATCAATGACTTGAAAATAAACCTCTTCAAGAGGGGAACCTCCTTTTACATGACATAAATGAATGATTCTTGGATGATTCAAATGAAGAGACCTCCTTGGTATATATGGGATTCTAGAGGATCAAAATATAATTAGGGCCAACATAACAATAATAATGTAAGGGCACACAATAACAATAGTGGGGCACAATAATAACAATAGTGGGCTTCTATGGGTCACAACAATAACAAAATGGGGGCTACACTAGTATTATAGTGATCTAACATGCCCCTCTCCTTCAAATAAGTTTTGTCCTCAACACTTGAGTATTTTGGGATGCTTCTATATAAAAAACTCATCCTCTCATGTGGATTCTTCAATGGGTAAGTTCTTCCAATTAATTGGATACTCTAGATTGATCGATTCCATAGTTGTTAGATTCTTGTTTCCATGATTTCTTTAGGCTCCAATACAATTTTTCATTCCTCACCAAGTTCTAGAAATATAGTTTGGACTAGAAGCTTGTCACCTATAACCTTCTTCAAACATTAAACATGTAAAATTGGGTGTATGTAGGAAGATGCAGGTAGCTCCAGTTTGTATGAAATAGTACCAGTCTTTTACAATACCTTATAAGGTCCATAGTACTTGGATGATAATTTTTTATCCTTCTTAGCTTTCTTGAGTTACATTTGTTTGTGTGAATATAGTCATAAAAATACCCAATCATCCACATCAAAACTTCTTTCGTTGTGATGTTGATATGCTTGTTTCTTCATTCGATTTTGTGCTAGAGTCAAATTATCCTTTAAGCATTGGACAACTTGTTGTTGATGCTCAATGTGATATTCCACAACTTGAACCTTAGAAATTTTCCTTAGAGGTGATGTGATGGATGGTGGATGATATTCGTAAAGTGCCATTAATGGGGTCATTTTTTCTGTGGTATGGAAAAAAGTGTTATGCAACCATTCTGCTAGAGGTAACCACATGACCCATTGTGATTTTCTATTAGATACAAAGAAATGAATATATCCATCCAGGAATTTGCTGACTATATCAATGTTCCCATCAGATTGAGGATGATAAGATAAGCTATGAGCCAATTGAATACTAGGAGAAGAAAACAATTATGTCGAAACATTTCTAGTGAAAATGGGATCTTTGTCACTTACAATAATCTTTGGGTTTCCATATAACTTTTGAATAATTTTCAAAAGTGCAGTAGCAATTGTACTAGCTTCGAAAGGATGAGATAGGGCAAAAAAGTGTGCATAATTGGTAAGTTTATCAACAACCACCATGATGACACTCTTTCCTTCAAAATTGAGTAGACCTGTGATAAAATCCATTAAGGCCTCCTCCCAATACTGACTTGGAATGGATAATGGTTGTAAAATTGATCCAGGTGGATCTCTAAAAAGTACCAGTGGCATGGTAAGAAGGCTCAAAAATCAAAGTGGTAGAAACTATATAAACTTAGCATCAAATTAAAGTGCTCGTCATCTTGATTCCAATGGTGCAGACGAAACTCAAATCCAAGTTCATATGAAGAAGATATAGCAAGTCAAAGATCAAGTTTGACATGGAAAGGTGGCAGGAGGAAGATGACATGACAAACACTCTCAACAAATGGGGAAGCACCAAGTGGCAAGCCACCATTGGCCCTACATATCATAGATCAAAGAAGTTAGTGGTCAGAGTTAAGGAAAATCGACCCTAAGAAAGTCAAGGTTGCGATGCGATATATCGAAATCACAGATTCATGTTGTGATTTGCGATATCACAATTACACATCAAAAAAAGGGAAATGTTAAAAGAATTGGCCCCTGGAGAAAGCCAGGTTGTGATGTGATATATCGCAATTGCAGAATCATGTTGCAATTTGCGATATCACAATTGTAGTTCGCAAAGGGGAAACAGTCACATATAGTATCGAACTTGGTTCCCCCCGATTGTGATATGAGATTCTTGACCCGATATCTTATATGTTGTGTTTAATAGCCCATCGGGTCTGTGGTCATCACAGGGTGCCAGTTGTAAAGACTTGGTCTATACGTCGATGGAAAACACCGATTGTAATTTTCTATCAGCGCTGATAAAGCCACCGGTTAAGGAGTAAGTGTCGCTCCTTTGTATTCATCCGCCATTTGAGGTTTAATGCGGTAAACAGTGTGTGGATTATTTTTCCATGTTCAAAAGGGTTGCTTCTGCATACTATTTAGGGGCCCGAGAATCTATGCTTGAAACAAACCCGCCATCTTAAACTTGTCATTTATTTTGAACTTCCCGAAAATTGAGGAGTTAGCTACCAACATATATATTGGATTGTCGCATAGGAAAAAGGGGGAGACCGACATAATAATTTAGAAGATCAATGCGTACAATAGTAACTGACCTGGTAGCAGGCCGAGAGCTCGCTTTGAGTAGCAGGGAGGTTCCAAGGGCGTACAGAAAGCCCGATTATCCAGATTGGGTGTTTGGATAGGTGTTTTTGCACGATTTTTCACCAGGATTCATGTGGTACTGTCTGTTTCTAAATATGGGCTCTCAATTCTTCTTCCATATTCAAGTTTAGAGGTATAAGGATTGTAAATGAATGTTTCATGTACTTTTATCTCTTTTTATGCTACTTAATAGAAGAAGGCCTCCCCACCAATGAGCAGGTCCTAGAGACATAGTCCAAATTGGATGAACTCCGTAATCACATCCTTGTGTCATGATTTCATGCTTATCTTGTTATTTCTGCATTGTTTTATGTGCTTCTAAGTTCCATTTTTAATAAGCTTTGTTTCATGTAATTATGATGCATCTATAAGAAAAAGATATTGGATCAAAAACACATGGGGTTTTAATTGTCTCAACTTTATTTTGTTGGAAAAACAAACATTTGACCAGAAACTTCTAAACATAAGATTTAAGGCCATCCCAAAAAAATTCCTTTTTGACCTTGTGGTAAATTTTTAAAGCCCTACTATAGGATAGGCGTGCAAGTCCAAAATGACTTTTTTTTTTTTTTTTTTTTTTTTTTTTTTTTTTTCTAGTTTAGGGTTTTATATAGATATAAATAACCTTTGTACCATATTGAGTCATTTTTCTAAATAAAAGTGTCAAATGCACTGGGATCTTGCTGCAACTTTTGAATTATTGTTCATACCTCTTCATCATTCTTTCATTCATCCCTTGCTTCCTTTATCAAATCACATTGGATAATAGAGATGGCATAAAGCAATACCTCCACATTGTCATCCTTTCTTGAGAGTGCATCTACAACAAAATTTTGTTGCCCTTTACTTTATATGATTTCAAAGTCACAAACCAAAATCATTATGAGCCATTTTGGCTTCTCATCGGAAAATAATCTTTGTTTCAAGAATTATTTGAGATTATCATGATATGTTTTTACCTTGAATTGTCTTCCAATTAGGTAAGGACACCATTACCTTAAGGCATGTAAAATTCCCAACATTTCGTTCTCATAAATGGGTTTGTGTAGATTATTTCCCTTGATTTGATGACTTTCAAAGTCAATGGGTCTTCCTTATTGCATTAAAACAACAACAATTCCATTTCCTAATACATCTCATTCCATAATAAAGGTTTTTGTGAATTCGAGTGTAGCTAAGACTAGAGCATTGCACATTGCCTCTTTAAGATGTTCACGGACCTTAGTTTCTTCTAAAATCCAAGAAAATGCATCTTTCTTCAATAATGTCATTGGAGATGTGGCTATTTTCCCATAATTCTTAACAAACTTATGATAATACCCTGTCAACTCAAGAAATCCTTGAAGATGCATTTAAATTGTGGGGAGTTTCCATTCCTTGATGGCTTTAATTTTTTTAGGGTCTACCTTAACACCTTCATGAGGTAAGCTATGACCCAAATATTCCACCTCTTGTACCCGAAAGAAACATTTGGATATTTCTGCATACAATTGTTTCTCCTCCAATAGTTTGAGCACCCTGTCAACATGTTGAACATGATCCTTCCAAGACTTGTTGTAGATTAGTATATCATTAAAAAATACGAACACAAAGTTTCTAAGGAAGGGTTTGAAAATGGAATTCAACAAACCTTGAAATGTGGAAGGTGCATTTGTAAGGCTAAAAGGAATGACTAAAAATTCATAATGACCTTCACGAGTTCTGAATGTTGTTTTGAGAATGTTTTCAGTATTTATTCTAATTTGATGATATCCTGAAGGAAAATCGAGCTTGGTGAAGTAAATTTATCGAAAAATCCATCAACAATAGCAAGACGAAGTTTATCTTTAATAGTGATCTTGTTAAGCTCCATATAATTTGGACACATATGCCATGATCCATCCTTCTTATGTACCAATACTATTAGAGTAGGGAAAGGAAATTGGCTTGGTTGAATTACATAGACCTCTAGCATTTCTAACCCCATACATTCAATTTCACTCTTCTGGTCATAAGGATATTTGTAAGTTTTGATTTTTGGAGGAACATTACCTGGAATCAAGTGAATAACATGATCGTGATCAAGAATAGATGGGAGCCCCTTGAGAGTCCTGAATACCTTGGAATGATTGTCAAGGACTCTCTAGAGATCTAGATAAATGGGAGACGTAGATGTTATAACATCTTGTGAGGATAATTGTGAAATTACACCTCGTTGTTACTTATTCAAAATATTTGTCATGCCATTAGAGGTGATTATCTTTCTAGGTTTCCTAGCGGTACCCCTTAATTCAATTACCCTTCCTTAGTATACAAATTTCAAAAAAAATTGTTGAAAATTGAAAGCTATCATCCCCAAAGATAAAAACCATTGTCCAAATCCTAATACAACATCAAGACCACCCATTGGAATGGAAATAATTGGACTATTCAATACACATTCCCCCATGGTTGGATTGATATTATGGCACTTCGTTGAGAGATTTATAGTTCCTCCATTTACAACCATCACTTGACACTCTCGTGATAGAACGAAATTCAAACCGTTGGATATCATACAATGAATAAAATTATGGGTACTACTAGAATCAATTAGGGTGAATGCATCAAGATGGGTTATCTTTTGGACCAAATGTGGCAATGAAATTCAAGCTTTTCCTATTATATCAAATTGATGCCCTCAAAATTCATATGAGAACTATGAATTTTGCTTCAAAGTAAACAAAATAATTGTGGAGAATTATGTTGTTGTCCTAATGATATTTTTTGCAAAAATATTTAGTGTTATATAATATGTCAATTTTCCATTAAATGAAGTGCATGTCCTTGCAAATTTTCACATATCTTAATAGGTATGTGTGTTTTCACGTAACATAACTTAGTCTAAAATGTGTAATTTAAAAAATACATATATATGAGCATTTCTAAATGGAGATAGCTAAGTTTTTCATATTAATTTTTTTAATACAATTTTTTTTTTCAAAGTTGGCAAAGTAATTTTTCAATTGAACTTTGCAGACACATGTTCACGTATGTTTTTTTTCAACTATTTAAATAAATTGAAAAATCAAGAGTGCCCTTTTTAAGAGGACTTGTAAATGAATATAGTACTATTTTTTGAGATCTTTTCATTTTTTAATTTTATGATATTGTTTTTTTATTCAACCTCTTTAAAACTATCAAAAACAATTTCAGGCATTATGTTGAAAAGAAATTAGATGAAAAATATCATATCAATTCAAAAAATTCAAACTCATATTGCATTGGATAGATTATTCCTTCGTGAGTCCAACATGATTAACTCAGCCACCTAAAGACAAATTTTTCCCTAAGTCTGGTAAGGTACAAAATGGCATTGCAGAAAATTTTGCAAAAGGGGTGCTGCAATTGTGGATTTTACGACCTCAGAAGCTCGATCAAGTGCTTAAATTTTAAATTCAAATAGCTCGATCAAGATATTTTAAAATCAATATATTGATCGAGATATTTTTTTAGCACTCAAGGAGCTCTATCAAGTGCTCACAAATGGCTCGATTGACTTCGTATATGGCTTGACGAAGCCATCATTTTTCCACCCAAACCTGCCCTCTTTTGCCAAATATCCTTCTTATCTTTTTCTTCTTGATATAGTCAAATTTATTTATTCTTTTTCAACCCCTAGTGTTAGTTCCTTGTGTATAACTTCTTCTTTTAGTCTTTCTTGTCCTTTCCTTCCTTCTCTTAACAATCTATGTAAAGAATTTCTTCTTAACTCTCTTATGACCTTTAGTGTATTTTCTATCACAATTGTAACAAAGCCATTTTGCTCTTTTTTGCTCTAGTTTTTGTGGTGTCAACCTTGTAGGTCATGCAAGTAAGAGTAGCAACACTTAAATATTTATAGTTGAGAGTGGTATACCTCCTTGTTGCCATAATTTTTCTTTAAAATTTTCTTTCCACCTTGAATGCCTTCTCAAAATAATTAGGTTCCCAAATTTGACCCTAGTGTTGGATGTTATCCTTTAAATTCCCTATGAAGATGTCCATCATATGCTCTTCTAGAATACTGATTACCTTGATATTCAATAATGTGTAGTCCTCAATGTGCTCCGTCATTAAACCCTTTTGTTTGAGATTTATCAATCTGCTAAAGAAGGTGTTTCTCTTTGTATCCTCAAAAAGTGCTATCAATTCTTCCATAAAAACTGACTAAGTGACAATTGACTTATGAGAAAAAAATCCATCCATACCACACAAATTTATTAGTTTCTAAATATAAATATGCAATGTTTACCTTTTGTGTGTGTTGAAAATCATGTAGATCAAAGAATTGCTCCATTTGTAGTATCGATGATACTAGATCCTTGCCATCAAAATTCCTCATATCAATCTTCATAATATGGTTGGAATTCAACCCAAAATTAGAGTCTCTAAAATAATGATCCATGTTCCTTTTGTTCTCATCATGAGTTTCATTGAATACCTTATCACCATTAAGAAGAATTTCGTGTGGAAAAATTGTCAAATAATCCTTCAAACCTTCCATTTTTTCTTTTAAATAATCCTTCATACCTTCCATGTCTAATTTTATGTTTTCTTTAATGGCTTTTAGTTCATTTTTTGCTGCTCTTTGTGAGAGAGAAATTTGTTGCACCGAGTCCTCCAATTTTGACATATCTTATTGCATTTCTTCCTCTTCTTCATGTGTCATAGTAGAAATGTTTGAGGGATTAATGGGTGTAGAATTTCTTTTTGGAGGAATTTTGGAACCAATTAATGATATCTACACTTCACTATGCCCTTTGAATCTCTCCAGATGCATTTTTGAAACAAAAGTTATGCAACTTTAAAATAAAGACCTTTTAGAGCTTGATTTTTAGCTTGATGATAAGACTAGTGTTGAAATTGTTATATAGTGGTGATTTCAGCCTCTCAAGTTTTGAAATTTCGTTTTGTGGTATCCCGCTGCGTCCTCTTTCCAACCCCAACAATTATACCTAGATTGGATTCTTCAAGGTAAATTTAGGTCAAATATGCCACAATGACCCTATAATGGATTGGTTTAGTAGAGTGAACTTGTACGAAATTCCACATGTCACAGTTTCAACCTTTGGCCCTGAAAATAGTACCCAAGAAACTATATTCTATTTGATTTTAGTTAATTTTTACAAAATTAAAATTTGAGGCTCAAAATAAAAGTTATGACGATTTCCCCCGAGACATCTATTTCATACCAAATTTTAGAACATACAAAAACCGTAAATTCCTTGAATCATATCTATGAGAATATAAATAACTAAGTTCTAAATTTTTTACACTATGTTAAACAATATTTCATCTCCATGCAATAGAAATTTTTGGTTCTGAAGCCTTCTAGAAGACAAGTTACAGCAAAATTTCAAAGTTGACCTGTTTGAAGCAAGGAAACCCTAGGATACAAATCTCTAATACGAAATGTTATGTAACCATATCACAAAAAAAGAGGAAAAATTAAATTAGTGACTTAAAAATAAGCCTCTTCTGAGGGGAAACCTTCTTTTACATCACATAGATGAACAATTCTAGGATGATTCAAATTAAAAGACGTAAAGGGTCATAATATAATTAGGGCCTACATACCAATAATAATGTAAGGACACATAATAACAACAGTGGGGCACAATAATAATAACATTGGGCTTCTATGGGGCACAACAATAACAATATTGGGGCTACACTATTATTATAGGGACCTAACATTATCCATGTTGTTTATGTTTGGCCATGAAGACTGGTTACATATGGTTTCACATTAAATTATTTCATTGACAATTCTTGACATTGTTTAATCATAGTTGGAAATGTTGTGCTTGGCCATGATAGACTTTGGTAGAGTGAGGATGATGATGATGGCCCATTGTTGACTATGGTTGAGCATAATTGACCATGGTTTCCCATGTTTAATCATGGTTGACCATGTTTGTTCATTTTTTTACCATAATTTGTTGTCTAAGGCCAAACCATGATTAACTATGGGAGACTAGGTCAAATAGTTGACCATGGGTGTTCAATACCTATCATGCTTGACCATGATGAATGAATTGTCCATCGAAAAATACTTGACCATTTTTGTCCACTCAACCTTGGTTAATTACTTAACCATGTTCTCTAAAGTTAACCATAGTTTATTATAATTGTGTATGCATATCCATATATGTCCATGATTGCACATGCTTTAGCATGGTCAACTAAAATAAATGGTTGACCATAGTTGCCCATAGTTGACCATGGTTTTCCATTATTGATTATGCTTGACCATAGTCAAGTTGTTAAACCAGGAAAATTCATTGGCCATGTTTTCTAATGGTTGATCATTTTTTACCATGTTTGAATGTGGGATTTTATAGTTGAAAAATGGTTGAATATGGTTGACCACTTTCCCATCTTTAAGAAGTTAACTATTGTGACTATTTAACCATGCTTGAAAATTGTTGACCATATTTTACCTTAGTTAATCACTTAACCACAATTGACTAGCTAATGTTGTTTGACAACTTGACCATGGTTAACCATAGTTTTCCATCATTGACTATGATTAAACACCTAACCATGGTTGATAATATTGTTTAAGGTTAAATATAGCTAACCATCATAACAATGGTTGACTATGGTCGACCATGGTAAACCCTGTTCACTATGGCTATACATTGTTGACCATGTTTTCTATGTTTGACTAAGAAGATAAGTATGACAATGTGCATCATGTTTGAGGATGGATAAATATTGTTGTCTATGCTTATCCATGAAATACTATAGCTGACCATGATTTATAATGTTTGACCGTGGTTAGCATTGTTATTCACGTTGAACATAGTAGACTCTACTAGAGCATGGATGAAAATGGTTTCCCTTGATTAGTTAAGCTCAGTATTTTTATCCATGGTTAAACATGTCCAATCATCATTTAACTAGTATAAACAATATCAAAGTTTGATATACATAATTTCCATGGTCAACTATGTACAGTCTACAATGGTCGAACATAGTCATCATGGTCAACCATGGATAATTCATTAAGCATATTTACCCATTTTAAACCATGGTTTACCATGTTTGGTCATGGTTGAATGGGGTTACCTAAGGTAGAACCATGGTTGGTTATTGTTGACCACTTGACCATTGGTGACCATGGTTAGATTGGTCAACCATGTTGTGGAAGGTCAAACAATATTTTAATACGGTTTACCACTTAACCATGGTAAACCAGATAAACATGGGTGAAAATGGTTGACCGTAGTTTGATAAGGTTGACCAATTAGCCATGCTTGACCATATCACCTTGGTTGATCACTTCACCATGGTTAACCATTATTTTCCATGGTTTACAACTTAACCATGCTTAACCACCTATCCTTGGTTAACCATGATTGATCACTTGACCATGGTTAACCATGCTAGCAAAGGTTAAATATGGTTAACCTTGTTTGACCAAGGTTGGCAATTACAATTGTGGTTATTGTTCTCAATCATCGTCAAATATATTGATTACATTTGACCATGGTTGACCATGTTATTTTTGTTGGACCATGAAGATAAAGTATGACCATGTTAACCATTTTTTAACATGGTTAAATATTTTTGCCTATGGTTACCCATAGAGCTTATTATTTTCCCAATATATTTAACTTCCATACCAATTTAATAAAAAAATTAGCACCAAGACATTTCATATCAAATTTAGAAGATATCCAATATTTGACATCCTTGATGATTTTTTTATTATTTCTAATAAGTAACATATCATAAACTTGCATGACCATTGTTGGTTACTCAATTTTCCCACTTTTTACCCACCTTTTTATCCCTTTCCTGTACTCATTTCTTGCCCTTTTTGGTCGATTTGTATTCTAAATAGCAAAGGTATAGCTATTGTCATGTCTTTGTGAATTGTTAATCGAGGAAGCATAGTCATAGGGTATTATTGCCTAAAGCACCTTTATAACTTAATTTTCTCTATAGACTTGGAGGAATTATGATCAAGACCATGATTTAGTGTATGATGAATATTCAGCTAGTAGTGTTATCTTTGGATATCAGCTGCAACGGTGGTTCAACTCATTGACTAGCACAAGTGTTATCTTTATATTCTGTTATATCTCAAGAATCACTATGCATTTGAAGGCAAACAACTACCATAATATTAGCATCTGTTAGTTGTTAAATGAAATTTATAAGTAGTGATTATAGGGTTGGGAAAGCCACCATTATGAGATATACGAGAATTCTGAGTTGTAACAACAGACCTCTGTGATAATATTTTGATTAATACAATTGTTGATATTTTGAGTATTTTATACTTCTTGATCTTGTTGCAGCTCTGATTAGGGAGTTGGGCCCACTCTCCTGACCAGGCGCTATTGGATTAGATGTGTGCGTAGGTTTATTTCTGTTGTGTTATTTCTCTGCTATGTAATGATTTCAGTGTGTTTCTATTAGTCTTAACTTGTTGTTACTCTAGCTACTCTTACAGTTACTACTTTTTGTTTAACTTTGTTATATTATGATTGAATGTTCAATGCTGGGAAGGGAAACTGTGGCCTGCATATACCTTGCAAGATAGCCTTGAAATAACTAGTCATGCCCTAGGTTGACAATTAGTGTAGAATTGGGTGAATTGTATGATTCATATTTGAACACCAACATTTTGGCACCATTACTAGGGAGGCTATTGAAGGCACAAAAGTATGACCAATATTGACCATAGGACCACTCTCCTATCTTGAGGAGAGAATATTTTCACCTTGCTCAATGTCTTGAGAATTAGATTATTTTTATTCTTTCACTGGAACCGCTCTCTCATCTTGGGAAGGGAGTTTTTCCACCCTATTTCAGGTCATGAGCTTAGATTTTTTGGTTGGTTTGTTTCCCTTCTTTTGCTTTCTTTTTAGGGGCCACTCTCGCGTCTTGGGGAGGGAGGCTTTCACACTGCTCTAGGTCCTGAGCTTTCAATTTTCTTGAATGTTTTCTTTTTATTTTCTTATCAAATAGATACAAATAAAAGGGGCAGAGGAAGACCCCTAATAACAGGAAGGAAACATCTAGGAAAAATTTCTTACATCAAAAAATCATTTCAAAAGACGAGTCAGGAGGGTCATCACGAGCTTCTGTTAAGGTGAAATCTCATACGAGATCTAGAGGGAAGTCAATTTCACAACCAGAACCTCCCCTAATAACAAAAGCATAACTTAGGGAAGAAGAAGTAGCAAGCATAGGATCGAGGGAACTGAACATTATGAGTTCAGAAGAAGAAGAATACTTGAGGGAATTCACTGCATCAATTGATCAAGGAAGTGTTGTTAAATAAAACTCAACCATGCATTATAGAACAACCAGAACCTGTTGAGATTCCAAGTGAATATTGGAAGATATTCATGGCTCCTACAACTTCTTTGATTGAATTTCCAATTGGAGATATCAGGGGTGATGCACCTATGAAGCCTATTCCTTTGACAACATTACCTAACTTTCATGGTCTTTCTTCTGAAGATCCAGACACATTCCTGTTTGAATTCAAAGTTGTTTGTTTGCGGTGTGACTATATTTTTTATGCGAAGAAATTGGAGATATTCCCCACCACTTTGAAGGGAATAAATTTGAGATGATTCACGAGTTTATGGGGGAAATCTATTACTTAATGGGATGATATGTAGATTATTTTCCTCGAACATTACCAAGACTACTGCAAATGCTGAGATGCTAAGGAAGAAATATTTAAGATTATATAGAAAGAGGGTGAGAACATGGAGGAACTTGTGGAACGTTTCAAATATAGTTTGTAGAGATCAGGTGATAATGATTTGGATAAGGACATCTTGGAGATATTTTTTCTCTAAGCACTAAGGGAGGAATTTGTGGAACATTTGAACGTAGTAGGAAAGGGAGATATATAAGAGTAACAATTTGATACCATCTGTAAATTGTGCATTAAGTTTTCACATGGAGCTGCGAGGCATAGGAAGGGGATCCAAACCCTCAAGACATCTAGTGGTGGAGTTACAAAAGTAGAAATTGGAAACTTTCTTAACAACTTGAGGACTGATATCTTGAGCACAATATCCTCACAACTGGACATTTTATAGGAAAAACATAAGCAAATGGAAGAAGAGAAGGCTATGTCCATTTTCTGCCCTCAATGCAGGAAGAATCACCCACTTAAGGAATGTCCATTGAATACTATCGAGACTTGTATGATTTGTGAAAAAAGTTATTCCACTAGCACCTGTCCATCTCTTCGTGGGTTGAAGGTAGTTTTTCAAGGAGCAAATGAAGAGGTAGATCCACTGTACTTCATGGGATCAAGGAAACCATGGTAACCATAGCCACAAAACATGAATCAATGTATGCCTCAAGACCCCTCTTAGTATTTCAATAATTTGTATTTTGGGCCTTAGTCTGTAACTTTCTCACCTTCCTGGCCACAATCTTGTCAATATCCAATGCCCTAGCAGCCATGGTTCCCTCAGTCTGGTCTGACTTCTTCATGGTCCTAGAATTGGCATGGACCTCCTCCTCCTTCAAGAAAGCCTCCCAGCCTGTGCCAGAACAACAATTACAACTACCTTCTAATGCATCCACCAATAATGCTCCTCTTCATCCAAAACTGCTTGTTCAATCCAACCCAAATCCAAACAATATGGGGGCTCAACAGGTTAAGAAACTCAACCTTCCTTCATATAGTATTGCCACTGTGGAATGTAATGAATTAAATCTTCAATCCGGTTGGGTGGTAAACACTCAGACTTCCCCAATAATTATTGAACATAGTGATGATGATGTCTCAGAACCAGAACATAGGAACTATGTTGGATCAATTAGGGACGAGTCAATGCAAAATCATATGGAACAAAGATCCCCTTCTCAAACAATTGTTCTTAGAGGATGTCAGATTGGTCCACCTTACCCTAAGAGATTTTCCTTGAGCAAACATGGTTGTCGTCATGAATTTGAATTTTTAGGGGAATTGCAAAATTAATTTGTCAAAATCCCATTACTTCAGGCTATGAGGGACGTACCGATTTATGCTAAAATGATCAAAGAATATTTCTCTATGAAACTTGGAAGAAAACCAAAGGATCCACTCACTCTTCACATTGTGGGAAGATTATTAGATATAATGCTAGGGAAGTCTACACCTATTAAGTATGGAGATCCAAGGAACTAGATTCTTACAGTAAATATTAATGGGGCTGATATCCCAAATGTGCTGGTAGACTTGGGGGCATAAATTAATGTCATAAATTCTGCAGCTGTGATTACCTTGGGCCTGTGAAACCTTAAACCAACTCCCACCACCCTAGAATTGGTAGATTGGTCTACTATAATACCAGTATGGAAGTTGAAAGATATAACCATTTAAGTAGATTCATGGTAGTATCTTGTTGGCCTTTTGGTATTACATACCCAATCCTTAGTGGATGGGTATCCTTTGATTTTAGGAAGACGATGGCTTGCAACCACAGACGCTTACATTGGGTGTCAGTCAAGAAATATAGTAATATCCAATGGGGAAGTTAAAAAGAATCTTATCCTTTAACCCTCGGTAAAACCGAGTTCACCAGATAAACAAGGATTTACCTTAATACAAAAATCTCTACCTACGAAAGGGCTTGAGCCTGAAAACGAATAAATTAGACCAATTCTTACTATTCGTGAGGCCCTCTGTTTTAAGGATGAAACAAAAGATGATTCCATTAGTACCTTTATCAACAGTCCCAACTCTGTTTCTGATTCAACCTGCCAGCTATTAGAATCTGTTATGAGTTTCGATGTTCAGGAAGCCATTGAACCAGAGACTGATGTTGAAAATGTTCCTGTAATTGTACCATGTAATAGTGTTCCTATAGAAATTGAACTAGGGAAGATGTTGAATGTTAATCCTAACCTTTCACCTTCCCAGTATGAACGGTTACTGAAAGTCCTTTGGGAATAGAAATAAGCCTTTGCTTGGGAATATATAGATATGAAAAGAATACCTGCTGACTTATGTACTCATCACATATACATTAAATAAGAATGTCGACTAGTTAGGCAACCACAAAGAAGAATAAATATTGCTTTAAAGAACATTATCAAAGACGAATTATAGAAACTATTAGATGTGGGATTTATTTACCCAATCTCGGAAAGTTAATGGGTATCCCCACTAGTCATTATTTCGAAGAAGAATGGAAAGTGGTGGGTTTGCATTGATTACATCGAATTAAATAAATAAACTCAAGAATATCATTTTCCCTTACCTCTTATTGACGAGGTCCTTGATACATTAGCCAGAAAGAAGTTCTTCTCCTTTTTGGACGGATTTAGTGGGTACAACTAGATCCAAATACCTCATGAGGATCAAGATAAAACTACCTTCACATGCCCTTGGGGAACCTTTTCATACTGAGTCCTCCCATTCGGTGTACGTAATGCACTTGCTACCTTTCAATGGCAATATTTGGAAATTTTTTGATATAGTCAAAGATAGTGTTGAAATCTACATGGATGACTTCACCCCATATGGGGATTATTTTGAAGAAGGTCTGGAAAACTTAGAGAAAGTACTTAAAATATGTAATAAAACACATGTTTCTCTTAGTACAGTGAAATTCCATATGATGATGAAAGAAGGAATAGTGCTGGGACACCTGCTTTCAGTTGTAGGAATTCGGGTTGATCCTGCCAAGGTAGAGGTAATATTAAATTTTCCTACACCTAAGACACCAACATAAGTGCATAGTTTCATCAATTATGCTATATGTTATATACATTTTATAGAAATTTTTTCTAAAATAATGTTTCCACTTTTTCAATTTTTACCTAAGGATGTAGATTTTGTGTAGACAAATGAATGTGAAACAACCTTTGTGAAAATAAAAGAACTAGTTTGCAAAGCTTTGATATTATGTGGTCCTTACTGGATGCTCCCATTTCATATCTCTACAGATTCTTCTCACACAACAGTAGTGGCAGTCTTGGGACAATAGGAGGACAAGAAACTGTACGTGATCTATTACGTTAGTAATAATGTGACTCTTGCTGAGCTAAACTATACGGTAACTGAAAAAGAGATTTTGGTTGTTATTTATGCTATTAATAAGTTAGGCATTATATTGTAGGGTATCCCACTTTCGTGCACACTGATCATACAACCATCATGTATCTCATGAATAAACAAATAACTCCTAGTCATATTATGAGATGGTTATTATTAATTCAATAATTTGATATCACCATTGTAGATAAGCTAGGGAAAGATAATGTAGTTGCAGATTTCATATATAGGCTAGACACTAGTGATGGAGGTGCACCTATAAAGGATAGTTTTCCAAATGAACATCTTTTTGCAATTTTTACTCACACTGTGGTATGTGGATATTGCTAACTATCTTGGTACAGGAAAAGTACCTTGACACTTGCCATACAGAAAGCAACGAAAGATTATCCATCATAATGCCCGCTATTCATGGACATAGGGATACCTATTTTATATACGACCTGATCCACAAATTCGGCATTGCATAGGGGAAAGTGACATCTACGATGTCCTGAAAGTTTCTCGCAATGGCCCCTATGGAAGGCATTTTGCAGATAAGAGGACAGGTCATAAGGTGATACAAATGGGATACTATTAGCCCTCTATTTTTTGTGATGCAAGGAAATATGTTCGAGGGTGCGATAGCTTCCAGTGGATGGAACAACTTGGTCGGTTAGATGAGATGCTGTTACAACCTCTACTAGCTCTTGAGCCCTTTGAGAAATGGGCTATAGATTTAGTTGGGCCATTTAATCCACCTTCACATCAGAAAGTCGACATACTGGTCTACATGGATTATGTGTCAAAGTGGGTAGAGGCAAAGGCTGTTGCAAAGAAACATAATAGGTTATCTCAAACTTCTTATTCGAAGACCTCTTCGCTCGACATGGAGCTCCTAGAGAAATAGCTTCAGATGGAGGGGAACAATTCACATCACTTATAGTAGTAGGACTTATGAAGTATGGAATCAAGCACAGGGTGACATCTCCATATCATCCTCAAGAAAATGGTCAAGTCAAGAGTAAAAATAAAGTGCTGGAGAATATCCTTACGAAGACTGTAGCAAACCATTGCCGAAATTGGGCCGAAAAGCTTCCTGAGGCACTTTGGGCATATAGAACAACATGGCATAACACAACATGATTTTCACCATATGAGCTTGTCTATGGGAAATCCCCTTTGTTTCTAGTGGAATTCGAAATTATGATGCTCAATACATCCCTTGAAGTAGGTTTGGATCTTTCAGAAGCCTAGAAACATTGACTACAACAATTAAATGAGTCAGATGAAATTCATCTGATAGTTTTCGAGAACATATTGTGATTCATTAACAACAAACTAAATGGCATGATAAATTTATCAAGAAAAATGTGTTTCAAAGAGGAGATTGGGCATTGCTTTATGACTCTTGGTTCAAATATTTTAAAGGAAATCTCTAATCTAAATTGATGGGACCAAATGAATTTGACACTATGTTTGATAATGGGACTGTTAGGCTTGTAACAATTGATGAGGAACATACTCCCCTGATTGTAAATGGACACCGCCTCCAAAGAATCCTTTATTGAACATCTCCCTTATAATTCTACTTTTGAAATTGTTAGTGTAGAGAAATCTTCCTCTGCACCTCTTGCTTAATTAAAAAAAAAAAATAACACACACACACACATATATATAAAATAAAATGTTTTTACTACTCTTATCATTATTTTTCTTGCAGGTACTTCACTGGTGCTACTACTCCACTGGTGTTGTTACTTGTCCAGTGTTGTCATTACCTTAGTGTTGTTACTCTACAGATTTTGATTTCGTGTAAGTACTTCATTGGTGTTGTTACTTCTCTGGTGTTGTCAATCCCCTAGTGATGTTACTCTGTGGATGCTAACTTTGTCTAAGTACTTCACTGGTGTTGTTACTCCTCCAGTGTTGTTACTCCGTTCATCGTAATTTTGTCTAAGTACACTAGCGTTGTTACTCCTCCAGTGTTATTACTCTGTTCATCATGATTCTGTGTAAGTACACTGGTGTTGTTACTCCTTTGGTGATGTTACTCTGTTTTTCATGATTGTCTAAGTACTCATCTGATGTTGTTAATCCTTCAATGTTGTTACTACATCAAGGTAAGTCGCCAACTACGTCCCCAACCAACTTCCTGGATTTGATTGATATTTCATCTATGACATGACTAGACATGACTGTGGACGGTCATCCCTTAGTTGGGGGAAGGTATCATATTTAATTTTAAATATGCCATATGTAATAGAAATGATGATCTGTCATTATCACTGTTGAACCTTGCGCCAACTTGTACATTCCAAAATCATTATTTCGATCCACACCATACCTTACAGATTTATCCATACGCATTGGAACTTGAACTATGTACGATTGCATTTGAATTACGGTCCTTCCAAATGTGTTGTAATTATTTTCGTTATTACCATAATCCACCATGGATTTTTCCCATAATATTTTCCTGGATTTCCCTATCACTGCAATCCCTATCATCACTACTTTACCAGCTAACACTCTCCTCAACAGTTTTGCTGCTACTCCAAGTGCTACTATAGAGCAACTAGCAGAATGGGTGGGAAAGTTGTTAGGCATGAACTAGAAGACACAGTGCAGGTCTAGCGACATACGGATGTATGGCAGGTTTTTCAAAATGCGTGTTGGCACACCTATTTTGAGAGGTTGTAGGGATTCGATGAAGTCGTTACAGTCGCATTTGCACCGAACTTGGACAAGAATTATTCTAGACTTTTTGGCCTAGACATTCCTGCCACTGAAGAAATTATCTCAATTGTTAGTGGGATGCTACAAGGAGGGCATTAATGGTTCGCCGAGAAATCACCCTTACCAGAATTTGCAGAATTATTCTTGCAGGTAGGAGAAATCATGGTTTAGAAGGGAAGGGGATACGATCGGAAATCCTTGCCACATCCATGGCCCGAGGTCACGCACTTTATGGTATGATACATTACTTATGAATGTTGATTCTATACCTTGTTCAAATACCATTTTAAAATTCTTTCATGACTTCGGTTCCATCATGTGCATTCTCTGGATATGCAACATTTCTTATGGAATAATATTTAGTTAATGACACGGTCTATTCGTCAGCCATGTAAACTATTGGTGATCCGCACAAACCACAGGCTTGTTAGGCTACTGCTACTGCATACCCTGTCATAGAGTTCCATGGGTTGGCCACAATTCACTAAACTAGCAGAATAGGAACCTGCAGCCATGTTGCCAAAAAGAGAGGAAGAAGAGTTAGTGGCAGAGGGAGAAGCCATAGATGACACTTCTACACAAGAACCAGCATCAGTTATCGAACAATTTGAATAATTGGAGATAGAACAGGCTGCAGCAGAATCACCAATAGAGGAAGGGGCCAAAGACGATGCTGTTACATAAGAAACAACATCGAATGTTGACCTAGAAGCAGAAGCAATGAAAGTGGAAGGGGGTAGAGGTGATGATGCTACACAAGAACCAATGTCGACTGCCAACTTGAAAGAAGGAGCAATGGAAGTAAAAGGAGGCACAAGTGATGCTATTACACAAGAACCAACGTTGATTGCTAAACTAATTGAAGAATTGTTAGCAATAGAAGAAACTGCAGGTGATGGTATTACACAAGAACTAGTGTCGCCTTCCAATGTGGCGGAGAAACTAGTGGAAAAAGTGGAAGTTATAGTAGACGCTATTACCCAAGAACCAGAGTCAACTGCCGAGGAAGCAGCCAAAATTGAAAAACATGTGGCACAACAAGAAAAGGAAAATGTAAGCGTGGAACAACTAGTAGAAAAAGGGGTAGGAGAAAGAATTGAAACATTGAGCGCTAAAAGGATGGAAATCGAGGAGGATATCCCTCATTCTTCACTTCCCGCTTCCATGCCAAGAGGTGCAAGAAAGTTTCACTCCCCCTAGACACTAAGTGAAATAAAATATCTCTCCCATGGTAGTAAAATTTGTAGGGACAGTTACGGGCACCATCATCGACACTGTCACACAAGAACCAGTGTTGACTAGTGGACAAATTGGAAAAATTAAGGAACTGGTGGTCGACACTGTTACACAAGAACCAATGTCAACCAAGGGGAAAGTTGAAGAAACTATTCCTGTTGTTGTTTGCACAAAGCCATTGGAAGAAAATGTTATTTTTGGTACCAACCCGCAAGGGCCACAACAAATTTTTGAGCAAATGGAATAAGATGGCCGGGAAACTGAGTAGCCATAAGAAAAGAATGTTGGAAATGCTACTCTGTAAAGGCCTGCAGTGGCTCCAGAGTCATTCAGGGAAGATGTGGAGGTTCCAAGACTAGCGGAAGAATATGTTGGGGATGTCCCTCAAGTTGAGGAGTAGAGAGAAGAAATAAGGGTGAAACAGGAGCCGTTTGACGAGTTGCCTCATGTCAAATCACCAAATCCAACACAATTCGGGAGACCAATGGAGGAGGTCGTTATAAAAAAGAAATTCATTGAACAATGCGGAAAGAGAAGGGCCCCCATCTAGGAAAGGTATCGGTCACAACTTAAGGAGAAGTAGGGGAATTTTGAGGCCTAAAATGGGCGTCCTAAGGAAATTATAAAATAATAGTTGAAAGAACAAAATAAGATTAGATGATATCATGAAAAATTAGAGGGAAAAAAGAAAAGACTGTTTTTTCAACTCGTATTTTCAACTTATCTCCTTATGGGTTTACTCAAATTTCGAGTGGAAACATTCATTAGATGCATAATTTGATTCCTCGTCCAAGGAGTAACCATATTGCATACTTTCAATGCACCCTGCTACACGAAAACTGAGAAATACTTGAAAAACGTGATTGCAATCACGTTTTTTCATGTATTTCTCATTTTTCGTGTCATAGGGTCCATCGAAAGTATGAAACATGGGTACTCTTTGGATGAGGAATTAAATATTTCATCCAACGAGTACTCATGCTCAAAATTTGAGTAAAAACTTAAGGAGATAATTTGAAAATACAAGTTGATTTTTTTTTTTATTAATTTATTATTTTTTAATCTTTTCACTTTTTTACTCCAAAAATGGTGAATCATCCCGCATGATTGACATCATCATCATGAATCTTATTGGTTATTATAAAGTTTATTTTGGTTGTACATTTTTCTTAGGAGGCCCATTTTAGACCTTAAAAGTCCCCTAATGAATATGCAATTAAAAATGAAAATTATTAAGCTAAGAAAGTAGGTGTTACGCTTACGGAGATAGGTGACGAAGCGTAAGAGGAATGTTGGTCAGGCTGCTAAAAATCCTGGAGCTGAAACCACTTCTGCAATAGTACATAACGAGCCATTTTTACATCTATTTGAGTCGCGTGAATTCTTGTTCACCACAGAAATTCAAAAATGGCAGGCTACTACAAGTTGCCTTCAATGGGGGTCTATCTCTTTGGAAGCCCACAAGGAAGGAGTGAGAGGAATTTGGAAATAAGATGCGAAATTAGTGACTAATTACATGGCCTAGATGGAGAAACCAAAGCAGACATAGGAAAAGCAACATAAAAAAATTGTGGAACTAGAAGAGCAAGTGTAGCTACTAAAGGCTGACAAAGATGAAATTTTTTCTCTAGTGCAACAGGTGATGGTCTACCAACCTCCTACTCATAGTTATGCTATGTTCCTCTATGAAAAGTACATGTTATTTTATTTAGAGATCATCCATTAGGATATCAGCCATGAAATAAAAGATCTGATACATTTTTTGTGGATCGTGAGGCGTCACAATATCCTAAACCAACACTTGATGTGCGAACTCTACATCCACAATTATTTTCTAGGGACCGATCATTAATTCAATCCAGTGCCATATGTGGGGGATATTTAGTTGAGAGCCTTCATCTCCTTCACGATTAATCAGGATAAGTGGAAGAAAGCCTTCGACATGTTCGAAGAGAACCAAGTGAATATGCCACTTGTAGTTCGAGGAAAGCATTGTCAGGGTGTGAATATTTTTAACAAACATCGTACCTGCTTGGGAATAGAAGGACAGAAGTTTCAAATAATGGAAACACATAAGTGGTGCAATGACATGTGTACAAAGCAAATTTCTACTTGTCAGGAGGAGGCTCGGGCCGACTGTCAGAAATGACGGTTGTTGTCGTCATCTGCAGTAAGGATATGTGAACCTTTTGGGGCCCCTAGTTTTGTTCAGGCATTGGGAAAAGTACCATGATATATCACATGTATTCAGACCTATGGGACGTGATGGATGGGTTTGAGATTTTGGTTTCCCATTGTTTGGCTACCAACTTAGAAAGACACACAAGCTTATGTGGTACACAAGTATTGGTGGAAGAAAGTCCTTCACACAGGTGGATATAAGGTTCCCAGAACAGAAATGGCCACGAGATATGACCTCACACATCTCCATGCTGACCACAATAGCTCTAACCCAAATCTGCGTAGAAGATAAGATGCATGAGGACATGTAGAAAGGGCAATTGGGGGAATATGTTGGTTGCAAAATTTTGCCACTTTTAACCCACCTTTTTATCACTTTCATGTACTCATTTCTTTTCCTTGTGGGTCAATTTGTATTCTAAACAACAAAGGTATACCTATTGTCATGTCTTTGTGGATTGTTAATCGATGAAGCATAGTCGTAGGGGATTATTTCCTAGAGAATCTTGCTAACTTAAGTTTCTATGCAGATTCAAAGGAATGATGATCAAGACCATGATTCAGCGTATGATGACTATCGAGCTAGGAGTGTTATCTTTGGTTATCAGCTGCAATAGTGGTTCAACTTATGGACCAACAAAAGGGCTATCTTTATATTATTTTATATCTCAAGAATCACTATGCATTTGTAGGGAGATAGCTACCGTAATCCTAGGCACTATTAGTTGTTATAGGGAATGTATAAGTAGTGATTACGAGGCCGGGAAAGCCACCACTAGGAGATATATGAGAATTCTGAGTTGTAACAGAAGACCTCTGTAATGATATTTTTATTAATAAAATTTATGATCTTTTGACTAGTTTATAGTTCTTGATCTTGTCGCAGCCTTCATCAAGGAGTTGGGCCCACTCCCCTGACCAGGCGTTGTTGGATTAGATGTGTGCATAGGTTAATTTTTGTTGTGTTATTTCTCTATTGTGTAATTATTTCTGTGTGTTTTTGTGAGTCTTAAATTGTTGTTACTCTGATTTCTCTTACAATTATTACTTGTTGTTACACATTTTTATGTTATGATTGAATGTTTAATGCTCGGTAGGAAACATTTCTCTTGCATATACCTTGCATGATAGCCTTGCAATAACCATTCGAGCCCCGGGTTGACAATCAATGTGGAATTGGCTGAATTGTGTGATTCATATATGAACACCAACAACCACATCAATAAAATGATAACAATTTTTCTTGGAATACACATATTGTGTTGATTTTTCCTTGGCACTACAAAATTAGGTTCTTGTATAAAAGACGATAAAAAGACACAATAAAGTGTCACAACAAAAACACTTTGCAAAATGAAAAATTTACAACAGTGAATTAATGAAGTACACAAGAATTTACACGACCCAAAAATTGGTTGTATTAAAACATTAATACAACAAACATATGGCTCCCATACAAGGAATCATGGCCCTTATAATTAGCATTGATACATGGTAAACTAGGTCTTGATGTCAATAACATATGAAAATCAATCTTCCTTTGAATAAGAACAATTTGACTTAGTTTCTAAAGAAATGCTTACACGAACCCTTTCAGTCCACTTGTGGTGAACACCTAGTAAGTCCTTTTCCACTTATACATGCATAGAGTATTGCTACTCTAATGCCTCTTTCTCTGATGCTCACAAGGAAGTCTACACCTTCAAATTATCTTGCACAATCAACTTAACAATATGACTTCTATCAGTCCACCTGTTGCTCCAAGATGAGTGAATATAGGCCCAACAAATCTTCCCTCCAACAACAAGTCAGATACTCCTAATTGACTGTACCTAGGGTCTTCTCGAACATCCTTCTAATAATTCCTTAGCTTAATGTGCAAGAGAACTCAAGATCTGTGACCCTTATTACAATTCTAAACCATAATTTATCTCACCTTTCCAGGGTCTCAGGCCTTTGTTATATGTGTATGTTTTGAGAAAATATTACTAACTTCTAGGTAGAAATTTTAATGCATGTACATGCATAGAAGAAGCCTTATCTAGGGAAAAAAACAAACAAAAAAGTGGCTTCCCAACATACCTTCTCAAGGGTAGAAAACTCATTGAGGATGATGTCCTACTCCTGGAAAAAATCGACCTTCAAATAGACTTAAGATACATTGTATCATGCTCCAACATGTTCCTCCTTAAGGCCTACAACTCACTAAGGTACTCACACTTATCTTGGACATAAAACACTTGAGAAAATATTCTCACTTGGATCTAACAGATGAGCTGAAGTTTATCTCATTTTATTATTTTCTTAGTAGAGTGAATTTTCAGTAAGGGTCAGATCACTAAATCCAAGTCGACCTAAGCCAACATGCTTAAACACCATTGTCTTATTGAATAAAATTATTTTCATTTGAATTTCACCCACTCCATTAAAGCCCTAAGTTCCCCTTAACCCATATAGGGTGACTGTCATGCATCTAATGAATAAGTAATTAACTTTCCCTTGGGTCTTTCACCTAGAAATTTGTGTACAAAGGCCACTACTTGGTTACATTTCCAACAAAACCACTTTTATGTGGCTCAACTCCTCACAAACACAGTACCCCAGGGGTTGTGGGAGTACCTACCAAGCTACACATTTCAACGCTCTCTCTTGGGAAGGGAAGTACTTCCACTACTCGAAAGCAACTCATCATCATCAACAGCACTAGCTCAATCTCTAGCACCCACCACTACAACATACCTTGTAGAATGAACCACAATATTCTCAGTAGTGTCATGTTGTCACTTCGATAATAACCCTCCAAAATTTTTGTCTATGTTAATTTTGGAGGCTACATTAACTTTCATTTCAATTCACGTTTAGACATCATGTTGTTTATTTTGTTATTTATGTTTTTTCTCCTAGTGTCACATCATCCTAAGTCAATGTTTACTAAGTGTAGTCACATAACCATTAGAAAGAACTTGAGTTAATTAGTCTATGGTTTGGTGAACTCATCATTTTCATAGGCTTATAAACATTCCTTATCGGTATGCACACACATGAAAAACACTTAAAAGAAAGAAAAAGCAACCAAAAAGCAAAAAAATCACTTACAAAAGAAAAAAGTTTGCTTCAAGTTGATGAAGACATGCACTTGAGTTGAGAACACTCCTTCAGGATGAAGGAGTGCGAAGGAGTGCTCCCCGCTTGAACAGACTCCTTCATGTTGAACAATTGTGCTCTACCTCACTACACTCATTCATTCCTAAGACATGTTCCCTATCTAGTTCCATGCATGAGCCAACTTGTTGCATGAGGGTGCACACATAGAAAATAGGAGTCTCCTTAACTCCTGTTAAATAAAACTTTCATTTGATGACAAGTGGCACTCATGCATGGATCATTTTTTTAAATAAACACATATAATCATTCCTTGCATAATCATTTAAATGAGTTGAGCGCACAGTTGGTGAATCAAGAAGCTCTTCATCAACCAATGCAATAAGTAAGTTTGCATGTCAAATTATTCTATTGCAGTTCATGATTTTACTATCAAATCTTTCTTTTATTACTATTGATCACTTGTTTTTCAGTTTGTTTTCTTACATTTATGTTGAATATTCATGTTGCAAGTGCTAGTTCATTGTTGCATGCAAGAAAATATTCACATTCTTGAAACCTTCTATCTTCCACCATGCATGTGACAACAACTAGAAATCCTTGCAGATCTTTCTCTTCCTCATATTATCATAGAATCTTGTTGATTGAATTTGTTTCTGGGCATCCAATAGGAAGATCACACTTCTTGAGCTTGAAGCCCCTTCAATCTCGAAAATTGTGCCATTTTTTACCAAATTTTCTTCATAAGCACATGAGCACATCACGAAGGAAAGAATAATTTCCCTTAAACCTTAAAAATTGCTACAATGCACCCTATTTTCCTTACAGTGCATGAGTGCATCACGAAGGCACTAAGCCTCGTCATTTAGCCTTTCTGCATGCAATAGTGCACCCTCCTTTTCCTTAAGAACATGGGTGCATTATGAAGGCCCGGAGCCTTATTTGCCTCAACCTTTGTCCCTTTGAAGTGTAGCACTGTGCCCTCCTTTTCCTTTAGTGCATGGGCATATTGTTTAGGCCTATAGCCTTATTTGCTTCAACCTTTGTCCCTTTGGAGTGTGACAATGCACCCTCCTTGTCTCCTTGAGCAGATGAGCACACAGGGAAGACCTAAAGGCCCATTATCCCATCCCTTTGACCCTCCGAGGTGTGACAGTATGCCCTTGATGACGTTTTCTTCCTTTCTTGAGTGCATGAGTGCACTACAAAGTCCTAAATTACCATGCATGTGCCCTTAATGCTTTGAAAGTGCACCATCCTAGTTTTCATGAGTATTTTCTCTTGAATGCAAGTTACTTTAGGTTGTCATTCATAGTTTTTCATGATGTATCTTCTATAATGCCTATTTAAATGTGATTTACAAGTATTTTTGCATATTTAGGTTGTTCTAAGGTAATACTATCACTATGAGTGTGTTGCCCCAAATAGGTGCTCGTGCTACAAATGTTTCCACTTTGTCATCATCTGTTGGAGACATTATGCCTTGCAAAGTGACCTCCAAAGAACTTTCAGAAGCAAGTGTTAATGAACCTGTGGAAGTTATAAGGCCCAATGTTCTCATGTAAATAGATACACAGTGCTGCATTGATAAAGGAATATAAGTCACTTGGAGCAAAATATACAACAAATTCATGCAGGAGAGGTTTCCTAGGGACATAAGAGATTTGCATTCATATATAAATATCAATAAGTCCATGATGCACATGATCACATGTAGATTCTCAGTCACGCCATGCGAAAATGTAATAAAGTTGATCATTACGCATATGGATGATTCTCACCTTGTGCTTCGTAGTGAGAGTGGCAGATAACTCACCACCTATTATGGTGAAGACATGCAAACATATTACAAGATGCTCAAATCCATTGAATATGAAAATGATGACTTTTACACAAGATGGGCAACACTTGACATTAATAATGTTATCAAAACATGGTGTTAAGAGCCAGCCAAGTTCCACCACTACCCATTTGCAGTGTATCTAGCGAAGATTCACAAAGATGTCTATCAGTACCTGATAAGTATGTATTGTTGGCTATATGGGATTAAGAACACTAAGGAATTCCAAGAGAAATGTATATACACTCTTAATATAGTAGTAACCCATGGGAAGGTTTTAAAATGTGCAGATATACTATCATGTGAGTTGCAATGTCAAGTGGGATAGGCAAAATCATCTTTACGAGCAAACTAGGCACCAAAATTCTACATGTATGCATTTCTCTCAGACAAAATGTGTGCACAGAATGCATTCCTGGAAATGAAATGAAGCTAGACACCTAAGGAGAAATTCTTCGCCTACTTTCACTGAAGAGTATTATCCAAGTTGAGCTTCAGAGGCACATACAAAAAGTTAGTTGAACACCTCTTTGCAGTGATCTTTGGCATGGTTTTTTGGATTGATGCTCCTTGCATGACCGATGTTGGTATCAAATTATGACTGTCCATTCCACATAAAATCCTCTTTTGACTATCATTTTTTACCATTTAACCTTCATATTCTAGCTATAATCCTTAGAACCTAAATGATATGATGTCATTATAATTATTTTAGTTTGAAATTAATTTTTGAAATTATTATGTTAAAAATGACATTTTTTAGAATTTTACAAGAAGTTGTGACTTCCTGTAAATGATTCATTGTTTGACATGTTGCACATTAGGTGAAAGAATTTGAAGATTGGGGCACGAAGTAAAATGTACACGGATGGTGGATCACCTATCTACTTTTAGTTTTGAAGAAAACAAGTGTCTAGTCAACACTGGTCAAACCCAGCCACTTCAACAAGTTTTCCAGATTTTGTGAAGAGAATAATTTCTATTTTGAGAATTTTTGCATAAATGAAGGAAATGATTCAATTTCGACCTTCTTGGATGTAATTAATAGAATTCTATTAGGATAATATGGAGAAGGAATAGCTTCTTTTGTTATAGGATTCATGATAAATAACCTATGGAAGAAGACTAAGTTTTTAGAGCTAGATTGTGAACATATGAAAGTATAGTTTGTGCATTTTTGATTCGAGATTTAATACAGACTTCATCTTCAATTTTATGTCTCAAGTTCCAATAGTTACACTCTTTTGAATAATTTTATAGTGTGCTTGTGAAGTGTTGAAGGGCCCTCATCACTACGCTAGTACACTCTGTTTTCAAGTTTCCTTACTAGTTGCATATTCGAATTCAAAAATTAGAAGTCACTTTATGTGAAAAAGTAAAGGTTATGTTACTAGAGTTATCAATTGAGAAGTGCTTGCATTCGTTGTGAAAAGAACCTTGTAAAAGGATTCAACCAATTCTGATCTTGAAATTGATATATATATGCTTGCTACCATACCATTTCCATATTTGCTTATTAGCTTTGACTTTGAAGATAGTTCTAGTTTTATTTTCAAGTGATTCAGATTGTAGTTGTTAAATTCAATTTTCAGTTCGATAGATGATTCTTGTAAAAAGATTCAACAGTTATTGGTTTGCAACATTACTCATCTTATTCACTGTTTGATTTGTTTTGTTATTGAAATTATTTTGGATTGTTATGATCGGGAAAAGTTCTATTGAGCAATATTCTTGTAAGGGAATGTTAGGATTTTAACCAGTCATTAATACTATGTTTTTTATACTTAGGCAATCATAATTTCATAAAATTTGCTATATCTAGATTGATGCTTGAGTGATTGAAAAGACAATGAAAGATCTCTTGTAAGAGAGCACTGTTAATTTTATTTACTAGGCTGTCATTAGAACCTTAGATCCTTCTCAATCTATATACTTTAGGTAAGCACCTGTAAGTGTACTTTCCCGGATTGATAAAGTAATTAAGAGCATAACTTACCTTAGCAAGTAAAGACCAAAAATTTTGGTGCTGTTTCCAGGGAGGTGCAACTAGAAAGATAAAAAAAAAAAAACTTAAAATCAACAAAACAACAAAAACATAGTTTTAAATTTAAATTTCAGTCATGTTTATTTATGTCTAGGTTTAGGGATGAGAAAGGAAGATTCACAAAAACCCCCAACCAACAACTAATCCACTATTAGGAGCAGAACCATTAGAAAAGATTGAGTACACAACACCAACAGGAAAAGTTACTATGGAAAAACATGAGGAAAAACAAAGATCAGGCCAAAGACTCACTCTCATTGAAAGACAAATTTGACTAGTTCATGAATCAAAGAAAAGATATATACCTGAGACTTCAACAGTAAGGGAGAGTAGTACAAAAATCCAACAGCCTATCTATGAAAAAATTTTCCCTCAAGAAATAAAACAAGAAGAAGAGATAGAAACCTTAGACAAATCACAAATTACAATGGCTAAACATGGAGGATCCAAAGGACCTACACCTGAACAACTAAGAGAGTATGAGAGAAAAATGGAAGAAAGTTGAAGAGGAAGGGAGAATGAAGAAAAACAACAGAGAACGAAGAAAAACAACAAAATGATATTTTGTTTGGAGGAAATCAAAACCCACCATAAACAGAAGAATCCACATTTAAATTTCCAATTCAAGATAGAGGACAGCAAATGGATGAGGAAATTAAAATGAAAAACATACCGCCATCTGTATTACCAAAATTTTATGGTATGGCATCCGAAGACCCGAACTCATTTTTATTCGAATTTGACATAGTATGCTGAACCTATGGATATACCGATGATGCACATAGACTTCAACTTTTTCCTGCTACCTTAAAAGCAACAACACTTAGGTGGTTCATGGGATTAGGTGAACATTCAGTCACTAATTGGGATGACATGAGAAAATTCTTTTTGAAAAAGTATCAACCTTACTGTCGATCAAAAGATTCTAAAGATGACATCTTTAGAATGAATCAACAAGAAGACGAGACCTTAGAGGAATACTTGGAAAGATTCTCATATAATCTACAAAAATCAAAACATAGAACTATGTCTATTGATCTTATTCGAACAATCTTTCTTAAAGGCATCCGGGATGAGTATCTAGATGACCTCAATCTCATGGGTAAAGGGGACATTTCTAATTTACCTTTTGAGGAGATTGTTGAATTGTGTCAAAAGTACTCTAGGAGTAGGGCAAGAAATGGGAAAAGAGCCATGACATCAAAGATCACAAAATCTGCTACAGGAAATATTACTAGAGCTGAACTAGGCAATCTATTTGAAGATTTCAAAATAGACCTTCTAAGTACTTTGGGAAACCAAATAGATACTTTGAAAACAATGAAAATACAAGACGAATAAGAGCAATAATTCTATATATTTTGTCCCAAATGAAGACAAAAACATGCTTTGAAAGAATGTCCTTTAGATAATGTGCAGATTTGTGGGTTTTGTATAGAAAATCATGACACTAAGGATTGCAGAAAGATGAAAATTTTGTAGAATTACAATTTGGAAGCCAATGCGGAAATGGAGAACATGTATTTCATGGGAGCTAGAAGGCCATGGCAACCAAGACCTCTAGGTATGTATTAAAATCCGAATTCAGCAAATTATGACATGTCTATTCAAAGTTCTTGGAATGTTCCTATGCCCTGGAAAAATTGGTTTAATCAGCAACAGCAAACATACCCACAACAAGGATGGAAAGGATATTATTTTCCTCACCAATTTACTCAACAAAAACCTCAGCAATATCAGCAACCATTTGCTCAACCATATCCACAACAATATTAGTCACAATACTCTAAGCCATGTCCACAACAATACCCTTAGCCACTAGTAGTTTATCAACAACAAAATCCTCAACAAACATTACCTGCTCCTCCACAAATAAATCCACCTCAGCTACAACTACCATCCAACCAACCTCCTAGACCCACATAGCTACCAGCTCAACCCATAGCTAACCCAAACAACCGAATAGATAGACCAACTTATAGCGTAGATGAGGGACCATTGTACCCAACTTTGCCACTGCAAAACATTGAACTAAGGTCAGGTCGAACTCTCCATAAAGAACCTCCACTTGTTCAAACACAGTCACAAAAAGAGAATCAAAATGACGAAGAAGAAACCAAACCACGTAGCAAACAAACTGACCCAACACAAAACAATCTAGAACAGGGTCAACAAATCAAAACACTACAACCACCTCCATTTCCGGAACAATTATTTCAACCAAAATTACCCACATCATTGCCAAAATTTGATGTTCTTGATGAATTGAGAAATGTATATGTCAAAACACCATTACTTCAGGCAATCAAGGATATTCTAGTTTACACCAAAGCCATTAAAGAGCTCTGTCTCAAAAAGACTGCAAAGAAAATATTTGATCCATAAACAATACATGTCATTGGCAATTTAGTTGGCTTGATGTCAAATGTCATTTCCATGGAAAAATATGTTGACCCAGACATACCTGGAGTAACAACAATTATCAACAAAATTTCAATTCCAAACACTTTGATTGATTTAGGAGCTACAATAAATGTCATGATATTGGACACAATGAAAACTTTGCAGCTAACAAATTTACAATCAACCCCAATTGTTTTGGAATTAGCAGATTTCTCTAAATTCATTCCTGAGGGGGTACTAGAAGATATAATTGTTTCATTGGACTCTTGGGAGTATCCAGTTGATTTCTTAGTACACCAACCAAAATCAAACTTAGGAGGACATCCACTCATACTTGGCAGACCATGGTTGGCAACTGCTAATGCATTCATTGGATGTAGATCTAGTAACATGATCATTTCTAGAGGCACAGAGAGAAAACAACTTACCTTGTACCCATCAGCACAAGCCCCAATAGTAACACAAAACTTATGGCTTGATGACAAGTACAATGATAAGGAAGAAATATACTCTGTTCTAAGCATCAATCAAATGTATGATATTGAGGAGAACAACAATGAAGATTTAGTCGAAATGTTTATCTCCCAACTTGATGTTTCAGAAGAAATGAGAAATGAACAATACACTGCTGCAAATTACATGTTGGCACAAAGCTTTTAGGAAACTTGCACTATGTACTATCTGAAAGCAATATTTGATGAAATCATTCTAATCGAATCCATTACAAACACAAAAAGCAAGATAATAGAAATCAGCCCAGGAAAAACATTGAACATTGAAACCAGCTCAAGAAGATAGAAAAGATAGATCAACGCCTTAGAATTCAGCCTCTTCGAGGGGGCAACCTCCTTTACATTACATAAATGAACAATTATTGGATGATACAAATGAAAAGACCTCCTTCCCATATATAGGAGTCTAAGGGGTCATAAAATAATCAGAACCGACATAACAATAATAATGTAAGGGCACAATAATAACAATAGTGGGCTTCTATGGGGCACAATAGTAACAATATGGGTACTACATGGGTACATCAATATAATAAGTGGGTTGTACTAATAACAATAAGGGGTTACACTAGTAGTATAGGGGCCTAACATGCCCCTCTCCTTCAAAAAGCATTGTCCTCAACACTTGAGTAGTTCTTGATGCTTCTGTACAAAATTCTTGTCCTCGCATGTGGAATCTTCAGCGGCTAAGTTCTTCCACTTGCTGAGATACTCTGAAATTGATCGATTTCATAGTTGTCGGGTTCTTTTTTCTATGACTGCTCTAGGTTCCAATATGATTTTTCCTTCCTCTTCAATTTCTGGCAATATTTTTTGAATTGGGATCTTTTGCAACTTTTGAATCAGTGGCCATACTTCTTCGTCCTTCTTCCATTCATCTCTTGCTTCATTTATCCAATCTGGTTGGATAATAGAAATAGCACAAAGCAATGCTTCCACATCCTCATCCTTGAAGAGTCTTCCCATTTGGTAAGGTTGCCATTTTTTAAGTGCTTGTTGTTTCATTTGATTTTGCACCGAAGTGGCCTTATCCTTAAAAAGTTGGAGAACTTGCTGTTGATGCTCGATGCGATCTTTCACTGCTTGAACCCTTTTCTTCTTGATATGTCCATCTATCTCTAGAGTTTGAGGAGTGGTAATTTCTTCCAATCCTTTACAAGATATGGTCGGATTCATTTCTTGATGCTCAATGTGATCTTTCACTTCTTGAACATTTTTCTTCTTGATATGCCCTTCTATCTTAATAGTTTGAGGAGTGGTGATTCCGACCAATGAATTACAAGATATGGTTGGATTCATTTCTTCTTTCTCAATGTGATCTTTCACTTCTTGCACCTTTTTCTTCTTGATATGTCCTTCTATCTTGAGAGTTTGAAGAGTGGTAATTCTTGCCAATGCTTTACAAGATATGGTCTGATTCATTTCTTCTTTCTCTGGGGTGGGGTCCTGGTGTATATCTTATTCTTTTGATGTTTCTTGATCCTTTTCTTCCTCCTCTTCATATTCTATGTAAAATAATTTCTTCTCAGCACATTTATGACCTTTAGTGAATTTGCTATCACAATTGTAACAAAGCCCTTTTTCTATTTTTTCTTCCAATTGTTGTGGTGTAACCCTTGCAGGTTGTGGAAGGCTAGGAGAAACAACACGTCCATCTTTATAGTTGTGAGGGGTATGCTTCCTGGTTTCCATAATTTTGCTTTCCACTATGTCACAAATCCCTTTTACTCTTTCCAATTGTTGTGGTGTTGCTCTAAAGAAGGTGTTGATTTTTGTATCCTCATAATGTGCTATCATTTCCTCCATGAAAATTGACCACGTAACAAGTTGTTTACAAGAACAAATCCCTTCATAGCATAAAAATTGATCTGGTTATAAATATGAAGATGCAATGCATAGCTTTTGTAACAATGGTACACCATGTCGATCAGAATATTGCTCCATCTGAAGTATCCAATTTCACGGATCCTTTCCATCAAACTTCCTCATCTTGTTTTTTCTTGATTTTAGGAGCTCGATATTGAAATGACTGTAACTCTGTAGTTTCAGATCTTTAAGTTCTGAAATTGTGAACTGTAGTATCCCTCTGTGTCCTCTTTCCAATGCCACTAGTCTGATCCAAATTGGAGTCTCCAAGGAAGAGTTATGCACAATCTCCCAAGATGACCTGATTATAGACCTTTCCAGAAGAGCGAACTTGTATGAAGTGCCACGTGTCACTGTTTCGACCTTTGGCTCTGAAAAACATCTACAAGAAACTATAGTCCATCCTCTTTCTGTACCTTCTTACGAAATTTCAATCCGATGCTCAGAGAGAAAGTTATGATGATTTCCCCAGGTCACCTGTTTGGAATGTAATTCAGGAGTCTACAAAAAGACCAAATTTCTCATATTATATCTCCACAAATACAGTGCGAAAAGCTCTAAAATTTGGACCCAAGCTTCAGTGCAATCTCGTCTCAAATCGGTTTTTTTTTAGCTTCTGAAACATTGCAGAAAAAAAGTTATAGTGAAAATTCCATGATGACCTGTTTGGAGTAGCGAAACCCTGGAATCCAAAGCTCTGATACCAAATGTTATGAAACTAGCTTAAGAAAAGATAGAAAATATAGATCAACGCCTTAGAATTTATCCTCTTCGAGGGGGCAACCTCCTTTACATTACATAAATGATCAATTCTTGGATGATACAAATGAAAAGACCTCCTTTCCATATATAGGAGTCTAAGGGGTCATAACATAATCAGAGCCGACATAACAATAATAATGTAAGGGCACAATAATAACAATAGTGGGCTTCTATGGGGCACAATAGTAACAATATGGGCACTACATGGGTACATCAATATAGTAAGTGGGTTGTACTAATAACAATAAGGGGTTACACTAGTAGTATAGGGGCCTAACATGCCCCTCTCCTTCAAAAAGCATTGTCCTCAACGCCTGAGTAGTTCTTGATGCTTCTGTACAAAATTCTTGTCCTCGCATGTGGAATCTTCAGCGGCTAAGTTCTTCCACTTGCTGAGATACTCTGAAATTTATCGATTTCGTAGCTGTCGGGTTCTTGTTTCTGTGACTGCTCCAGGTTCCAATATGATTTTTCCTTCCTCTTCAATTTCTAGCAATATTGTTTGAATTGCGATCTTTTGCAACTTTTGAATCAGTGGCCATACTTCTTTGTCCTTCTTCCATTCACCTCTTGCTTCGTTTATCCAATCTGGTTGGATAATAGAAATAGCACAAAGTAATGCTTCCACATCCTCATCCTTGAAGAGTCTTCCCATTTGGTAAGGTTGCCATTTTTTAAGTGCTTGTTGTTTCATTTGATTTTGCACCGAAGTGGCCTTATCCTTTAAAAGTTGGAGAACTTGCTGTTGATGCTCGATGTGATCTTTCACTACTTGAACCTTTTTCTTCTTCATATGTCCATCTATCTCTAGAGTTTGAGGAGTGGTAATTTCTTCCAATCCTTTACAAGATATGGTCGGATTCATTTATTGATGCTCAATGTGATCTTTCACTTCTTGAACATTTTTCTTCTTGATATGCCCTTCTATCTTGATAGTTTGAGGAGTGGTGATTCCGACCAATGAATTACAAGATATGGTTGGATTCATTTCTTCTTTCTCAATGTGATCTTTCACTTCTTGCACCTTTTTCTTCTTGATATGTCCTTCTATCTTGAGAGTTTGAAGAGTGGTAATTCTTGTCAATGCTTTACAAGATATGGTCTGATTCATTTCTTCTTTCTCTGGGGTGGGGTCCTGGCGTATATCTTATTCTTTTGATGTTTCTTGATCCTTTTCTTCCTCCTCTTCATATTCTATGTAAAATAATTTCTTCTCAGCACATTTATGACCTTTAGTGAATTTGCTATCACAATTGTAACAAAGCCCTTTTTCTCTTTTTTCTTCCAATTGTTGTGGTGTAACCCTTGTAGGTTGTGGAAGGCTAGGAGAAACAACACGTACATCTTTATAGTTGTGAGGGGTATGCTTCCTTGTTTCCATAATTTTGCTTTCTACTATGTCACAAATCCCTTTTACTCTTTCCAATTGTTGTGGTGTTGCTCTAAAGAAGGTGTTGCTTTTTGTATCCTCATAATGTGCTGTCATTTCCTCCGTGAAAATTGACCATGTAACAAGTTGTTTACGAGAAAAAATCCCTTCATAGCATAAAAATTGATCCGGTTATAAATATGAAGATGCAATACATACCTTTCGTAACAGTGGTACACCATGTAGATCAAAATATTGCTCCATCTGAAGTATCCAATTTACCGGATCCTTGCCATCAATCTTCCTCATCCTGTGTTTTCTTGATCTTAGGAACTCGATCTTGAATTGACTGTAACTCTGTACTTTCGGATCTTTAAGTTCTGAAATTGCGAACTGTAGTAGCCCTCTGTGTCCTCTTTCCAATGCCACCAGTCTAATCCAAATTGGATTCTCCAAGGAAGAGTTATGCACAATCTCCCAAGATGACCTGATTATAGACCTTTCCAGAAGAGCGCACTTGTATGAAGTGCCACGTGTCACTGTTTCTACCTTTGGCTCTGAAAAACATCTACAAGAAACTATAGTTTGTCCTCTTTCTATACCTTCTTACGAAATTTCAATCCGATGCTCAGAGAGAAAGTTATGACGATTTTCCGCAGGTCACCTGTTTGGAATGTAATTCAGGAGTCTACAAAAAGACCAACTTTCTCATATCATATTTCCGCAAATACAGTGCGAAAAGCTCCAAAATTTGGACCCAAGCTTCAATGCGATCTCGACTCAAATGGAATTGTTTTTTTAGCTTCTAAAACATCGCAGAAAAAAAGTTATAGCGAAAATTCCATGATGACCTGTTTGGAGCAGCGAAACCCTGGCATCCAAAGCTCTGATACCAAATGTTATGAAACCAGCTCAAGAAAAGATAGAAAAGATAGATCAACGCCTTAGAATTTAGCCTCTTCGAGGGGGCAACCTCCTTTACATTACATAAATGAACAATTCTTGGATGATACAAATGAAAACACCTCCTTTCTATATATAGGAGTCTAAGGGGTCATAACATATTCAGAGCCGACATAACAATAATAATGTAAGGGCACAATACTAACAATAGTGGGCTTCTATGGGGCACAATAGTAACAATATGGGCACTACATGGGTACATCAATATAATAGGTGGGTTGTACTAATAACAATAAGGGGTTACACTAGTAGTATAGGGGCCTAACATGCCCCTCCTTCAAAAAGCGTTGTCCTCAACGCTTGAGTAGTTCTTGATGCTTCTGTACAAAATTCTTGTCCTCGCATGTGGAATATTCAGCGGGGAAGTTCTTCCACTTGCTGAGATACTCTGAAATTGATCGATTTCGTATCTGTCAGGTTCTTGTTTCTGTGACTGCTCCAGGTTCCAATATGATTTTTCCTTCCTCTTCAATTTTTGGCAATATTGTTTGAATTGCGATCTTTTGCAACTTTTGAATCAGTGGCCATACTTCTTCGTCCTTCTTCCATTCATCTCTTGCTTTGTTTATCCAATCTGGTTGGATAATAGAAATAGCACAAAGAAATGCTTCCACATCCTCATCCTTGAAGAGTCTTCCCATTTGGTAAGGTTGCCATTTTTTAAGTACTTGTTGTTTCATTTGATTTTGCACCGAAGTGGCCTTATCCTTTAAAAGTTGGAGAACTTGTTGTTGATGCTCGATGTGATCTTTCACTGCTTGAACCTTTTTCTTCTTGATATGTCCATCTATCTCTAGAGTTTGAGGAGTGGTAATTTCTTCCAATCCTTTACAAGATATGGTCGGATTCATTTCTTGATGCTCAATGTGATCTTTCACTTCTTGAACACTTTTCTTCTTGATATGCCCTTCTATCTTGATAGTTTGAGGAGTGGTGATTCCAACCAATGAATTACAAGATATGGTTGGATTCATTTCTTCTTTCTCAATGTGATCTTTCACTTCTTGCACCTTTTTCTTCTTGATATGTCCTTCTATCTTGAGAGTTTGAAGAGTAGTAATTCTTGCCAATGCTTTACAAGATATGGTCTGATTCATTTCTTCTTTCTCTGGGGTGGGGTCCTGGTGTATATCTTATTCTTTTGATGTTTCTTGATTCTTTTCTTCTTCCTCTTCATATTCTATGTAAAATAATTTCTTCTCAGCACATTTATGACCTTTAGTGCATTTGCTATCACAATTGTAACAAAGCCCTTTTTCTCTTTTTTCTTCCAATTGTTGTGGTGTAACGCTTGCAGGTTGTGGAACGCTAGGAGAAACAACACTTCCATCATTATAGTTGTGAGGTGTATGCTTCCTGGTTTCCATAATTTTGCTTTCCACTATGTCACAAATCCCTTTTACTCTTTCCAATTATTGTGGTGTTGCTCTAAAGAAGGTGTTGCTTTTTGTATCCTCATAATGTGCTATCATTTCCTCCGTGAAAATTGACCACGTAACAAGTTGTTTACGAGAACAAATCCCTTCATAACATAAAAATTGATTCGGTTATAAATATGAAGATGCAATACATACCTTTTGTAACAGTGGTACACCATGTAGATCAAAATATTGCTCCATCTGAAGTATCCAATTTACTGGATCCTTGCCATCAAACTTCCTCATCTTGTTTTTTCTTGATTTTAGGAGCTCGATCTTGAAATGACTGTAACTCTGTACTTTCAGATCTTTAAGTTTTGAAAATGCGAATTGTGTAGTCCTCTGTGTCCTCTTTCCAATGCCACTAGTCTGATCCAAATTGGATTCTCCAAGGAAGAGTTATGCACAGTCTCCCAAGGTGACCTGATTATAGACCTTTCTAGAAGAGCGAACTTGTATGAAGTTCCACATGTCACTGTTTCGACCTTTGGCTCTGAAAAATATCTACAAGAAACTATATTCCGTCCTCTTTGTGTACCTTCTTACGAAATTTCAATCCGATGCTCAGAGAGAAAGTTTTGACGATTTTCCCGAGGTCACCTATTTGGAATGTAATTCAGGAGTCTACAAAAAGACCAACTTTCTCAGATCATATCTCAACAAATACAGTGCGAAAAGCTCTAAAATTTGGACCCAAGCTTCAGTGCGATCTCTTCTCAAATGGGTTTTTTTTTAGCTTCTGAAAAATCACTGAAAAAAAGTTATAGCAAAAATTCCACGATGACTTGTTTGGAGCAGCGAAACCCTGGAATCCAAAGCTTTGATACCAAATGTTATAAAACTAGTTCAAGAAAATATAGAAAAGATATATCAACGCCTTAGAATTTAGCCTCTTCGAGGGGGCAACCTCCTTTTCATTACATAAATTAACAATTCTTGGATGATACAAATGAAAAGACCTCCTTTCTCTATATAGGAGTCTAAGGGGTCATAACATAATCAGAGCCGACATAACAATAATAACAATAGTGGGCTTCTATGGGGCACAATTGTAACAATATGGGCACTACATGGGTACATCAATATAATAATTGGGTTGTACTAATAACAATAAGGGGTTACACTAGTAGTATAGGGGTATAACATGGGGCCTTTCTAGAAACATCTCAGGAAAAGAAATTGCTTGACTTGCTCACCAAATACCAAAAGGCATTCGCTTGGGACTACACTGACATGCAGGGAATTCACCCTGAAACTTGCACTCACCATATTTATATAGACACTAGTATTCAGCTAGTGAGGGAGCCACAGTGACATATGAACCCATGCTCAAAGAGGTTGTAAGAGATGAATTCTAGAAGTTACTAAAAGTAAAGTTCATTTACGCCATTTCTGACAGCCAATGGGTATTTCCATTAGTAATAGTTCCCAAGAAAAATGGTAAATGGTAAGTTTGTGTTGACTATCGAGAACTGAATAAGGCAACCCTTAAATACTACTTTCCACTGCCATTTATTGACCAAGTTTTGGATACATTAGCTCGAAAAATGCCATTTTCCTTTCTTGATGGTTTTAGTGGCTATAATCAGATTAGCATAGCCTCAGGAGACCAAGATAAAACAACGTTTACCTATTCCTGGGGCACATATGCTTACAATGTACTACCATTTGGCTTATGCAATGCTCCAACAACATTTCAAAGAGCCGTATTAGCAATTTTTGCTGATCTGGTCCATGAATGTGTTGAGGCATATATGGATGATTTTTCAGTATATGGTGATTCCTTTGACAATTCATTGCAAAATCTTGAGAAAGTTTCACAACGATGTATAGAAACCAACTTGTCTTTGAGAAATGAAAAGTGTTATATGATGATGAATGAGGGAATAGTTTTAGGACATCATATTTCTTCTGAGGGAATCAAGGTAGACCAAAGAAAAATACAAATTATAGTCGAATTGCCCATTCCAACAAATCAAAAAGATGTAAGAAGTTTTCTTGGTTATGCAAGTTATTATAGGAGATTTATTGAAAATTTTAGCAAGATAGCATTGCCTTTGTTTAAACTTCTTGCAAAATATGTAACATTCAATTGGAATGAGGCTTGTCAAAGAGCTTTCAAGAAACTCAAAGAAAAACTAAGTACTGCTCCAGTTTTAAGGGGACCCAATTGGGCTTTACCTTTTCATATTTCAAAAGATGCATCTGACACGGCAGTAGGGGCTTCATTAGGGAAAAAATAAGATGCTTTAACTTATACCATTTACTTTATGAGTAAAAATTTGACTCCTGCTGAACTCAACTATACAGTAATGGAAAAGGAAATGCTTGCAATTATGCATGCGATAAACAAATTTCATCATTATATAACTGGATATGAAGTCCTCATTCACACGGACCACTCCGCCATTAGATACTTGATGAACAAACCTATTACTAATGGAAGGATCACAAGATGGTTACTCTTACTGCAAGAATTTAATCTCACCATATTAGACAGACCATGGAAAGATAACCAGGTATCAAATTACTTTTCTAGACTACAAAATTCAAGTGAAGCTGTCCAAGTTGAAGATTCATTTCCTGATGAAAACTTGTTTGAAATTTCAGTGTTAACTCCATGATATGTTGATTTAGCTAACTACTTGTCCATAGGGAAGGTACCACCATCTTTCAGTTCAAAGGAGAAGAAAAGCCTGATCAAACAAAGTACAAGATATTCATGGGTTAATGGAGATTTCTTTTACACTGGTTATGATATGATCATTAGAAGATGCATTAGATAGGATGAAATAATTTATATACTAACTGCATGCCATGATCAACCTTGTGGTGGCCATTTTGCAGCAAAGAGGACAACATACAAAATTCTTAGCCTTGGCTACTATTGGCCATCAATTTTCAAAGATTCAAAGAAGTATGTAAGAAGTTGTGACAGCTACCAACGCATGGGCAGACCAACCACTTCCGATGAGATGCCATTACAGCCACAAGTGCATCTAGAACCATTTGAAAAATGGGCTCTAGACTTTGTTGGACCCATCAATCCACCATCCAAAGGTAAGAAGTACATTCTTGTATGTATTGATTATGTGACTAAACGGACTGAAGCAATGGCACTTGCAAAGGAAACGAAATAGACGGTAGTCAATTTCCTTTTTGAGGAAATCTTTGTTAGATATGGAGTACCCAAAGAGATAGTAACTAACCAAGGGACTCAATTCACATCAAGACTGGTTCAAGAAATTATAGAGAAGTATAAAATCAAGCATAGACGGAGAACACCCTACCATCCACAGGCCAACGGCCAAGTGGAATCTACGAACAAAACACTATAAGGGATCATGACAAAAACAGTGGCAACAAACATAAAGGATTGGGCAGACAAGCTCAATGAAGCACTCTGGGCATATAGAATTACTTGGAAAAACACAACATGGTTTACACCCTATCAACTAGTGTATGGAAAAGAGGTCATTTTGCCAATAGAATTTCAAATATATACATATAAGTTGGCTGCAGACTTAGGAATAGACCTCTTTGAAGCCCAGCAAGAAAGACTCATGCAATTGAACCAACTGGACGAGATGAGACAAGAGGTAGTACAAAGGACAATAATGATACAACAACAAAGGAGACAGTGGCATGAAAAGCTAATTAAGAAGAAGGAATTTCAAGTTGGGGACTGGGAATTACTCTTTGACTCAAAATTCAAGGATTATAAGGCTAAATATACAACCCACTGGATGGGCCCTTATGAAATCGTTGAAGTCTTTGAGAATGGATTAGTCAAATTAACTTCAATTGACCAAGAAAGACAGACATACCTGGTCAATGGACAGAGGCTAAAGATCTACCATAAGCCTGTTAGCAAAGAAGACGTCATGAGGACAGTATCACAGCAAAAGGAGGTATAGATAGTACAACAATCAGCTGCAATATCCAAGCCTTAAATAGTTTCTATTTTCTATAATAATAAAAAAAAAAACAAAATAATGTTTAGATATGAAAACTAGAGATGGCATAATCTAAACAAGAATTCTTATGAGAAAACCAAGAAATTGGCCTGTAAGAATTCCTTTTTAACTTAGTGTAAATAATAAAATAAATAGAATTCTGAAAGTAATATGACTTGAGGACAAGTCAAATCATCAGTTGGGGAGATGAAAGTCTGAACTTGTTCATGCTTTTCTGTCTTCCTAAGTTCATCTCCAACAGAGGAAGAGATTTTTCTTTACATTTTCTAATGGATTCTTAAGAAATGATTGTTGTTCAGTATTTTCCAAAAGGATTTGTTTGTAAACTTAGAACATATCTCAGAAAGGGACTAGTTATATAGGATTTCTCAGAAAGGGACCTGTTAAACATAATTTCATAGAAAGGGACATGTTATCATTCTTGGGCAAGGGACTTGTTCTAAGCGCATTCTCAGAATGGGATCTGTTTAGAGGAAGATTGCATCAACAAAGAAGAAGATTGGACTGCACCTAAGAAGAAAGAGACTACATTTAAAAGAGAAATGGACACCATCACATTTTGCCTGAACATATCAAGCAACAAAAGCCAGCTCCCAAACAAAGAGATATCAGAGGGCTGTAAGAATTGTCATTTTAATATTTTTAATTTCTTTTATTAATTTCAATTTTTAGATGGTGGTTTATGATAATTATTGATTTTAGTTTCTAAATACCCAATTTATCCTATATCATTCATTCTTATATCTTGTAGGAGTCAGTCCTACTCTTCTACCTATATCCTATAACTATAACCTATTTCCTATTTCTGAACATTAGTCCTATCTTCTACCTTGTATATATTCCTGAAGGTCTGATCCTTAAAGCCTACCTTTTGATCCTGTACATACATTTCTAATCAACCTATAGTCATAAGTACCAACAGACCTACCAAAACTAAGCATGCATACTTAAGAACTGAACTTTGAAGAAAGGGATCAGGTCACAAATACAAAGGATTTATCAATTTGTAAGCCACAGAACAAGTCACGAATACGAAGGATTTATAAATTTGTATGGTTTTCAACCTACATTTTTTTTAAATCTAGAAAATAAAACATAATTGATAGACAAAGGGTATGTGATCATAAGAAAGGATTAATGGCTAGCTCAGCAAAATCATCATGACCCGATGCTCTTATGACCTGAAGGCATCATAATGGTCTGTATACCCAATTTTATCATTCAAAGACCGCTGCCAGGACTCCGAAGGCCATCATTAAAAAATCCTTGTGTAAGGCATTGAAGGGATTATCAGTGAAGCGTATGCTGCGTGAAGAGATTGAGGGTTCATTGCATAAACAAGTAATGAATGAAGGAAGTAAGTATTGTATTCATCACGAAGTATAGGTAGAAGTTTCGACCTGTAGAAAACATTGTGAATTAGAGTTGTTGCCATTTTGAAGGTTATAAACCAATCCTCTCTGAGTTACATAAGGGTATAGCGTTACGAGTATGTTGACAATAACAATGTCAACATACGAGTAAAAGGGCCACAACACAGGGGAGACCCACCAAAACCGGTTGAAGGGAATTTCGATTTTATTGGCAGTGTCCTCCATTAAACAAGAGATATGCATAATACTCAGGCCTAGGTAGTTTTCTTATCGTAACTCTGGTGAAATTTGTTTTTACAGCATAAGGGAAATATAGTAATTTTCTACAAACTATGGTAGAATTCTTTTTACAATTGTAAACTCTTCTTACACCCAGGGTAACAGGAGATAAAAAATTTCTCTCATGGCAAACCGAGCAGAGCCACAACAATTTGACCCTTCCAAATATCATAAGGACTGCATAGACATTTTTAGGGCAAAACAATGGCTGCCATTCTTAGAAAAATACAGTGGGCACAATGAGCAAACGGCAAGGGAGTTTGCCTCTTCATTTACTGGTGAGAGAGCCATTGTAGGAAACTTGTCTTTTAGGGTCTCAGAAGACACAATTGCTCAAGCAATAGGTATAAGCCCAGAAGGAGAAAAGTATTTTAAAACCAAGCAGTTCAAAGAGAAAACATGGACACATTTCATATCTAGGACAAGGGTATCATCAGTTGATTGGAAATCATGGATGCCAAGGAGCTAGCTCATTCATCCATGGGATGAAATCGTTTATGTCATTTAGAAATTTATAACCTGTGAGGGAAGATACAACATTGTATTTCTTTATCATATCAAATTGTTAATGCATCTAAGAGGGGACTGCATTATAAGTTTTCCTTATTTTCTTTTACAAAGTTTGACTAAAATGTCTAAGACCATAAAAAAACAAAGGAAAAAAAGGATAAGAGTCTACAACATTTTGGTTTGATAAAAATCTTGATTGAATTTGAACTGCAAAAGATAAATGTGACCCGGAAGAAGTTCTTGGTGGCTAATGAGTTTATGACACATGAGGAGCAAGAAAAGAAGTAGAATTCACAAGAAGAGCAGCATAATTCAAAGGAAGGACACCAACATGAATAACTAGTGATTGATGTAGATGCTATACAGGAAGACTAAGTATCTCTGTTCCACCCAACAACAGTATCAAAACAAGGAGGATGGTAAGGGAGGAGGCTGAAAGAACTAAACATGACAAAATTTTCTCCAATTACATAAGAAACTCTAGAAATACTAAGTTAGGCCAGAAAGGGAAAACGGTGGAGGAGGATGATGTTCTACAGTAGGCACAGATGACTACATACAGGGATTGGAAAGTAAAGACAATGAAAAGGAGCAACAAGAACATAAGGTCTCAGGTAAAAAGAAAAGAAAACTAGAAAGGAAAGTTGAGAAGTTACAACAGCAGCTTATGGAATCAAAGGTTTTGGAAAAAGTAGTGAAAAGAGAAAGTGAGACACTCAAAATACAATGCAAGAAGTTTCAAGTTGAGAATGAAAAATTGAAAAAGAAGGTTAGAAAACTCACAACCTATAAGATGCAAATTTGTAGGAAGGCCTACAAACTCTACAAGCAAAAGAAAGCAATTAAAACCAAGTATCAAATCCTGAAGACAGAGTATGAAGCCCAAATGAACATTAATGCTTTACTTTAGGTAGCAGAAGCAAAAGCAGAGGCAGAAGACAAAATTTGATAGGTTAGAACTTATTTACATGAGGGCATGCAAAATCCTGAGTTTGGGGGAATGTTGGTATCAAATTATGACTGTCCATTCCACTTAAAATCCTCTTTTGACTATCATTTTTTACCATTTAACCTTCATATTCCATCTATAATCCTTAGAAACTAAATGATATGATGTCATTATCATTATTTTTAGTTTGAAATTAATTTTTGAAATTATTATGTTAAAAATGACATTTTTCAGAAAATTACAAGAAGTTGTGACTTCCTATAAATGCTCCATTGTTTGACATGTTGCACAGCAGGTCAGCGAATTTAAAGATTGCGGGCATGAAGTAAAATGTACATGGATGGTGGATCACCTATCCACTTTCAGTTTTGAAGAAAACAAGTGTCCGGTCAACGCTGGTCAACCCCAACCACTTCTGCAAATTTTCTAGATTTTGTGAAGAGAATAATTTCTATTTTGAGAACTTTTGCATAAATGAAGGAACTGATTCAATTTTGACCTTCTTAGATGTAATTAATAGAATTCTGTTAGGATAATATGGATAAGGAATATCTTCTTTTGTTATAGGATTCATGATAAATAACCTATGGAAGAATACTATGTTTTTAGAGCTAGATTGTGAACATATGAAAGTACAGTTTGTGCATTTTTGATTTGAGATTTAATACAAAATTCATCATCAAGTTTATGTCTCAAGATACAGTAGTTACACTCTTCTGAATCATTTTATAGTGTGCTAGTGAAGTGTTGAAAGGCCCTCATCACTATGCTAGTACACTCTGTTTTCAAGTTTCCTTACTAGTTGCATATTCGAATTCGAAAATTAGAAGTCATTTTATGTGCAAGAGTAAAGGTTGTGTTACTAAGAGTTATCAGTTGAGAAGAGCTTGCATTCGTTGTGAAAAGAACCTTGTAAAAGGATTCAACCAATTCTAATCTTGAAATTTATATATATATGCTTGTTGCCATACAATTTCCGTATTTGCTTATTAGCTTTGACTTTGCAGATAGTTTTGGTTTTATTTTCAAGTGATTCAGATTGTAGTTGTTAAATTCAATTTTGAGTATGATAGGTGATTCTTGTAAGAAGATTCAACTGTTATTGGTTTGCAACATTACTCATCTTATTCACTGTTTGATTTAATTTGTTATTGAAATTACTTTGGATTGTTATGATTGGGAAAAGTTCTATTGAGCAATATTCCTGTAAGGGAATGTTAGGATTTTAACCAGTCATTAATACTCTGTTTTTGATACTTACGCAATCAAAATTTCATAAAATTTGTTTTATCTAGATTGATGCTTGAGTGATTGAAAAGATAATGAAGGACCTCTTGTAAGAGAGCACTGTTAATTTCATTTACTGTGATATCATTAGAACCTTAGATCCTTCTAGATATATATACTTTAGGTAAGCACCTCTAAGTGTACTTTCCTAGGTTGATAAAGGAATTAAGAGCTTAACTTACCTTAGTAAGTAAAGACCAAACAACCAATCAAGTGAAGGAGTCTCTTTGAGATATCGTGGACTAGTTTGTAGATCTAGAGGGTACATACATTAGGTGCTTCGGTTGTATGATATCCCCTCATATTATGCCACGATATGTGACTAACAAAGTGGTCATGCAAGAAGTCACAAATTATTTGGACAAGGTATTATCAGGAGTTCTTCATAGGAGGAAGAAATCCCCTTGGACTATATTTCTATTGAGAATCATATTGTATGCATTAAAGAGTCACAAGGCTATGACATCAAAGATATAGGAGTTTTATCACCAACACTTTTCCACTAAATACTTCCATGAATATGATCCTAGGTGAATTTCCAGGCAATAGTGTCAAAGGATCAGTCATAATATGGGGTACTCATTTATGTATACAACAAAAGATGAAAAGATAAAGAACTGGTACAATTACAACTTGAAAAAACATCCACTATGGGAGTCCCATTAGCCCCACAATTCATTAGATCAATATTTGCAAGAGCAGGAGGAGGAGGAGATAACACCTTAAGTAAGGAAACTAGATCCCAAGAAAGGGATCAGATATTCCTCCACAAGCGAGAGAAACAAGACATGGAAAGTCATTCCATTAAGCTCAGTAGTTAGACAAGTAGAGCAAGAGAGAGGAGAAAGAAAAGAAGGGGAGAGTAAGAGCTAACAGGATGAGTTACTTGAAGAGAAACAAAAATAAGAAGAATAAGATAGGAGGAGGATATAAGAAGAGTAGCAAACGCAGTCTCCGGAGGAGGAAGCAACATAGAGATTCGAAGCAGAAAAATTGAATTAGGAGCTGGAAGAGGAGAAATTCAATGCAGAAGATACCATCGAGCCAATGGAAGATGAACCGAGAAATCTAGGACAACATCCTCTCATAGGAAGTCATCTTCCATTTGGAGAGAAGGGGATCCCATCTCCACCATTAGACAAAGTCATGGATGTATGTAGTGTAACATTTGATCAATTTAAGAAGATGATAATGTAATACAGGTATAGGTATTTTTCAAAGGATCCTCAGAATCTAGTCACAACGTCTACAAAGAGGGTGAAAACTACCAACACTAGAAGAAATTTGAGGGTGGTTATGGAAGAAAATGTTGCATTTGCTACAACAGAATAGGATAAATCAAAGTACTTGTTGAATGATAATTCCATCTTGAGAAGAGAACTTGTTGTGGTGAAGCAATAGGTTGGACATCTTAGATCATAGAACTAACGGTTTTCATCATAGAACTTCAGCGTCGTGGAATGGTAGTTAGCCATGCAAGAAGATGTGGGGCCAATGAAGGAAAGTATAGCATGATTATATGATGAGATGATACTGATACATCATGTTGTGACTCCTCTCATTATCATTTAGAAGAATGCACAGAAAGTGGTGAAGATCGTGAAGATAGAAGATAGAGTAGCTGATCAGATGCAGGAGTGTGCTGCCAAATATCTAAATGTCTCGTAACATTTAGAAAGAAAGGATAAGGTTTCCACATAAATGGAAAAAGTTCAGTTAAGATTCCACCTAAAAAATTACTCGCATCGGGGAGCATAGTCAATTAGTATTATGACTGCATACAACTGGATGAATAATGGGTTTGAGTCTATAACACAGAGGCATGGGATGCCTGCCATCAAAACTCTTGAAGCAATCAAAGGTAGGGAAGTCTTCTTCCAAGAGATAAGATAATATATTGAACAAATCAAACATGTGATAGAGAAGGAAGGCTTGGAAGTGACCAAAGGCATTATTTTGTAGTATCCCTTTGCACAAGTCAATGCGAATATGAAACTCTCATGGCTATGGAATAGTGTACAATAAAGCTCATGGAACATACTGACAGAGGAGTTGGAGGTGAAGATGTGCTACAAATCGGACTTTCCAATCTAGGTCGAATCCATCGCAAAGGAGATTATGGCATGGAACACCTACATTATCAGTGAACTCCATGAAGAAGCAAGTGCTTTTTCTATTTTACAATTTTTGTCCCTAGTCATTTTTTGTCTTATTAGGTTTATGTCCCATTTGTAATTTTTATTACATAATAATTGTTATGAAATGAATTCCAAGGGACACGTGTGGAATATGAAAATCCACATATTGGAATGTAAATAGTCATGTAATAGTCATAGGAATTGAAGAGTCATGAGGAAGCTCAAAGGTCATTGTATTTTTTATAAATAGCTCCTCATAACTCAAGAAAAGGGATTTTTGAGTCGCAAGCTTTTGTAAGGCCTTTAGGTTCTAGAGGTCTTTCCTTAGCTTCTCTCGTAAGACATATGATATAGAGCATTCTTTGGAGAAGAACGTGGTGGCTTTGTCTTCCACTATTAGATACAGTGATTCATCTATGTAACAATCTACTTGGGATATTACACTTTCAATCAAAATCTCAATGAGCCAACATTGCTTTGTACATGTATCATAGATTTAGTTGGACTATTTTGGTTATGTTTATGGAATATGTTGTTTTATTCACATACTAGGTTAATGAACTATTTTGTTGCCTAGTTATGACTATTATTGAATGAATGATGTTATTATTTAACGATTGATGTTTACAATGTGGACTAATATGCAAGTACTCAAGAATCCTTTCTCCTTATTCTCAGGTCCTCCTTTAGGATATTGCTATTAATTTTCTAATCAGTGGCTTGTTTCCTTCACCAACTGTGGAAGTTCCCCTCATATACCTTACACTAGATGTCTCATAAATCTCACATTCTTACTACCCAAAACTAGTGTGTGTTCTCTTATGTCAATTGATACTAAAGGAATATCTTTAAATCATTCCAACAGTGTCTGGGCCATATGACGAGATGGGAATCCTACACCAAAAAGTGTGAGGTCTAATTGGGACTTCACATTGGGGAGATGCCCTTACAATGTTGGTGGTATCCAACACCATTAACATTTCCCTACTTCTAGAAGATTCCCACTTCTTACGACCCTACAAAATCCTGCTTGAACTTGACTTCCTCTGAGTATCATGAATTTGAATCTTTCCTTCATCTATAGGCTTGCTCATCATTCTATATAGACCATTCTCCATAAATCCAATGATATCTCTATTATATTAAGAGCCTTTGCACTTGAGCATCAATTTCCCATCTCAAAATATCACCTCAAACCCCTTCTTCTCGATCACTAAGATAGAAAAAGTTATATTGTTGTGTTTTATTACCCATAGTACATCTTGAACTCATAATAACCCACCTGAACCTATCCTGAATGACACAACACCTGACCCTATGACAACTTTCTAACTCTTTTCACTAACCTCTATGTGAAAAATTAAGTCCCATTTAGTTAGAGTATCAAAAATTTCATTGGAGCCTATCATATGCTTCAATTCTCTGTTATCCATGTACCATGCACTCTCATTGATGGAACCCTCATATAAATGAGAAAATAGAACAAATTCTTCCTCCAACCTTCCTGAGAAGTCATCCAACTCACCTAAAGTAGTAGTAACCCCATCTATCTCCTTTCTTTTCTCATAATCTCCCTTCTTCGTTCGAAGATACTTGCTTGTGTAATGACCATACTCACCACACGTATAACACTCCAACTTGCTAAATCCCTCCTTTTCTTTTCCCTTCATATTTACTACAAGGTCTATGTTATCTTCAAAAACCACCTTCTTCACGTGAAGATCCTGATCCCGCAATTCTTCTTGGATGAAGTCATCCCATAAACTATTCCAATCTAGAAACTTATCTCGAGTGATGATCTTTCTAATAAATGGATTCCATTCCTTAGTAAATCCCTTGAAAGTAGTCCTCACTATCTCAAAATCTTGAATTTGATCTCCAATGGCAGCCATCTCATCACAAACTTTAGTAATCCTCATTAGATATGGAGCCACACCTTCACCATCCAACATATTTGTGTTCTTGAACTCATTTTTTAATACTAACAATCCATTTTTGTTCTTATTCTGGAACAAGTCTCAAAGAGCCTTCCAAATCATATGGAAAGTGTTTTTCTTGGGTAGATGCAATGTAAAGTGATATTTGACACCATATAGGATGATGAGCTTAGCCTTTGTATCCAACTCTTCATTCACTTCCTACTCCTTAGGGTCTGTCAATTTCATAATATCCTAGTCAGCAAACTCCCATATCTTGTTCACCAACAATTCCAACCTAATACTTTCCTTCAAAGGACTATAATTGGAAAACCCATCCAACCTACCCTCATATCTTAGGCTAGTAGCCAACATCACCATTGTTGTCATTCCTTCCATAGCAAGGCAACTAACTCCCTCTTCAGTTGTATGCCGTGCACACTCTAATTCAGTTCTACCTACAAGGTAGCTCTCATACCATATTGATTTTTCATTGGCACTATAAAATCATACTATGTCTAAAACACGATAAAAAACACACTAAAGTGCCACAACAAAATCACCTTTCATAGTGGAAAATGTACAACATTGAATCAATGAAGTACATAATAATTTACACAACCCAAAACTTTCTTGTATTACAACTTTAATAAAATAAACATAGGACTGAAGTACTAGGGATCATGGACATTATAATTATCCTTGATACAAGCAAACTAGGGATTGATGTCAACAACAGATGACAATCAATATTCCCTTGAATAAGGACAACTTGATTTACTTGTTGAAGAATCACTTATACTGGCCCTTTTAGTTCGCTTACCTTAAACACCTAGCAGGTCCATTACTACCTATACTTGTAGAGAGTACTAGTGATCTAATGCATCTTCCTCTGTTGCTCATAAGGAAGTATGCACCTTCAAATTCCCTTGCATGATCAACTAAAAAATATGCATTATGTTAGTCCACTTGCTGCTCCAAGACGACTAAACATACGTCCAACAAAATTTCCCTCCAACAACAACTCATCTACTCCTAAGTCACTGTACCTAGGGTCTTGTCGAAATATCATCAAAAAATCACTTACCTTCTCCAAAGGTGACTTTACATAATGTCTTGTACAATATCCCTCACAACAATGAATTACCACTTGAATCACTGTACTTAGGGCACACAAAAGAAATGTGAAACACTCCTTGAATTCACAGTTGAATTCAATAATAAACACAATGCTAAACACTATTATACTTTCAATCATTTAAGGACAGACCCACACGCATCACCTTCAACACACTTCTCCAACCAATTTTCCCTTCTTTCTTCATTTAATGAAAAAATTCTCTTTGTACCAACATCTCACACTTATATTCACACCTAAGGCTAGATTTGGCCCACCTCATGATGAGATATTATAAAGAAACCCTACACAAGAGAACTCAGGATCTGTAACCCCTTATCACAGGATTAAAACATACTTTATCTCACCTTTCGAGGGTCTCGACCCTATATTATATGCATAGAGTTTGAGAAAATACTATATACTTATTGGTACAACTTTTAGTGGTTATAGATGAATGGATGAATCTCTAACTTGGGAAAAAACCACATAGAAAAGTGACCGCTCAACAAACCTTCTCATGGGAAAAGAATCACTGAAGATGACGTCCTACTCATAGGAAACTTTGGCCTTCAAACAGACTTAAGATATACCATATCATGCTCCAACTCATCCTTCCTTAATACTTACATCTCACTGAGGTACTCACACTTCTCTTGGACATAAAAAACTTTAGAAAATATGCTCACTTGGATGTGACAAATGAGCTCATTTTTTTTTCCTTTTATAATGTTCTTAGTGGAGTGATTTCTCACTAAGGGCCATGTCTATAAATCCAATCCAACCTAATCTAACATGATTAAACACCATTTTATTAAGGAATAAGATTATTTTCATTCGAATTTTTCCCACTCCATTGAAGCCCTAGGTTCCCCTTAGCCCATCAAGGTTGCCCCTCATGCATCTAATGAATAAACAATTAATTTTTCCGTGGGTATTTTTCCCACAACTTTGGGTACCAATCCCACTAATTGGGTACATTTCCCACAAAAACATATTCTTGAGGGAACTCCTCACAAACCCATTTCCCCAAGGGTTGTGGGAGTACCTCCCAAGCTACACAATCCAACACATTATCATATTTAAACCAAATATTAATATATATATGTATGAAAATATTAATACGTCTTCATGAATATTATTCTAATCGATATAGGGATTTCTTCAACTTCCAAACTATTCCTTCTTTCTTGTCACTTCGAAACATTCTAGTTATTTCATGTAGATTGATTATGCAAGACCCTGTGGAAGATGATCTCTTCATATCCATCTAATCTACTTCGATATCAAAAGCAATAATGTCTGATAAAAGAAACCTAATAAATGTTAATTTAGAAACAAAATAAAAAGTATCACCAAAATTTATTCCTCCCACTTGCTAATATTATGTTTCTACTATGAGATCTTTGTGCCTTTCTACCATACATTCTATGTCTAACTACTTGTTGAAAACAAATTCTCTACCAATAGATTTTCTTCCAACTAGTAACTCAATTGTATTCCAAACCTCATATACAATAATTTCTTCGAATATGGCCTTGTCTGAGATTTTACTATCATTTGAAATAATCATATCCTTAATAGTTCTGGGGTCATCATTAGTTATATACTAAATATAATTATAATTAATATGAGGCAAGTAATACCCTTTTAGTCACCTTCTATCCCAAACAATACTCCTCAAGATTGGAGTATATGGTTCTTTCTTTCCTCCCTCTTCTAGTTCACCTTTCCCTTTTGAGTCAAATCATTCACCTTCCAAATCAAACTTCATCTCCTTTAATTCTTATTCCCTTGTATAGGAGTCCTATTGAGAAATAGATTTAATCTCTCTGATTAAGAAAATATATGTTTCAAGAATAACATGTATACTATGTTACAACATAATAAAGAGATATCTTACTGATTGGCTTGAACATAAAGAGATTTATAATGAAAATATCATTGTGATATGGCAACTATAAATAGCCTCTACACTAAACCATTTAAAAGTGAAAATTTTCCAAAATAATCCCAAAGGTTTTCAATACTTAAAATCCATACAACTTAAACATCTTAAGGATATTCCAAGAAATCTTGGGCATAGCCCATGTCAATATCCAGTGTTTTTGTATATAGATTTAGGACAAGGAGTTGAGGAGAAAAGGATGAGATGTTAGTTAAAGAGGATTATAAATGCTATTGTCCTAGATTAAATAGATATCCTAAATTTTCTATCAGATGGCATTGATTTCATCTTCTAATTTTTGTAACAGAATATGATGCTTAATCAAAATTTACATTCAAGAACTTAAGCCAGATACCATCTAGTTGTGATTCATCTAAAGGATGAGAATATCATTTTGAAATTTTTGCAGTTGATCCTACCATGAAACAAGTATTGATTCATAACCAAAACCTAGCTTCATTAATTTGAGGGAGATATCAAGGGCGCCCTATTCAATACCTTTGTAACCTAGGGTTATACAGGTTCCAATATCACCCATAAATAGACCACCAAAATAGACCAACTATGTTGGAGCCCAAACACACTTTAATTTTGAAAATAAACTATTCATATTGAATTTACTAAATATTTGAATAATCGTCTCCAAATTCAAATTGACTCTAGATAAAATTAAGAAATCCCAACCCAACACATCACCAAATTACAATAATTCACACACTTATATAATCCAAGCATCAAATCATATAAAATAATGTAAAATAAGAACAACCTAATTAAGGCAGATGTGACTTTAGTGCACAAAGATACAACTAGGGATGCAAGCTCATTCAAACCTCCTAGACAACATTGGGATTCCTTATAGTTCATGGATTATGATGAACAACAAATATCATGCTAAGCAAGACCAAAGGGGAAATCTTAATAGAACATCATAAGCAGGAAAGAATGAGCACAATTCTAATGCCCAACCTTATTTATCATAGGATGATACATCACCCACCTGTATCAACCTAATTTGTAATCAAAATTGATGGTCTCACTATCATAATGAGGTATAAGCTATGGTCATAAAGAACACAGTGTATAGAGACAATTCCATGTTTGAATTGACATTCTCAATCCACACTTGTTACTGCAAAATTGGAACCTAATGTATAACAACTAAAGAGGTTTGGGATAGAAAATTGTTTCCCTTATACCACTTCTCCACATGATGCAAATTAGCTCAAATAATTATCCCAGTCATAACCACATCAATGTAGTACAAATCCATCAAATGAAAACTCAAGGGAATATGGGATTAACAAAGGAGGAAGGGAGGGGTGACAATCCATCCTCTTTTCATAACTTTAATTCATGATTAACCATACTTTTTGATGCATATCTATCCAAGAGAAAAAGGGGATTTTACATGCTCATTTACTTAAGTTCATTGACATCCATAATTACCCCATAATTATTAGACATTGCACCCATGATGGGGATGAGAGGTTAGTAATGATACCTTGAGCATGAAAGAACGTTTCAAGGCACACTTGGATTAATTTGAGCTTGAGTTCTTTCCACTTTTCCTAATTTATGGAGAGACGAAGGAGCCATTGATGACCCGTGTTTACTATAATTCATAAAGAGTTAGTCAAGATAGGGGGAACAATGAATGTTTCCCATTTACATTTTTCTCCAAGCTTAGCTTGAACTCCTTTATTTGGAATTGCATCAAATTTGTGGTTATTAACCCTTATAATAATAAATGGAAATGGAACTAAAAAAGGGGGTGATTTATTTGACCTGTTTAATAGCATTCTTCAATTGATTACCTTTAGGGAGGATATCAACAATGATGTAATGGAAAAACAACTTTGAATCACCAATCATAATGAATGAAGATATTTTATAGTTTTTTTCTATCATTAGACCTTTAATCAATGTATATGCTTCTACTAATCCCATACCCCACGATTAAGACAATTCTATTCATCCTTTCTGTTGGAGAAAATGATGAGTAAATCCACATAGGGTGTGGAGAAGGATGATTTATTTGTAAAAGTTCATCCCAAAGAAAATAAAAATAATTCTTCATGGGCTAGCTCTAAATATATTGGTAGATCTAAATCTCTAAGGAAAGTTGTAAGGAATTGTTGGAAATATTGTAAAGTTGGACAATAAAAAAAATACTGCAAATATAAGAGTGTTCATAATGGCAGTGGATATGATGATGTCCCTTCCATGAAATAAAAACCTCTATGGAAGGACGTGATGTTTACCTAGCATCTAAATGTAGATGTCCAAATCATAATGTAAAATTGATTTACTTAGTGCTTCATTTCATATGTCTCCTCATAGTGAGTGGTTTTGAGAATAGGAAACATACAATGAAGTTGATGTTTTCCAAAGAGATGACTCAATAGCAAAAATCATAGGACATGGAAGAGTCAACCTTCCACTTCAGGATGGAAGGATTTAAACACTCCTCATGGTTTTAAATATTTTGAATCTATACAAAAACTTGATATTTGTAACTTTGATGAGTGATCCAAGAATTTATATTGTATTTGGAAATGAAATTTATAATATGGATAGGAGAGAAATGGTGATAATGAAGAGATTTTATATAATAACTCCATATAAGTTGTTGGGAAGAACTATTAATTTTGTGTGTGACAATTTTGTTATGCCTAGGGATAACATTGAAGAAGATGGGACTCGTATTGTCACTCAAGAGAAGGAAACACTATGACATTAAAGAATGGGACATACTAGAGAGAAGGGCCATTAAACTTTATTATCCCTAGTGAAATTTCATTTGGTTCTAAAAGATAAATGAGAACCTTAGAGTTGATACATATTGATGTGTTTAGACCTAATTATGTAGCATCTCTACCTAAATATATGCATTATTTTTCATTCACAAAATATTTCTTAAAGAACACGTGGATTTGTTTGCTTTGAATTCAATTTGATATTTTTGATAAATCTAAAGGGTTTAGGGAAAAGGATGGTTGAGGTTTCCACGGAAAGGAATTGAAGGAATTCTACAAGAAGAAAATAAAAATAAGGAAACATACTACTCCATACATCTCAATATAAAGGAGTTATAAGAAAATGAATAGGATGTTGATGGAAAAGGAAATATGTATGCTTAGTGGTGTATGTTAATCAAATAAATTCTAGGTAGTTGTGGTAGATACTAAATGTTACATGGCAATTCAATCACCTACATAAACAATAGTTGATTAAATTCCACATGATACATGGAATCGTATTAAAACAATTTTTTTAATTTTTTAATTAGGGTTTAAGGTTATGATGTTTTTGTTACTTTTCCAAAGGAAAATATGATTGAGATGATTAATAAAGATATAAAAAAATTGTATATTTACTAGTTATAAATATGTTCTATGAGGGTGGTAGGACATAAGGTAGGGGGTGCTCTTTTTCCCCAAGGGAACTACATCCTCAAATTGTATTGTGGATTGCAAAGTGTCACAAATCACTACTACCAAATTATTGCATGAATCTAACAAAGAACATAGGGAGGTAATACTCTTATCTTATTAATGAATCATTCTTAATATTAATTGGCATAAGTATATCTAGTGTATTAAATTAATTTATATGCATTTTCCATGGATTCATCATCATCCATCCTAAGATGATACAATTTCTTTAGAAGAAACAAGTTGTTGACATAGAAATTTAATTCATATAAATTCCTTAACTTATCCCACAAGTTGTTTGCAATATATTATTTAAATAAATTCATCAACATTGAATGCCCGAGGAAGATCTAAATCATATTTCTCACCCTTCTTTATAGCTTATCATGGTCTTCTTTTGGCATAATAGTAGAATTTGTACATATATCCACAATAACCCACTATTTTCTATGTATGAAAAAATCTTCTAACTTTTGCTTCCATAAATTGAAGTTATCGCCATTAAACTTCTCTATTTCTCTTCTATAATTTAAAACCATTTTATTTACGCAAGATTCTCCATGCAGTGTTTCCATTCAATAGTTTTAGGAATAGAATCACATGGTTCAACTAATTTTCCACAGGGTTCAACTGATTTTAGGAATTTTAGGAATACAATAAAACATTGAATGAAACAATACAAAGGAGATACCAATACACACGGTTCAACCGATCTGGGCTACATCCATCGATAAATAGCTAATCCTTCCTTTTAATTTCACCTACCAAAATGAAGGGATTACAACTTGAAACACATCTACTACAACCTCCTATTCTCTCCCTCATAGTCTCTGCTCTCTCATTTACAATGTTCTCTCACACAACCACAATACAATCCCCTCATAAAAGAAGGATTCCTTCTAGGGAAAAAAACATTAACATAAAAATGTATAGTTAGATATGTGATCTAATGCTGAACAATCTATATTGACTATCAAATTACGATATATTAGAAGAAATGTTTTCCAAAAATTTTTGTTTAGTGGTGCTGCCCCAAAACCATAATTAGGGGGATCTCCAAAGAACGTTTTTACACCCCAATAGGCCCCTCGGAAACACTAGTATGGGGGAAATATCCACTACAACCCCATTAGGAACTATGGTCCAAAAATGGCTAAAAAAGGAATAACACTAAATTAGAAAGATTATTTGTCTCCAAAGCCAACAATCTCCCACTTGGATAGTTATTACAACAACTCCACTGCTACTTTACTTGGTAGAGTATGCCTCAAATTTGGGCCTAACTAGTTTCTCATCTTCATCATTATACTTGAAGACAAAATGAAACTAATTAGAAACTCATTTTCTCATCGGTTACTTCCTTCATTAACATCTTTGCAGGATTCTAGCTACAATGTATTGTTTTCAACTTCAACTATCTGTCTTCCAAAATTGATCGTATGAAATGGTACTGAAGCTATATATGGTTAGAATTAAAAATAGTTTTTTTCTTCATTACAATATCAATACCACTCTCGTTATCACTATACATCCTACTATTCTTCTGTTTATTTTCCAATTTCTCCATGAACATTTAAAATAAGATCATCTCTTTACTAGCCTTTGTGGTAGCGATGTACTTTCCTTTTGTTGTTGAAATGAAACAACCCTTTCAAAGTTTGAAATCCAACTTATTACTATTCCACCTACAATAAAACCATGCCCTGTGACGCTTCCCTTCTATCTATATCACCTTCCATCTTTGAGTCAACATATACCTATACAATGTTGTTTGGACCTCCAAATCATAATTCTTGAGTAACAATACCTCTCAAATACCCGAGAATCCAGTTTACTTACATTCAATTCTCTTTAGCTATATTTTTAATATATGTCTTCACAACTCCCATTACATGTGAAATATCTAGTCTTGTGCACACAATCATATAGATCGAGCTACAAATTGCTAATGAATATGGAACCTTAGACATGTATTCTATCTCTTCTTTTTCATTAGGACACATCTCCATATTTATTCTAAAATGGCTAGCCAAAGGTGTACTAATTGGTTTTGTATCTTTCATTTCAAATGTTTCCAACACCTTTTCTATGTACTCACTGTAAGGCATTGTTAATTTATGATTATTTTATCTCTTGTTATTCTCATAGCAAGGATTTTCATTGCAACACTGAAATCCTTCATAGCAAATGAATTAGTTAATTTTATTTTGAGAACATTTATATTTTTCATTGTAAGACCCACAACAAGCATGTAATATACATATAATAAGAAGATAATATAGCTTCCATTATCTAGTTTCTTCAAATAAATACAGTGATCACATTAACATATATTATATCCTTGTTATTTTGTAATCTTGTTAAACCCCAAATACCACTACCTTAGATATTTATTAAAACCATACAAAAATATTCTTTAGTATATATACTGATTTTTCCTTCCCTTTGGCCTCATGTCTCCATGTTTGTTGCACATAAATTTGTTCCTCCAAGTTCCCATGGAGAAAAGTTGCCTTTACATTTAACTATTCAAGTTGCAAATATTTTTCTGCTACTAAACTTAGAATATTTGCAATTGAATTCATTTGAAAACATGAGAAAATAATCCATAAAAATCTATACCTTTCTTATGTGTAAACCCCTTTACAGCAAGTCTAGCCTTTTACCCCTTTTTTCCTCCATATTCTTCCTTCAGCCTGTAAGCCCATTTATTCTTCAATTATCTTTTATGTATAGGAAACTAGACCAAGTCCTAGGTATGGTTATGTATGAAATATTCAATCTCTTCTTTCATTCCTCACTCCCATTTCTTTCTAGTTTCTACTTGCATTGGTTCTTTATATATTTCTATTTCACCATAATCGACCAATAAGACATAATAAAATAAAGGGGAGTACCATTCAAGGTGTCTGCTTGACCTCCTTGACCATGTAAAAACACTTGTAGGAGTTTGAGATACATGTTCTTGTTGTTATTGTTGAAAATTTAGAATTTCACACAGCTTTGGAATTTCTTTTTCTACTAATTCATCAAGTATTATGTATTTCGTTTTTTTTCCTATCCCTTTCCATGCAACTCATATTTGTACATAACCTTCTAATTGAATACCACATATGTATTCCTAATTATTTTGTGATTTTCATAATCTCATTAGCATTAGCCAAATTAATTCACTTTGTATCCAATAAAAGTATTCTTCTTCAATTTCCTTCAATTTGTTTTTTATTTTGTCTATCAATATGAGAAAATGTTCGACAACCGAAAATATTTAAAAATCTGTAGTTTACTTTTTAACCTATCCATGCCTCCTCTTGAATACCACCATCCAGGGAACTTGAAGCCCCTCTATTTATTAAGTAAATGATGGTATCAATAGCATCTACCGAAAATTATAAGGGTGATCCTACAAGAAATCTCATATTCCTTTCACTCTCAATCATTATCATATTCATCCTTTCTAACACACATTTTTCTTTTGGTGTTCATGGAAATATAATTTCTATATGAATCCCATGGTATGAAACATTATTATCAAACTCCTTATTACAAAATTCGCCTTAATTATTTAATATGAGACACTTCAACTTATTTTGTATCTCATTCTCAACCAATGCTTTCCATTTATTAAAAGTATCAAAGAAATCATATTTGTTTCTAATGCAATAATCATAATTTTTTCTACTTGCATCCTCCATAAAAGTAAATAATAATATCCACCAAGAGATGATAGTTGAGCCTATGCCCCTACAACTGTATTCACAAGCTCTAACTTTTCACTCTTCATCTCCTTCTAAATATTGATAAATCTAGGCATTTTCTATTTTCCATAACACACTACTCATAGAATTATAAATCAACCTTTTTCAAATCTAGCAAGGATTTCCATGAGTAGAGAATTTTTATTCTCACTCATGTTCCAAAAGATATGATACCCTAATGTTGTATCCTCTCCTATAGAAGTTAAAGCATCAAAAGGATAGAAAATTGTACAATGTTCCTACCTTCTCTCCTTTCGCTATTATCACAAATTCTCTAGAGACCTTCCATGAACTTCTTGTAATATGACTATATAGTCTTCATTTCCCAACTACCTTGTTGAAATTAAATTTATTCTTACATCCATAAAATTTCCCTTTCAACAACCATTGGTTTTTATTTTGTAATTATATCCATACCTTACCCTCTTGAACAAATTTACATGGTTCCTCATCACCCAAATAAACCTATCCAAAATTAGTAAGAACACAATCTTGAAAATATTTGCTATGCAGTGTGGGATGAAATTAATCTGCTTAATATATCACCTAAGAATAAGAAATTGTATCAACTAAAAGGATTAAATAATATTGTAACACATCACCTAGTACATTTTGTTCCTTATCATTCTTATGTTCTTCATCTCCTTCTTTTTGTATTTTTTTTCTTCAGAGACAAACGATATTTCTTCTTGTGTCATTTGTTCCCACAATTCCAACATTCTATCCCCATTTTATATTTATATATTCCCTTCTTAGAATTTCCACGATTCTTTTGGCTCCTTCCTTGTTCCCTTTGTCTTCCCCTACTCTATACAGTAAAATCATTACCTTACGTCTCACCTGTTATTTTCCATCGCATTTCCTCACTAAAGATAACACCTACAACATCATCAAAATTTAAAGTTCTTTAAACTAAGGTAGAATACTCATAGCCACGAATAAGCCGCCTTCCATCTTTCTAGAAATGAGAAAAAAATAAAAAGAGCACTAACCTCATCATTAAAGTTTACTTCTACATAACTTAATTTCTAGTGACACTGTTAAATTCATTTGAATGATTAGAAAAAACCCACATCCTAACATCTTCATACTAAATAAACACTTCATTAAAAATACTTTTTTGGAAGTTGAGGTTTTTTCATATAGTTTAGCCAATTCCATGATAAAACCTCCCATTGTCTTTTCTTTCGAAATGTTGCAAGCCACCAAAACTACAAAGAATATTCATATTGTTCCTAGTTCCTATCTATAAAGAATCTCCCATCCTTTTTCTTTCATAGTCACTCACTTCTTTGCTATTCTACCCAACGGTAGAAATATTTTTTTATAATATGGATAATCTTCCATATCTCATAGTTTTGGATATTAAACTTCTCTACCCTAAAATCTTCTTCTTCCATTTCTCCTACTCAAAAAAAGAACCCTGCTTCCCCATGAGTTTTATCAACCACATAAATATTTTAATCTGGTATATGTTGTTAGGAATCAAATCATAGAGCAACAAAATGAAAATGAACGCAGAATAAAATGTAGAATGGAAAAATACGAAGGAGAACTCAATATACATGGTTCACCTGTAATTTAGGCTACATCCATGTAGAAACTACTAATCCTTCCTTTAATTCAATCTAGAAAAATGAAGGGATTACAAGTTGTAGCCTCCAATGTAATTTCCTCTTTTCTCTCTAACAATCTCCTCTCTCTCTCTCTATTTCAATTCTCTCTCAATGATACATAATTGAAATACACTTACCTCATCAAAATAGGTTTACCTTCTAGGAAACAAATACCTAACATAACATATAATATTAGAGCTCTAACCTCATGATGAAAAATTCTTATTAACTTTGAAAATACAATACTTTACAAGCAAAATATTCCGCAAATTTCTCTTTAGAGGTGTTTCCCTTGAACCCTCACCAGTGGGGGAATCCAAAGAATTTTTGTTACCTTTTCTAGACCCCCTAGTGACGCTGTTAAGGGGGAAGCCCCCTGCACACCGTTATGCACTAGGTTCCAAACATAGCTAAAATCCAAGATCTCTAAATCAGAAAGATAATTTGGCTACATAACCAACAAAGAGTTCAATTATTTCAAACCTATAATATCATTCCTATTTATAGATTGAGCGAATACCTAGAAACAAAGACATCCCTTGGAAACCCTAACAAAAAATGCATATATAATATTTACCATAGAAACCCTTAACTAGGGATAACCAAGATATATACCTTTGTCTATTTCATTGTATTAGCTTCAGAATTCATAATACACTATATGTGAATTTGAAAACACTAAAAACCTTAATATATTAACTAGGAGTATATTTAAGCTCCAATTTCTTGAAAAAAGTTAGTTAACAATGAAATAAAATCAATAGACAAAATAATAGATGACAGAGTAGGTTTTTCTTTTCTACTTTTTTCCTTTGGGAGAGCTCTACCCCTATACCATGCTCAATGAGATGTTGTTGTGACTAATTCTACTTATAAAAAACACAACACAAATCTAGCATGTCATTCAATGTTGATCATTATTGAAATAAATATTAGTAGTTAACAATATTTTGATTATATTCTTTAATTAAGATGTTTATTCAATAGTTTTTCTATAGAATTGGGAACATATATATAGAGAAGTAAATAATTTATTTTTCCAAAAGGCATTATATGAATATCTTCAAATTTTGATAATGACTTATGTAATTTAAATCTGAAAACAATACTAATGTATGCCATTTATATTCTTATATTGTGTCAAAGAGAATTTTCTACAACTTAGTATGAGAGAGATGTGTAATTATTTTGGTGTTCAACATGGAGTTCACATATGAAATTTGAAATAATATTAATAGCAATTTTTTTTTAGTTTTTGCCATGAATTCTATATATACACACATTTATTTTTCTTTTCTTAAAGTTTATAATTCTTGGAAGTTAAAAATGAAAATAGAAATTACTTAAAATCTTGTGAATTATACATGTGGGGATTTCTCATCAGAATTTGAAACCTAAATTTTAGTGCCCTTATATACATGAAACTTGAATTTTGTCATCGTCTAAACCTTGGTTGATACTTTTTAGTCAACCTCTTTGATTTTCATTTGTTTCTCATCAAATTGGAGTAGGATGGTCTATTATTTCTCAGTTCAATCCACAAAAATCTTCGCCATAAGAGTTTGTAACTACTAATATAATTCAATACTTTGTGTACCAAGTCCTAGAGGTACCTGTATCAGTAGTTTGGGGGGCGTCTCCTCTCGAGTTTTGCATAAGGGAGGAAATCCCTCTCTAAATGGGATTTGGATTGTGTGGAATTAATTAATACTTTAGTTGTGAGAGGGGTACACTAATAAAAATATGTTGTCGTAGATGAAACCTCATGTTGAGAGAGAGTGGGTGGGTGATTACAAGGTCCTTAACATATTTTTCTAGGTTAACCATTAGTTATATTGGAAAAATGAAGTATTAGCCCCTAAAAAGGCACCAATACAATGTCCCCACCTAGTTGAAATGAGTCCCAAACAGTCACTATAGAAGTGTCTCATGGCTAAAAGAGTTAATAAGCTATTATAGAGTATGGGTGAAGCTAAGAAAATGGGGAGAAAATTAAGAAAATGATAAAATGCAAAGGGCCTCCAAGTAAGTTTATCAATGTAATAATTGGATTTCATTGCCAAATATGGTTGTAGATCTCCCGAGAGACCTAATGCTAACAAGAAAGTTTCCCTAACATTGAGGGTCATGATGAGATGGCACACAAAAGCTAATTTTTCATTTTATGAATGGAACAATTAGCTTCTAAGCATTCCGTCAAGATGCAAGAGGTTTGAAGGGAGTTAATGGTAATTTCCCAAGGATGAAATGCAAGAGGTGTGAACGGAGTTAATGGTAATTTACCATTGATATTTCATCATTGTCATCCAATTTAGGGCTAGGTAGTCTACAATGGAAATTCTTAAGAATTCACCACAAAGGAGATATCTTATAAGGGATACAAAATGTTGTCTAACATGTCTTACTCACAGTGGATTTTTTCATTATCTAAACTATCAACTATTTTTTTTGGGTAGAATGTCTAATATGAGAAGTAGAATAGGGATACTAAGAAACCGAGTTTCAATTTCTTCAAATACTCTTTGAGGATACCAATTATGTAATATTTTGTTAATAGTCGAGCCTTGTTGCATGCATCTTACCATTTGGGTAATAATCTAGGAACCTTCTTTTGCTATAATCTTAAAATTATATACCAATCATACTAAGGGTTATCATAAACGACATATAATTAAACATGTGCCACTTTGAACCCAATTAAAATTAAAAAAAAACATACATATACTCGTCCCTCAATTATTCATTTATTCCTTAATTATTTTATTAAAAACTAATTAATAAATGTAGTTTTTATATTAGTAATTGTTTGGATTGAATTTAAACATTTTTATGATTGGGTTTTCATCTAAGTATTTCCCACTCATGCATCCAAAAGGCTCTACACTTTTCATGATGGTTTGGTGTAGTATTTTTAAAAATAGATTTGTGTTGTTTTTATTATCAAGCGGATGGGTGAAAGATCATTGTAATTCATATAAGTTTATGTAGTGGGAAGAATACTATTGGTTGTATTATGTATGTTTGAAGTGTATATCATTTAATATATATGTTAGTCTATATTGGTAATTTGATAGTTTGTAGTGGATATATATATATATATATATATATATATATATATATATATATATATATATATATATATATATATATATATATATATATATATATTACAATGTTGGTCTCAATCTATTTCTAGCAAAAATAGATATGTTGACCATTTTTCTGAACTTTAAACGTAACAAAAATAGTGTTGGGTATGCGTTATATTCTTTCCAGAAATAGCTCCATGCATTTTACATTGTACATGGGCCAATAACCTCCCTAGTAGGGGTGTTTGCAGGGTGTGGTAGTCCCCTTGCATGGGGTCTGCGGCAAGACCATTAGATTTTTTTTTATGCGGACCCAATAATAGCTGGGAAGACCCAAGGATAGGTGACAGACACAAATATGATGGGCAAACATACCCATGGTTTTGTGCATGGGTTTTTCACATGGATTTAGGCTTCATGGTTTTCTTCCCATGCTATTTTGTAGAACCAGTCAAGGAAAATATGGTTATGTTTCTAATCTAGGGTTAGTGCATTGGGATTTATGAATGTTTCAATATGCATATATATGTATTTTGAAATTTAAAGGAACATAATGAAAAATTAATGTGGTAGTGTCGGTTTTGCGGTCCAGGGGAAAATTTGTATATGTTTGTTTTACGTTCTCGTCATTGTATATTTTTCTATTTTAAGAATTCATTTGTAGGTAATTTTTGTACAGGGTTAGAACCTACATTTGGTATTAGATCTAGGTTCAGCTTCAATGGGATGCCTATGCTACTGAGTGGTTTTGCTCGAGCCTATCGTAAACCTTGTTTAATGGGAGATCTGTGGGATAGATGCTTGCGGTGAAAGAATACGTCGAACAATGGAAAGATAGAGATAAATAAATCTAATGGTCTGAGTTTTGAGTTGTGGAAGCTCAAGATGGAGGATCTGTTGCTGGACAAAGATCAATGGATTTTTTTATATCCATGCACGACACCAACAAGAATGTCGGCAGAAGACTGGGCGAAGTTAGATTGGAAGGCAAAGAGAACAATACGATTGTGTCTCTCAGATTCAGTGTTGTTGAATGTATTAGGGTAAGTTATGGCGAAGTATTTGTGGTACAAGTTAGGGACTTTTTACCAATCTAAGTCTCTAGTGAACACAATGTTCCCATGGAAAATGTTGTGTAACCTGATGATGAAGGATGAAGACTCAGGGATAGAGGATCTGAACCCCTTTAATACTACGGTAATCTAGTTGTTATTTGTTGATATAAAATTTTTAGTTGAAGATAAGTGCTTCAACTTGTTTTGTTCTCTACCAAATTCGTGGGATAGTTTGGTTGTTAGAATAGGTAGCAATACAACTACCTTGAAGTTTTATGAATTAGTCTCATCCTTGTTTTCAGAGGAGAAGAGATGTAAGAATATGAAGAACCAAAATGGAGATGTCTTGTCTGTGAGAGGACAGTCCCAGAATAAAAAAAAAGATAATTACTCTAGTGTGAGATATAATTCTAAATCTCTAGGCAAATCGATAAAGGTGTGTTGGATATGTAGAAGGAAGGTCACTAAAAAAAGGACTGTAGATCTAAATATCCTGAGAAAAGAAAGGGATCTGATGATGCTCCTTTTTTAGAGGAAAAAACCACCTCAGATGAAGGCGGGGGATGTGTACTTGGATTCTTCTTCAAGTACACATGTAGATCATGAGGCATGGTTGATTGACTCAGGTGCATCTTTTCACTTCACTCCCCATAGGGAGTGCTTCTGCGAGTATGAGAAATATGATGGTGGTGATGTCTTCTTAGGGGATGATAGGAAGGAAAAAATCATTAAACATGGAAAAGTCAAGTTGTAGTTTTAAGGTGGAAGGATTGGAACACTTCCTGGTGTTTTTCATATTCATGCATTAGCCAAAAATCTGGTTTCTATAAGCAGGATGGCTATGCATGTGTAAAAATAGTGTTCGAGAAAGATAACTGCATGATGGTCCCTGGAGCACTGGTATTGATGCACGGAGTTCAAATTGGAAATTTATACAAGATTCTAGGTAGCACTTTTATTGATGGATGCAACAATATTGTGGTTCCTAAAAGTGAAGCAGAAAATCTAGTGGTCTCTAGAGAAAATACTATGTTATGGCATCAAAGGCTTGGATATATTAGAGAGAAGGGACTTCGAATACTTCTTGGTAATCGTATGGTAGAGGTATGTATAATTTCTCTCTGGATTTTGATTGTTATGAACATTGTGTATATGGGAAGAATAATCGGGTGAGTTTCCCCTCCAATGCTAAGAGGGCAAAAGGGATATTCGAGCTTGTGCACAGTGATTTGTTCAAACCTATATCGATTCCATCACTGGGTAAGTCTATGTACCATGTCTCATTTATAGATCACTACTTGAGGAATACATGGATATATTTTCCCTGGAAGAAATAATAATTCTTTGATAGGCTTAAAGAATATAACACTGTGGTGGAAAATCAAACAGAGAAGAAGATTAAGGTGTTGAGGATAGATAATGGTAGAATGTTTTGCAAGAAGGAATTTAAAGAGTTATATAAAAAGTGTGGTATATCATGGCAAAAGACTACTCCATACACACCTCAACAAAATGCAGTTGCAAAAAGAATGAATAGGACATTGATGGAAAAGGAAATAAGCATGCTCAGTGGTGTTGGGTTAGGATAAGAATTCTAGGAAGATGTAGTGGATACTACATGTTACATATTCAATATATCACCTTCATCAACGTTGGAGGATAAGAATCCACATGAGGCATGGACTGGTAAGAAACCCTCTCTTTCACATCTCAGGGTATTTGGCTGCGAGGCATATGTAGATATTCCAATGGAGAAAATCACCAAGTTGGATAATAAATATGAAAGGTGCGTCTTTATAAGGTATGTGGATGGTTTAAAAGGTTATAAGCTTTGGAACCCATAAATAAATAAATTTGTGTACAACTGAGATGTGGTGTTTGGAGAGGTGAAGTCTGTTATTAAATAGGAAGTCCTATGAAAGAAACCTAAAAATATAAAGTTTGAACTGAAGGAGGAAGAATCAAACTCTACAACAGAACAAAAATTAGAAGAGGAAGAGCCACAAACTCTATTTTTGAGAAGTTCAGCTCGAGAGAGAAGACATCCAGAGAGGTATAGTCCATCTGCTTTTTGTTCAAATTTTTATTTATGTATTACTTATGGTGATCCCAGAAATTTCAATGAGGCAGTGGATTTAGAGGATGGAAAATTTTGGAAGGAGGCCATGGTGGAAGAAGTGTCATCCTTGGACAAAAATGAGTCTTGGGATCTAGTTGAGTTGTTGGGTAGAAGAAAACCAATTGGAAGAAAATGGGTGTTTAAGAAGAAGATGAATGCGAAAGGCAAGGTGGAGAGACACAAAGCTCGATTGGTAGAAAACGATTATTCCCAGGTGTCAGGAATTGATTTTGGTGATATTTTTCTCATGTTGCCAAGTTAGCTTCTATTAGATTACTTTTATTTGTTTCTATTTCTTTTGATTTTGAAGTAGAACAAATGGATGTGAAGACAACATTTCTTCATGGGAATTTGGAAGATGGTGTCTACATGAAGCAATCTAAAGACTTTGTAGTGAATGGTAAGAAATAATTGGTATGTAGGTTAGAAATGTCTCTATGTGGGTTAAAAAAGTGACCAAGGATGTCGTATAAAAAATTTGATACATATATACATGGACTTAGCTTCATAAGGGGCATAGTGGCTAATTGGTGATCGTGTTATTTATTTGGTTTTGTATGTGGATGATAAGTTGCTAATTGGAAATGACAAATACATTCTCCAATATTTGAAGACCCAATTGTCATCCAAATTCGACATGAAGGACCTTGGTGTTGCAAACTATATTTTGGGCATGAAAATTAGACTAGATCAGGCAAAGAGGGAGATATGATTAAACCAGAGGAATTATGTTGAGACAATATTGCAGAGGTTTAACATGTAGGATAGTATACCGATGAAGGTTCCTATTGTTGTAGGTGTAAAGTTATCTGCTGAACAGTTTCTCAAGACATAAGAAGAGGAAGAGGAAATGTCCCTGTTTCCATATGCGAGTGCAGTTGGTAGCCTAATGTATGAAATTGTTGTATTAGAATAGACATTGGACATGAAGTGGGAGTATTGATCAGGTTTATGTCAAAACCACTGAAGGAGCATTGGACAACAGTGAAGTAGTTTTTCAAGTATTTTCATGGCATTATTGGTTATGGTTTGTGATATCAAGGAAGACTAGGATTGGACAAAGTTTTGGACATCCATGGATTTATTTATGAAAACTAGGTTGGAGATTTGAATCGAAGAAGATGTACAAGTGGGTATGTGTTTAACCTATTTGGAGTAGTCAGTTGGATGATAAAGAAAGAGTTTGTGGTGGCAATTTCAACTACAAAGGTTGAATGCATGGTAGCCACTAATGATAGAAAGGAAGTAGTTTGGTTATAGAGATTATCTTCAAGTATGGGGTTTTTACAACGAGCTCTAATGATATACTATAACAACCAAAGGGAATTTTTTTTGGCAAAGAGTCGTGCTTATCACTCAAAGACAAAGAAGATTGATGTTTAGTATCACATTGTGAGGGATATGGTTGAGGAAAAAAAGGTGTTGCTAGTAAAGGTGGACACTTTGAAGAATGTTTCAGATGCATTGAATAAGTCTATGAGAACGGAAAAGTTTTCTTGGTGTAAAGAAACAATGGGCATTGCAGGGTTGGACCAACGACTAAGCTCTCTTGTGCCCCCTAGGCGGAAACAAAACAACAAGTGGGAGAATGTTGGGTATGTGTTATATTCTTTCCACGACTAACAACATATGTTGTACGTTGCGTCGAGCGCATTAGGGGGCAACAACCCACTAGCACTGGCTCCAAGGCAATGCCCAATTTTTTTTTTTATGTAGACCTAATAATAGTTGGGTGGAGCTACCCATGGTTTTGTGCATGGCTTTTGCACATGGTTTTAGGCATGATGGTTTTGTTCCCATGGTATTTTCTAGATCCGATCAAGGGAACTATGATTATGTTTCTAATCCGGGGTTAGTGAATTGGGGTTTATGAATGCTTCGACATGTATATATATGTATTGTAACATTGATAGGAACATAATGAAAAGTCAATCTGGTAGTCCCCATTTTGGTATCTGGGGGAAAATCTTTGTGTGTTTGTTTTATGTTTTCGCCATTACATAGTTTTCCATTTTAAGAATTCATTTGCAGGTGTAAGCTATTAAAGCTACCATGTATTAGACTACACAAAAGAAAAACAACTACTGAAAACCATATGTGATACCAAGATTTTGAAGAGGTCACTGGAGGTGGGTCCTAGGCACTTACGCCTGTAGGAACAAGAGGCTTGATTTCACACTAAAGGTTACTTTCTAAGTGGGCTATCCAGGCATGAAAACTCAACAATCAAGAATGTTGATATCGTTGGACGCACTTAATTCCATTCAAGGAAGAGATAATATAATTACAATGCTTGTGCTTCTCTTTCAAAGACCTTGTCACCTAAGACTTTTCATCTGTTAATGGAGGGTGAAGCAGTTCAGGTATTGCCTACATCTTCCCTTGGTATAATGAGGGTCAAGGATCCAATTGGCTACCTCTTCCAAGATTTTAGAGTCCAAACATTCATTGGTAGTAAGGGACTCTAACTAATGGATATCTTTGTGAATTTCGGTGGGGAGAGAAGTCATAGTAGAATGAAGGATAGCTGCATCTTCTTAGGCCCAGGCTTGGGAACATGGCTTTCCCTAGGGACCCTTAGCACTAGCTCCCCAATAACTACGCATCGAATACGTTACTGGGGCATATTGCACCAAAAGAGGGATAACTAGTCAAGAGAGCTATCCAACAATAGACGAAGACTAAAAATATTAAGTAGGCTAAGAAGAATGAAAATCCAAGAATGGTTGGGGGTTATGAGCAGCTTAAGGCGACATGAAAGGAAGGACCACTAAATCAACGAGGTGGTCAACAACCTCCGAGATGGGTCACACACAAAGTAGGAGACACTATGAAACCAGTCACAATGCACACCCTCAAAACTTTAGGCAAAGCCTCCAGCCAAATGCCAAAGAGACACAAAACCAATGAAGATAAGAATAGAGCTAAAGGCTTGAGACTATACCCTGATATATCCAACCAACACTACCCGAGCTGATGAAGTCGCTTGCATAGAGGACCAGAAGACGCCACCTATAGTTGCAACATCTAGCTCCAGTGAAATCCTCAAATCTTCATAGTATATAACCACCATGCACTTAAAACTAGTCTCTAGTATAATATCTAACATCCCATGCAAACAATAGGTTGCTCCATAAGCAGAAGATGAATTGGGTTACATGCAAAAACAAGTCACTATGACTCCATTGCTAGAGCCAAATGACTTCAACTCAAGAAAAATATGTGAATTATTCCATGAATCTACATGATTCTTGTTGCGCACAGGCACGTCACTACGAGACAACCAAGAAGAGAGTTCCACCTACAATGTGGGTGAAACCAACGCGCACCAAAAGAACCAAATAACAGAGTCTCTCCTTGCAAAGTAAACGAGCAAAGCAAGGCCTGACATGATAATGAATGTGGCAAGAGAGGTTCATTTGTATGTGTCATGCATGGGGCGAGCTGGCCATGCCACCCCCAACTCCCTCCCCTAAATGTTGTGGGAGGTGGAGGGGTTGTGGGATCCCCTCAACTTCCAACATCACTTTACCAAAAAACCTCACTAGTTATTTTTTTAATTGTTTTTCTAATTTTTCCAAAAAATATTGCACCTAAAATAAATTATTATGATAAGTTGATTTAATTATTATATCGTATTTAAAAAAATTATAATAAACAACTAAAAAATTTAAATACAAAATATTGTTTTCCACATTTTTCCAATATTAATATGAATTAAATAATTAAAAACAACCCCAATTTCCATTAATTTGTAACTTATTAAGGTATATATCAATCACTATGAGATTAAAGGTATATTAATTGCGTTGACTTTTTGTTAAATTTTAGCTATCATTGTGACATAATTTACAACATTATTCTGAGGCTAGCTAAACAACATTGTATAAGAAGCTATGTTAGTCATTGGTCACACATTAACTAATTGTTAGCATGTTAGCCATTTGTGAAGCTTCCCACAATTACTAAAACAACACAAGCTCCCATTCTTTGCTGCTCTCTTCACTTTTGGTCTCAGGTCAACGGGGTTTGATACTCGATCTTCAAGTGCACTCCCTTTATTTGTATTGTTCATGATAGAAGTAGAAGCTTCTTCCACAACACGCATTTCCAGGTACCATACCCTATGGCCATACACCATAGGGAGTGAAGCAACATCGCCATTGAACTGGACCCGAAGACGCCACCATATCTCCATCACGTGATACTGTGAAGCAATGTTGTGAGCACAATATCCATTCTCCCATTTCACCCTCTACATTCATCGAAGCTTAAGCTTTCCCTTTCGCCTTTTAACCTTAAAGCTTTCCCTTTTCACCTTTTAACACTGTACATTTAAAGCTTTCGTTATGTAATCCATTTACATTGAAGCATCCTCACATTGTAGTACATTAAATGCACATTGTGCAAGAAACAACAATTTCTTCACGGAGTTAACGCAAAAAAATCCATATTTTACACAATTTTACAAATTTTGGTATGTATGTATAAAGAGTTGAGCTTTGTTTTCTCTTGAACTTTCAAGATTTTCTGTTGAATTTTTAAGATTATTGAAACATTATAAATTAATACTAAAGCATATAAGTTTTGTTTATGTTTGGTCTAAATGACATTTTTTTTTCTGAACTTTTAGTCTTCCATTGTGAAGTCTAAAATTTGTTATGTTTAGAATATTGAAACATTAAACTCTGTATAGTTTTTTTCTAAAATTTATTCATATTAAATAATTTGTTGAAATACAAACACTTTTCTTTTATTTCTTTCATATTCAATGCTTAAGCTTAAAACAATTGAACTCCATGTAAATCTCAAAAACAACAACTTCAAAATTAAAAGGTGTTATGCAAAACTCAAGTCAAGAATATTCACGACGCTGCATCCATGATGATTTAAATGAAAGGAATTTTAATTCAGCCCGATGAGACAACAATTTCAACTCAAAAATCAATGGCCTTCTTTGTTGAGATGAAACAATAATTCTAGTTTAGAAATCGATAGCAGGGAGTACCTGCTTTGATGATGGAATTTCAGTTGTAGTAGTTTGAAATTCATCAGATGGAATTTCAGTTGTAGTAGTTTGAAATTCATCAGGGGCGGTTTTTTCAGCTCAAAATTTTCATGACTTTCCATAAGAAAAAAAGGCTTAAATATTTTTTCAGCTCAAATTTCTCTCAACATTCCATAAGAAAGAAAAGCTTAAATATGCAAGTTCCCAGCATGCATATCAATTTTTCTTGAGGAGCCCGTTTCAGTTTATGCCTCAGCCTCTCCTTAAGGTCTAAAGCTTCCTTCCTATGCTCTAGGTGCTTTCTGCACATTTGCTTCTTCCTTTTCTGTCCATTTCATTCTTCCAACCTCTGTTGCCTTTCTGTCCAATTCCTTTTTTCCAACTTATCTTTATATTTGTCTGCTTACTAGTCCCTGCCTACGGCAAAGCAGGGACTATAGCGATCGAAAGATAGTTGACCGCCTAGTAATTCAAGCGTTGTCCTCTCAAAACTATATATTAGGCTATGCATTAACTAAACGAAAATTATTTGATTGGGCAATAAGATTCAAGGTCTTATTGCTGGCTTAAAACTCGTAAGCAAAGTTTTATCCAACCTCTTATTGCAATTTAAAATTTTATTGCAATTTAAAATTTTATCCAACCTCTTATTGCAGGTTAAAATGTTTTATCCAATAAGAGGTTTAAAGTTTTATTGCCCTTTAAAATTTTATCCAACCTCTTATTGTAGGCTTTAACTTTTTATCCAAAGCTTTATTTCTCACAGTTTTTTAAGGTCTTTGCTTATTTTATCCAAAGTCCTTTTACGTCTGTCCAACCTCTTATTGCAGGTTTAAATGTTTTATCCAATAAGAGGTTTAAAGTTTTATTGCCCTTTAAAATTTTATCCAACCTCTTATTGTAGGCTTTAACTTTTTATCCAAAGCTTTATTTCTCACAGTTTTTTAAGGTCTTTGCTTATTTTATCCAAAGTCCTTTTACGTCTGTGACCGCTTACTTAGTTGGGAACACAAGGCTTCGTGGCAACTTTTAGCTGGCAGAGCTCCTGTGAGGTCCTCTGTGTTTTACAAACACAACGTTTCTTCTAGTCTCCAATTCTTCTCTTTGCTTCTCTTTGCTGCTCCCCTACTAGCATGTTCCCCATTTTGTTGGGTATTTTTGAATGGAAAAAAATACCAAAAACCAAGATTCAAACACACAGAGGCAATGCTCTGTTTTACCTCCACAGGATCCTTTTGTGCACCAAGAAGCTTAAAAATTTTTTTTACTGAGGAACAGAGTATTTCACCATAAAATATTTCTATTCATTAAAATATAAAGCTTGAAACAACATTCATCCTCTTTAACTCAGAGGGATTTACCAAAAATTACATTCAGATAAACTCTGATACATATTCATCCTCTTTGCTGAGAGGGATTCACCAAAATTACTTTCACCCATCAAAACAAAATTATGTCTCCACCTGAGAATTCACTGTGCTGGGTTTACTGCAGTAAAACCCTTTTTTACTTTACTGGTGTAAAACTATTTTTACACATACTCAGTAAAAATTTCATTACATTCACCATTTAAAAAAAACCTGTGCATTCTTTTCTCCTGCATTTCAATGCATACCCAATACATAAAAAATCTATGCACTGCTGTGCAATATCTTCCCCTGCTTCACGTGCTGGTCTTCATTCTGAGCTCTCCCTGCTCTTTCACTGCTGCACCTTACGCCTCTCCCATGTGCAACAATAACATTACATCTTCATATGCGCTCCACATTTTTCATTTACGGATAGCACTGCTGTGCAAATATTTTCATTCTCACACTACTGAGTTACTTTACAATGAGCAGCATTTCTTATGCACTACTGTGCATTTCTATAACAAAAACATTCTTCATTTTTCCCGCACGAGATGTGCTTCACCCTTAGTTTTTCCGCTGCTCCAACATCTCTCGAATGGTCAACACAACCAAAAGCGTATTCCATACACCTTACCTTTGTTAACACAACAAGACGATTATAATATAGGCCGTATAAAAAAAACTTAAATGCTTTGCCAACCGGAGTAAATGATTTTAATTACATGATGGCGGTCAACCCACATTGAACTTTACTCCACGCAAAATTAATTCGCTGCAGGCCCGTATGCAGCTTCAGAGATCGACGGCAGAGGACGCGCGAGGAGATCGGACGGCGGTGATTGATATCGGACCAGGTAAGATGCACCAACGATAACTCGCGATATTTGACGTTGGCTTATGTCATGCGGGTGACACGCGTCGCCTCCATAGTTTATCAGAGCCCAACAATACGGAAACCACCTTTATGCAAAAGCGGTGCGATATGCCTGAGCGGGTTTGTGGTTTTGTTCTGGCGGTTTTGGGTTGCTGCCGTAATGTCCACGTCCGCCTGCACGGTGTTGCGACCTGCAGTTGGAATTACCATTCCAACACTCCCCTTTAATTTCAACTGCTGGGCATTCAATCTTACCCAAACACTTCCTCACATCGAGGGATTCACCAACACTGCTGTTACAAAGACATCTTCCTCACATAGAGGGATTCACCAACTGCTTCTGATGCAGTTCCATAAACAACAAAGTTGTCTTCCTCTTAATAGAGGGATTTACCTGAGACTGTGCTTAAGAGCACCTTCCTCATTACAGAGGGATTCACTAATGACAATGTGCTGAAAAGCACCTTCCTCTTTAACAGAGGGTTTCACCAAATGACTGCTTCAAATGCAGTTCCAAAACAAACAATCATTGCACTGTTCTTTTATGTTGCTGCATATTCTCTGCTGCACTGTTGTGCCATCTTCTTTGCTGCGTCTACCCCACACTGCTGTGTCTACACTTTCACTGCTTGTGCACTTTTCAAAGACAAAATACTCTGTGTTTTCAGGAACAATTACTCTGTCCCACCTTACAAATTTACACTGCTGTGTGTAAACATTTCTTACACTCACTGCTGTTGCATATATTGCATTTCAGTTCAATGAACAACAAATTCATTACATTTACCTTTACTGTTGTAAGGAAAATTTCTTTTGCATGTGCTGCTATTCAAAACTTCTTGCTGCTGCATTTTTCACATTTGCATTTATGTGTGCTTCTCCTTCTTGCCATCATGCTGCTGTCCATAACTTCTTGCTGCTGCATTGCCTCTGCAATTTGCACTGTCCCTGCCTTTTGTTTCATCATACTGCTGTGTGCCCATACTCTTCGCACTTCATTCTCCACAAAAAATAACACAGGCTGCTGCCTTTTCTTATGCACCCTTGCTTCACACAATCTTAGTCTTCATTTTTTTTATTTTCATAATGCACTGTTGTGCAATTCCTTTCGATTTTCTGCTGCCACACACATTCTCATTCACCCATGTGCATTAAAAATCTGTTGTCCATGTTTTTCTTTAGGCATTTCTGTGCATGTTGCATTGCATACAAAAAAAATATTACATTTTTCACTGCTGTGTGAAAAATTTCATTGCATTCTCAGCCACTGGGCATTTACGCTCTGCTGCGTTTTGCCTTCTTCTCATTTTCTTCTCATTGCTTTGCATTTTCATTCCCAATACAAAACATTTCCATCTGCTGTGTATTATACTCACTCTGCTGTGAGTATATTCTCTCACATTTCATAAAAGAAAACTACATTCCATTGCTATTCATTTCAATGCATGCGCTCCATAACAAAAAATTCAAAACTGTTGTTTTATGTTCTATCTTCCCACTGCCGTGAGGGTCTCCATGCTCTGTATACTTTTCTTCTTGCGTTGTTGCTCTTTACATTTGAGCGCTGCCCCCATTTCTTTTCTGTTGTTATAGCAGATTTAACTTCATATTTTTCCTTTATAAAAGGTCTTCATCAAAGAGTGACTGTTAAGACAGTTCAGCAACAAAAAATTTCATGCTCCCCTTTAATGTGTGCTTGTCTTCTTTTGGCAGACTCTTCTCAAAATAAATTTAGATCAGTTGGGGAGTTCAAGGGGCTTTCAGGTTGCCTTTCCTTCCTTCTCCATACTTGTGTAACTTTCTTCTTCTGCATGGGTCTAGCTTGTGTAAGAGCCCATGTTAAGTTACAGTCATGTGCCATATGCCCAATGTTATGACACTTGAAGCATTCAACTTTATTCATGAATAAGAATTCATGATTTCTTCTTGTGGAATTATTTCTTGGAGATTGTCGGGGACCACAACATCTATCTCCATGAAATGCTCTACAGTCTTTTGCCATATGACCAAAGTTTGAGCAAGAATAACAATAACCATAAAATGAACTCTGGTACCTCGGAGATGGAGGTTTCCTTGATGTACTTCTGAAGCCTTGCTGCTTTGAGATCCTTTGATGATAACCATTGCATCTTGCCTCTTTGACATCAGCTACATTTCTTTTTGGAGCTGGTTTTCTTCTATTGCAGCCTTCATTTTTCTCCTTGCCTTTGCTGGAACTAGGAGCTTCACAACTTCTTTCTGGCTTCTTCACATCTCCTTTGCTTAAAGCATCTTCATCCTTGTTTGAGGGTTCACCTACATACCCAAGTCCTGATTTATCAGATGGAGATCTGTGATAGCTGAGCATGTCATCCAAAGCTTGAGAGCTCTTCATGATCTTGTTCATCCCTTCAACCTTTTTTTTGAGGAGGACTATTTCTTCTTCCAATCTTTCACATTCATCATTCTTCTTTACAATCTGTTCCTCAGTTTCTTCCTTGCTACGAGTAGCTTCAGCTGCTACTATTTTAAGGGAGATAATATCAGTCTTCATTTTGGAGATTTCTTCATCTTTTGCTTGACTGCTCTTCATTTTCTTTTCAGCTCCTTGTGCCTGCTTCCTAGCTTCTTGTAGTTCGGACTTAAGGGAGGAGACCTCTACCTTGTACTGTCCAATCTCTTCTACAAGCTTATTCACTCTCTTGTGTCTTTGTTCAAGTTGACTTGTCAAGGCATCTGCCTGCTTCTTTGCTTCATTCATCTGATTTGTCATGGATATGACTTCTTCATGATGTTTCTTCTTGCATTGGTCAAGCTCCTTCTTAAGCTTGGCAAGCTCTTCATCCCTTTCTCTTACTTGAACCTTGATGAGGTCAAGCTTCTCATTCTCAGCTTCTATGATGGGTTCATAACTTCCTTCTTCACTGATGGTCATGGTCAGTGTTCCCTTTGCATGAAGGTCATGCAATCTGTCCCATATATCCTTTGCTGATGAATATTTTCCTAATTTCTTCTTCACAGAATCAGGGAGTCCATTTAAGATAGTCTTTGCTGCTTGTGCATCATACTCCATGGATTCTTTATCCATCTTGCTATCATCAATCACTGACTCACAGACTTCAATCCCCTCAGACATTAGGAAAGCCCTCATCATTATTTCCCATACATCAAAGTTTCCATCAAACTTTGGGGTTTCAAATAAAATGTATTCAAATGGATTGCCTTCTAGTTTAGTAGAGGAGGGAGACACATTTTTAGCAGGCTTGGAGGCTTTCTTCTTTGACCTTGCCATTCTTATCTATACTCCAAAATACTTGACTGTGTTTTTAAAATGACTTACTGTTTCTTCAACAGCAACACAGAAAGTTAATCTGAGAAATACCTGAATCCCTTTTGCTGAGTCCTCACACTGCTGGAGAAGTTTGACTGCTGCAACAACACCTTCCTTCAGCTTCTTTGAGTCTTCAAAGAGCCTAGACTAGCTCTGATACCACTGTTGGGTATTTTTGAATGGAGAAAAATACCAAAAACCAAGATTCAAACACACAGAGGCAATGCTCTGTTTTACCTCCACAGGATCCTTTTGTGCACCCAGAAGCTTAAAAAAAATTTCACTGAGGAAAAGAGTATTTCACCATAAAATATTTCTATTCATTAAAATATAAAGCATGAAACAACATTCATCCTCTTTCACTCAGAGGGATTTACCAAAAATTACATTCAGATAAACTCTGTTACATATTCATCCTCTTTGCTGAGAGGGATTCACCAAAATTACTTTCACCCATCAAAACAAAATTATGTCTCCACCTGAGAATTCACTGTGCTGGGTTTACTGCAGTAAAACCCTTTTTTACTTTACTGGTGTAAAACTATTTTACACATACTCAGTAAAAATTTCATTACATTCACCATTTAAAAAAAACCTGTGCATTCTTTTCTCCTGCATTTCAATGCATACCCAATACATAAAAAATCTATGCACTGCTGTGCAATATCTTCCCCTGCTTCACGTGCTGGTCTTCATTCTGAGCTCTCCCTGCTCTTTCACTGCTGCACCTTACGCCTCTCCCATGTGCAACAATAACATTACATCTTCATATGCGCTCCACATTTTTCATTTACGGATAGCACTGCTGTGCAAATATTTTCATTCTCACACTACTGAGTTACTTTACAATGAGCAGCATTTCTTATGCACTACTGTGCATTTCTATAACAAAAACATTCTTCATTTTTCCCGCAAGAGATGTGCTTCACCCTTAGTTTTTCCGTTGCTCCAACATCTCTCGAATGGTCAACACAACCAAAAACGTATTCCATACACCTTACCTTTGTTAACACAACAAGACGATTATAATATAGGCCGTATAAAAAAAACTTAAATGCTTTGCCAACCGGAGTAAATGATTTTAATTACATGATGGCGGTCAACCCACATTGAACTTTACTCCACGCAAAATTAATTCGCTGCAGGCCCGTATGCAGCTTCAGAGATCGACGGCAGAGGACGCGCGAGGAGATCGGACGGCGGTGATTGATATCGGACCAGGTAAGATGCACCAACGATAACTCGCGATATTTGACGTTGGCTTATGTCATGCGGGTGACACGCGTCGCCTCCATAGTTTATCGGAGCCCAACAATATGGAAACCACCTTTATGCAAAAGCGGTGCGATATGCCTGAGCAGGTTTGTGGTTTTGTTCTGGCGGTTTTGGGTTGCTGCCGTAATGTCCACGTCCGCCTGCACGGTGTTGCGACCTGCAGTTGGAATTACCATTCCAACACATTTTCCTTTCGTCCACAATTTCACCATCTACTGCCTGAAATGTTTTAATACATCCATACCTACTTCACATTCTACTATCTGAAATGTTTCAATACATCCATACCAGTTCATAACCCTGCAACCCCTAATTCTCAGCACCCCTTTCGTCCACAATTTCACCATCTACTGCCTGAAATGTTTTAATACATCCATACCTACTTCACATTCTACTATCTGAAATGTTTCAATACATCCATACCAGTTCATAACCCTGCAACCCCTAATTCTCAGCACCCCCTTGATTCTCAGCACCCCATGGGAACAACCTACAGCATCCAACCCCATGGGCACAACTTAAAACATCCAACATCGGATATTCCCACCACTACAAAGTTACACTCAATTGCTGCAAGTATACACCCAACTGGTTGAATCATTGTCCCCCAATTGCTGCAAGTATACACCCAAATAGTTGAATCAATGTCCCCCTTACATGTATGCATTCACTTATCTCAGATTGAACGCTTGCTCTCTCCAAATAGAGAAAATATATCAGTTGATTTTGATTCAGACTACTTCTTCAAATTATGACTACCTCGAGCTTCACATCCATTGATCTCCGGGTAGTTAACCTTGCATTATGTTTTTTTCTCTTTTATTCATAGGGATTACTATCAGTAGCGAGGTATTTCTCTATTTTATTCATAGGCATTCTCAGTAGCGAGTTATAGCTCCAGGTCCTGAGTAACCAAAAGCCCATTGAATAACACAATTTGAGGCACGAGTGTAAGGCTGAAAATATCACCCTTCAATGTAGAATGCTTTAGAAATAGCTTAGCACCACCACAATCTGCATTCATAGTAATTCATACTAGAACATGGAATTTGTAATAATAAAAACAAAAAGAATATTGATCTATAAGTCGATATCATGTACTGGTCAGGCTAATTGACTTACCCCACCAAGTATGCATCGATATGCTGTCTTGTTTCCCAAAAGGGTCTTGAGTCCTCCATTTCTTGAGTCTGAGTCTCCGATATGCTGTATTGTTTCCCAGAAGGGTCTTGAGTCCTCCATTTCTTGAGTTTCCTCCGTTGATAGAGTAACTGTAATTTCGTTTTCATCATTTGGATTAAGAATGATAGAGTAACTGTAATTTCTTTTTCATCATTAAGATTTAAGTTACATTATAAGACTTAAATTCACAAAGGAGCTCAAGTTTATTTTTACATGTCGTCAGATGCTTTTAACAAATTTCTTTATTAATATAAGAGTTTCTTTATTAATATAAAAGTTGGTGATAGGATTGTTTATTGTACTATATTGGGTTGGTGGTATTGCAGGTAGAATAAAAACCACTGATGAACGGCCAAATTTGCCTACCACCTATCCCTTACCATTGTTCCTTGCCCTGGTATCTAATCTGCTTGATTCGACATTATATTCACCCGCTCCCTTACAAAAAAATTGCGGAATCCCCATTATAAACACAAGTTGCTTCAACTCTCTCAAAATTTGAGAGTTTTACTTTTTGCCAAAACCAAATAACTGCATAAAATAACTACATAAAATATTTCATGATGCTGCAATAAGGGAGGTCACAAAAATGTTGTGACATGGAATCCTCAAAATGGAGGAAGTCACCAAAATAACGGAACATGGAATTATAAGAAAAAGAACAAGTGGAAAGCATGCATGAATATTCTAGATAGAAGTTAGCAGAGACGAGAACGACATTCGAGTGGGGTATCAGGCAATGCATGAAGATTCTAGATGGATGCTAGCAGACAACTAACAAATAGAGACAAGAACCACATTCGATTGGGATGTCGGGTGATATTCCCTAGAATTTATGTTACTGTCAATGGAGACAAAAACTGCATTAGAGTGGGTTATAGTGTTTATGTTATTGCCACAGGTCATAGATTAATCAGTTTAATGGTAACTGTTCAATTATTCATTATATATTGATACAAATGCATGACAACTATAGTTAAAAATTATTAGATCACCGTTACAAATCAAGATTTCCCACAAAGCTAAATATTAACGTTGAAAGCCTGTGTTATTACTTGTACACTTCTTTAATGCGTTTCCTGCAACTTGGAGTTCCATCGATTCTCTTCTTGACTCTTAATCTCAACATTTGTTTCAAACTATTTACTTTATTCAGCGGCTTTTCTATTAAAAAGTTTATGAATACTGCTGATTGTTTCCGCATATCAGAGTGGAAAAATTCAACCCCGTAAGCTAAGTCATCTTTAAGGTGGTTTCCATCTATCTCTGTATGGTAACAAAGCTTTAGATGAGTATCATTTTTCAACGAAATATTCGTTGTTTTTTTGTGCATCCGAAATTCGAACTGCACATCTATCTCTGTATGGTAACAAAGCTTTAGATGAGTATCATTTTTCAACGAAATATTCGTTGTTTTTTTGTGCATCCGAAATTCGAACTGCACAGGTCACGTGTATAGACATCAATGCATACATAATTAAGGTTTGAATGACATTTTTATATGCAATCTATTTGTAATTCACTAACTGTATGTTACTAAAGAATTACATTATTACCATCCATTTCACCATACAAAACATAATAGTGGGAAGCTTGTAACATTGTTGACTGAAGCGGGTGGCATTTGATGTTTGGCACGGTCAAGAACGGTATATGGGCAGTTTTAATTATTATGATCCTTAGTGGTATTTGACATTTATGGAAAGTAGTTTTATTATGATCCTTAGTAGTATTTGACATTTATGAAAAGCAGTTTTGTTATGATCCTTGGTAGTATTTGACATTTATAGATATATGCATATTATTATGCACATTATTAACACTAGTTTCTAATACTATTAGATTTGTATAATTTCATATCTGGAATCTTTGGAGAGTTTTGGAGAGTTTTGAGTTTTTTAACCAAAGGAATAGTAGTTTGTCTGCTTGTTTAAGAGTTTGATTATTACAATTAAAAAAAATTGTACTTTTATAATTATGGGAGTATTTTTCCAATATAGATATGAGCATCAAATGATCTACTTGCATCGCAGACCATGTATGCAGAGGGTATCGCTGCTGTCGGCATCATATGGAAATAAATTAACATTTCTTTCTTTCTTAAATGCCAAAAGAAAAGTATCTACCGGCTTAGTAGTAGTATTTGACATTTATGAATATATGCTTATTATGAACAGCAGTCTGTAATAAATTAACATTTCTTTCTTTCTTAAATGCCAAGAGAAAAGTATCTACCGGCTTATTGTAGTATTTGACATTTATGGATATATGCGTATTATGAACAGCAGTTTGTAATAGGATTAGATTTGTATAATTAAAAAAAAAAATCATATTATGAACAACAGTTTGTAATAGGATTAGATTTGTATAATTTCATATGTATAATCTTTTTAAGAGTTTGATTATTACAATTAAAAAAAATAATTATAATTATGGGATTTTTTTTCAAATATAGATATGAGCATCAAATTATCTTCTTGCATTGCAGCCGAGGCTATCGCTGTTGTCGGCGTCATATGTAAATAAATTAAATACCAAAACAAAATTATCTACCGGCAGGGACTCTCGGCAGCATGCAGTCCTTGTTATATCTAAAAGCGCATAAAGCTGTCTGGTTATTATATCTAAAGGGGCATGAAACGAGCAGCTGTATATTATATCTAAAGGGGCATGAACATAGCAGCTGGTTGATGATGCAACGGTTATGGCTGATGATGCAGCTATGACACAAAAAGGATTTGATTCTTTATGTTTCTCTTTCATGATGTTCGAGCCAACAATATCTAAAGGGGCTTGAACCTGTCTGGTTATTATATCTTAAGGGGCATGAAAAGAGCAGCTAGTTATTATATCTAAAGGGGATGAACATAGCAGCTCGTTAATGATGCAACTACTATGCCTGATGATGCAGCAGCTATGACAAAAGAGGATTCGATTCTTTATGTTTATGTTTCTCTTTCATAATGTTCGAGCCAACAATGTTCTGCATAGATGTCCACCTGTTTCAAATTTCAATGGTGCTTTGCATGAATTCCTTTAATACAATGGATACGTTATAATGTTTTTTTGATAGGGATCCATTAAATAACAAGATACCATGGTGTGATATGTTATAATCTGTTAAGTGACAAAATGGTGTCTCGTTCATTTTCAAGCGCATTCAATAGACTTTCCGAATAAGTTCCAGAATTCAAAAATCAATGTTGATTTTGAACTTTTTTATAATTAAAAATTAACGGTGACTTTCCTTCCCACGTTGGGTCTCCAATGCAATAACAATCCTTTTCTTTTCAGTGTTTCATTATGAACAACAAGTTCAACTTCTTATATCTTGTATTTCAGATTGAACAACAACTTCGGTGACTGATGTGGAACGTGAACGAAACACACAAACTAAAATGAAAGGAGTCAACCTTGAATTAACTTGGATATGTAAATTTTTGGTAGGATGAAATTATTTAGTTGGTTCTGAATATTATTTTCACGCCTTGTGAGTGGATCCTGGAATTCCACTGACAATTATATGAGTAAAAGAAAGCCATGCACAAATTCAATTTCTCATCATTGGCAGATCTATTTAGGTTTTTTTGATTCACTGTTATGCGGCCACTGCTTTCATGAGAGAAAGTTACTGCTTTCATGAGAGAAGACTACTGCTTTCCGAGCAATGGCCACTGCTTTCATGAGGAAGGTTACTGCTTTCCCAGCAATAAGACAGACATCTATTTATTAAAAAATAAAAAATTACTCCACTTATGATTTCAGCAGTGTACTCTGACAAATACAAAACCCATTTAAAAATAATTTGGGCAATTTCGGCCGGTATGCTATCTGCGACGTATATCTTGTTTTTACTAACTTAGGCAAAGCCAGAACATCTTAAAATAATACTCAGAAATATCCCAATATAGTTATGGGCATGCAAATGTTGATACTTGAATAGATATGGTATCTGCGACGTATATCTTGTTTTTACTAACTTGGGCAAAGCCAAAACATCTTAAAATTATACTCAGACTTATCCCAATATAGTTATGGGCATGCAAATGTTGATACTTGCATAGATTTTTAACCTTGTAACGGGCTAAATGCAATAGCAAATGTGTCATTTTCTTTTCTGTTTAAAAGATTATTATTGGTCCTAAAATAAAAGAATTCGTTAATATCAAATCAATTTACAAATTAGTTTATTTAAAAATCATTTTACAGTAATTTTTAATCTATAATTTATTTTTTTTAAATAACACCATCGATATCTTTGTGGATGCGGTAGTGTCACTTAAAAGCGAAGTAGGAGAAATTTACACTTGGATATAGTTAATTTATAATAATAAAATATCTAAAAGAAAATAACTATTTACCAATTGCTAGGATAGTTACAGATTTTTTTTTGACGGGGGGGGGGGGGGACTGTGACCAACCTTATAATGGTATAGTTGTTAATACTTGGGAATATTCCAGGACAAGGACAAATATATCATATAAAATAATTATTGATCTGTAAAGAAGTAGATTTTTTGACTCATGCTAAAACTTATGGAGAGTTAACATATCTCTTTGTAATTAAAAACACAAATATTTTATTTTTAAACCATTTACATTGGAAAAGAGTTACGTAATAACAAAAATGATTATAGGTGTTTGCTGATATTTTGGAGTCCCAAAACATTTTGCAGGGTACATGCAACACGTTTGTCACAGTGATATACTATTGTTTGAAGCAACGATATAAACAAACACTGCAAAAATAACCAGTCAGTGACACTAAATGAAATTATTGAACAAATTTGCATTCACTCCTAACTACCATCCAACAAAGCGTAACGTCTCTCAACGCAAGATTTTTTTAACTACCATCCAACAAAGCGCAACCTCTATGAATGGAAGATTCTTAAGTTAAAAAAAGAAATCTAACGATTTCGCTGTATATTAACAAAACTTTTGAAAGGTAGGGTGTAGATTGTAGCTCACCGCTCCCGTATTTAAGTCCTTGGAATAGGCCTTCCAGGGCAGCGGCAGAAGTTATTACAAGAAAAACGAATGATTTTGGCCAAATTCTTTCGTATACTTTTAAGCGATGCGAGAATTGGTGTGGCCATGGAAGCAAATATTTCCCCGCTTCGGCTTCTTCCTCCCTCGGGCTGCGCCATTGCCAGAGGCAGGCGCTGCCGTGGACACACGATAAGATTCGCAGTTTACGTGCCTGAATATGTTCCCAATGGTTACAAAGCAGAAAACAAAACTGAAACCTCGTTGTTAAAGTTGAAGCTGGATTTAAGAGTTATTATTCAAATGTGAACCACCTTATTATGCATTGCTACAATAATACAATCAGTCTAAAGTCAATCTGATGTGTTGTTTCATTGATATTTGGAATACATTAGAAAAGATAACAAGCCCGTTTGAGTTGAACAGTATTGCAATAAAGTTGTATGAGAATATTATATTCATCATTATTAACCTTTAAGGTTGGTTAGAAGAAATTAATCGTAATATTGGAGTTTATCAAGTTTCTCTTTAGCTCTTCAACTTTTGTATATCTATATTGGCCACTCGATTTCATGTGGGAGTAATACCACACCATGTGGTTTCATATTGGGAGATATATATTGAAAAAAAATGACATAATATATTGGAATATGTATAGGAGGTAAATAATTTTTATATTGGAGAGTATAAAAAATGGAGCTCAAAGTTAATGAAAAATATAAAGGGGTATAAAATATGTTAATGAAAAAATGGATACCTATAATGTTAAGTGTAATATTGGAGTTTATCAAGTTTTTCTTTAGCTCCTCAACGTTTGTATATCTATATTGGCCACTGGATTTCATGTGGGAGCAATACCACACCATGTGGTTTCATATTGGGGGATATGTATTGAAAAAAATGACATAATATATTGGAATATATATAGGGGGTAAATAATTTTTATATTGGAAGGTATAAAAAAAGGACCTCAAAGTTAATGAAAAATATAAAGGGGTATAAAATATGTTAATGAAAAAATGGATACCTATAATATTAAGTGAAAGTAGGGGTTTTTGAAATTGGCAAGTTGTATTGGGTTTGTATTGGTAGGGGGTTAAATAATGTGATTTTAAGAGGTATTTTCCAATATGTAGTCAAATTAGGGGTATTTTTTAGTATTCCACTAATGCACCTGATATGTCATACGTTCATTGAGTCAAACCTCCATGATATTGGCAAGTTAGTTGGTTATTCTAATGAAGTAAGTTATTTCTACCTAATTCTATCTAGTATAGCCATCAACTTTCTTCTTTACATTGATGATATTATCATTATGATGAGGATTCGCTATGACGTTGACAAGAAATTAAAAATTCTCAAGATTTTTTTCTCTATTAAAAGTATGACTATTAACACTAACAAAACAAATGTTATTATTATTAACACTAACAAAACAAATGCTATTATAGTTATATCCAGAAAGATCACTTAACATTATTTTTTTGTATAGAAGCAATATGTTGGAGGAAGTAACTTCATAAGAATATTTCAAAACTATCTTGAGCACAAGCTCAACTAGAATTTTGAGAAAATGATAAAATTAGCATGGAGAGCTTATTATGAACTTCAAAATAGTTGTAACTAATGGACCTTTGCCTATGAGATAAGAAGAAACTCCTCTTTGAGACTTCCATTACTCCTATTCTCTAGTCAAAATAACATGTGGCTTCAGGAGAGTTGACATAAATATGTTAAGTCTTGTCTAAATCATTAGATCTAAATTTAAGAAAAACTACTATGTAGTAAATAATTAAAGGAAAGAAAATAATACAATATAAGGAGGTGATATACTCTAATCTAGAAGGTCAAAAGTATCTCTTTGTTTTGGCTAACATAAATAACAACATTGCTAAAATAAAAATAAAATCTCATCAGCTCCATAGTGAAATAGGTTATTGGATAATTCCTAAAACATTTTGGATCCAAAAAACCTTGAGATGTTTGTGATACTAAGACCGTTGAAGATGAACAGAACTTTATTTTATAATGTCCTGCTTGTTAGAGATGCTATTTTCCAATGCTCCGTTTCCCAATGAACTAGTAATAGAGTTATAAGCTGGCATATGAATTCATATCTACCCATTTGTCATAGTTATCTTTATCATACATCCTTCATTTCTATATAATGGACGCCTTCTATGTAATTTTAAAACATTGTGAATAATAAAAATAATTTTATATGGTATAGGAGGGGTAGTTTCTTGCCTTATTGAATTTTTAGTTTTATTTTTTTTTATTAGATTTAACCAATTTTTTTATTCTTGATCTATCAAATCTATTTTATTGGCTTCAATATGGTTTAGATATAAATAGGGGTTCTGGTTTATTTGTGCGTCCGATTATCTATGTGCAACATTCTTTTCCTCAAAGCTAATCATATCTTACTACAACTGGATTTGAGTGTATAATCACAATGATTTTTTTTTGGGGGGGGGAGGGGGGGTGGTGGATTTGAGTGTACAATCACAATGAATTTTTTATTCTTTTATGCTATGGGTTGTGGAAAATCTGAAGGAAATTTCACATTTTGAATCAGTTGTATAGTATGATTTGTTCGATACATCTTTGATGAAGGGATAGAAGGACCCAACTGAAGTCAACGTCCACAAATCTCCTCTGTGGCAGAAGTTGTAGATGTCAACACCCATCATGGGCATCTTGAACATGCTGAGGTTGAATATGATGGAGATAGATTAGCGGAGGTCCTCCCAGTGTTAGAAAGATTGAGAGAGCACAAAGATTGTGCACATAACACAAAGCCACATTGTATACCTTTATTGATAATAGTAGTTACATACATATGATTTGGATCACAAACTTAGACAAATCTAGATCCTAAGAAAGTGGATCTAGATAGCTAAAGCAACTCACACATAGGAAAACAACTATTTCTAGAATGACAACTCGAGACTCATAATGACATATGGAAGCATTACATCCAATACCCTCGCCTAATGATTACATGTAACTAATATTGAAAACGCATATTACAAAACTAAATTATCTATGTCATATTTTCTAATATGGTAATCATTAACACTCATATGCACTCTGAAATCTCACAGTTTTCGCTCTTCTCTTCACCACACATTCAATCTTCCCAATTGATCCATTTAATACATAACCACATCAGACCATCATTGACGTACCTTGCAGAATTGACGCTTGTCAACCTCCTGGAGTGTAACAAATCAGTCTCGATAATGAAGCATCCTATGGAACTTGTTGAAATTTGGTACCGGAGGACAGGTGGTTCCCTTAGGCTTTGATCTTTGGCCTAGGGAAAAGTGTCCAAAAGAATTTAATTTTTCTCCTAAATTAATTTTATAATTTTTATAAAGTTAAATCTAATTTAAAGGTGACTTTAAGTGATAAAGTTACTAAGTCTAATTTTAAAGTGACTTTTATAAAGTCAATGAAAAATTAGAAAGGAAAAGTGACTTTGGAAATAAATGACTAAGTGGGTCTTTATTAAAGTGGGGTGAATTAAAAAATAAAAAGTGAGATTTAAATGAGCATTTAATCTCAGCCTTAGATCTCAATCTATTTCAGCCATTGGATTTAGGGATCACCCAAAAGTCACTTGGATCACCCAAAAGTCACTTGGAGTTAGATTAAAAGAGGAAAATGAGGAAAAGGTCATTCATTCTTTCATGAGCAGATTGGGAGAAGGAGAGCAAGAGAGCAAGAGAGATTTCTGAGCAGGGAGGAGAAGGAGACAACAGCTTGGCACACATTCCAAGGTAGCAGTTGAGCAGATTTGTACAACTGATTCAGCACACAGTGAAAGGTAGATTTTGGCACGATTTTCGAGGAGTGGTTTGCACAAAAATCGAGGAGCAGTTCTGCACACAAAACGAGGGTCGTACAGCACATTTATTGCAGTCCGTACATCGCATTTAATGTTGGCCGTACAACAACATTTAATGCTGAAAGTGGGCATGAAAATCGAGGAGGCCGTACAGCATTTAGTGTTGTCCTGTTTGCTGTAATTTCTAGTTTGCTGTGAGGCATGGGAAAAGAGATAAGTTGTAAATTTGCTAGCTGATTTTTTGTTGAATATTTCTCACTGTAAAAAGGCAATTTTCAGAAATAAAGAAGAGCTCTCAAACTGGTTCTCCCCAAGAGTTGTAGGGGGTTTTTCCAGGGTCAAGTTGACCAAAAATCTCAGTGTTTAAATGTGTTTTAATGGCTGTTTATTACTACTGATTTTTATTTCTGCAATTTCCAGCATTCTGTAAAATTTCCAGAATTTGTGTTTTCAGCAATATTTTTTTTTTCAGCTTGTTAAATGTATGGTTATGGGAAAGGGCATTTAACTGCATGGGAGAAATAAGGTGAAACTGAAAACCGGGGTGGGAAATGAGAAATTTCTACATGGTATCAGAGCTTGAGTGCTGAAGGGCAGTTTGGGCAGCAGAAGGAAAAATTACAGCTGCTGATTTTTCACTCAGAAAATTCCAGCAAGTTGATTTTTTCATAAACAACAGTTTTATCTTTACTACAGCAGTGCTATTTTTCAGTTTTAGGACAGCAGGATGTCATTGGGATTGAGGGTGGAGGATAGGATGGATGGGCATACAAATTACAGCGTTTGGAAGGAGAGAATGCAGAGTATCTTTGAGGAGGCAGAAGTCTGGGATATCATGGTGCATACCACACAGAACCCTGTTGTTGTGCCTACTGATGCTACTCAGTTGACAGCTTATAATAAAAGGAACAAAAAGGGTAAGAGGCTGATTCTAGACGGAATCAAAGACCATTGCATTCCTCATGTGAGAGGAAAGAGCAATGCCCATGAGATGTGGACAGCATTGTCCAATCTCTACCAGAGTACCAATGAGAACCGGAAGATGGTCCTGAAGGAGAAGCTGAAGAACATTAAGATGGGTAATGATAGTGCAGCTGGATATCTCACAAAGATTACTAATGTGAGAGATGAGTTGGCAGCGATTGGAGAGGCCATTCCACCCACTGAGTTGGTGTGGATTGCAATGAATGGCCTCCCCCGTTCATGGTTGAACTTTGCTGATGGGGTTTGTGCACGTGAGACCCTTCCCACATGGGAGAGGTTTTGGGATGATTGCATTCAGACAGAGATCAGGAAAGGTCAGCTTGGGGTAGCCAAGCCAATTGAGCAGGATGAGGATGTAGCACTAGTGGCAGGAGGCAAGAAAGGAAAAGGGAGGAAGCAGGTTTCCACAAGCAGTGGTGGGGGCAAAGGCAAAGGTAAAGGTAAATAGGGGAACAAACAGAAGGACTATTCCAAGGTGAAGTGTTGGAATTGTCAAAAGATGGGACACTATGCAGTTGTGTGTCCGGAGAAGAAGAAGAAGAAGGGGAAGAACCAGGACATGGCAGCTTCAGCAGAGATTGAGGACATTGCAGGTCGTTTTGATCGGAAGTTTGCGTTCACTACATGTGAGTCCTCTAGTGCAGGATCACCTGTCACACAGGTTCAGAGGGAGCATGCTCTTCCCTCGATTAGCGGAGCATCTTCAGGTATCTGGTATGTGGACAGTGGGGCCTCACGTCACATGACAGGAGTCCGTGAGTACTTCTCAAAGCTTTCAGAGAGTGGCACTGATATAGAGGTAGTACTCGGTGATGACAGAGTTGTTAGAGCAATCGGAGTGGGGACACTGACATTTCAGAGGGAGTCCAAACCTCCCTTGAAAGTGTCAGATGTTCTTTATGTGCCAGGGATGAGGAAGAACCTCATATCCATCTCAGCTTTGGAGGACAGAGGATATGAGGTACTGTTCAGGGGAGGATAAGTGTTGATGTATCTTAGGGGCACTCCAGCTAATTCAGCTAGAGTGATAGGTGTACGCCATGCAAAGGTGTACAAGTTTGCATTCCAGCCCCTTTTGGCATTGAGCAGTGGTACCGACAGCAGAGCTAGCAGTTCTGAGCTGTGTGAGATTTGGCACCTCAGGATGGGACATATGTATCATTGAGCCTTGAGGACATTGCGGGAGATCACTACAGGTGTGCCAGATTTCAGTACTGATCACTTTGATACTTGCAGAGGTTGTGCGACGGGCAAGTTTTTCAAATCCCCTTTTCCCAGCAGTGACAACAGAGCGACTAGGATACTTGATTTGATTCATTCCGATGTGAGTGGTCGGATGTCTCATGTTTCCTTGAGTGGATATGAGTACTATGTTTTATTCATTGATGATCACTCCAGGAGGACCTGGATTTATTTTTTGAAGACCAAGAGTGAGGTCTTCAAGTGGTTTCAGGAGTTCAGAGCTCTTGTGGAGACACAGACAGGTCGAAAGATCAAGTCCCTGAGGTCGGACAATGGAGGAGAGTACACCGTTGGAGAGGTTGTTGACTATTGTGCGGAGGCAGGCATTAGGAGGGAGTTCATTGTTCCTTACAACCCCCAACAGAACGGGGTTGCGGAGAGGAAGAAGAGATCCATCATAGGGGCTTCCAAAGCCATGTTACATGATCAGCGGTTGCCATTGTTCTTGTGGGTAGAGGCCTGCAACACAACTGTTTACTTGCAGAATAGGAGTCTGCATCGTGCCTTGGGGCACATGACTCCAGAGGAGGCTTTCTCTGGGAAGAAGCCTGATATTGGTCATCTTCATATCTTTGGATGCATTACATACTCCTATATACCCAAGGAGAAGAGGACCAAACTAGAGCCCACCGCAAAGAAGGGTATCTTTATGGGCTACAGTGAGACCTCAAAGGGCTTTCGGATTTACATTCCTGCACAGAGGAGAGTTGTTGTCAGACGGGATGTGAAGTTCGAGGAGGACAGGGCCTTTAGGAGGTCACGGGAGTTAGAGTATCTGGATCAGCCAGACCCTCAGCAGCAGTTGAGTCAGTCGCAGGGATCTAGTGGGTAGGGATCAAGAGGATCAGGAGGTACATCTATGAGGATGTCAGGTCCATCAGTGAGCAGTGGCTCACCGAGCCAGAGGGGTGGTGCTCCGGGCAGCGTGCAGAGAAGTTCATAGAGCAGTTCACTAGGGAGTCCAGTGATGGACAGTTCACATGGTACCTCAGCTTCTACAGGTTCAAGTGCAGGCAGGAGGACAACAGACAAAGAGTTAGGAGTTCAGGCTCCTGGTGATGATGAGGAGGAGTTTCATTCTCCGATGGGAGAAGTGCACTCAGGGAAGAGGAAGCCCAAGTGGCTTCAGGACACCTTGAGAGATGCCTCATCTGTTGCTGAGCCGAAGAGGCCGGTCAGAGAGAGTAGACCACCTGAGAGGTTTTGTAGCTATATGGCGATGGTTACCAACATCCTTGACTCTGAGCCTTCTAGCTATGAGGAGGCAGCTAGCCAGCAGGTCTGGAGAGAGGCCATGTAGGAGGAGTATTCTTCTATCATGAAGAATGATGTTTGGGAGGTGGTGCCGAGGCCTGAGGGCAAATCTATGGTTACTTCCGGATGGCTTTACAAGGTAAATCATGCTGCAGATGGTAGCATTAAGAAATTCAAAGCGAGGTTTGTGGCTAGAGGGTTCTCCCAGGTAGAGGGAGTTGATTATGAGGAGACCTTCACTCCCGTGGCTCGATATACTTCGATCCGCTCCATTATATCGATAGCAGCAGAGATGGGTTGGAAGATCCACTAGATGGATGTGAAGACTGCATTTCTCAGTGGCTTCATACAGGAGGAGGTGTACATTGAGCAGCCACAGGGCTTTGAGGTGCATGGGAAGGAGTCCCATGTGTGCAAACTGAAGAAGGCCCTTTATGGCCTGAAGCAAGCTCCTAGAGCTTGGTACTCCAGGATAGACACATATTTGTAGGGGATGGGTTTCACAAAGAGTGAGGCAGATCCGAACCTTTACTTTATTGTGATTGGTGAGGAGCCTCTCATTCTGGTGCTGTATGTGGATGACTTGGTCATTACAGGTGCAGAGAGACTCATAGAGAACTGCAAGAGAGATCTTGCGATAGAGTTTGAGATGAAGGACATCGGCTTGATGCATTACTTTTTGGGCTGGGAGGTGTGGCAGGAGGAGGGGCATTTCTTCCTGGGGTAGGGGAAGTTTATTGTGGACATCCTTAGCATATTCCACATGGAGGATTGTAGACCCATGTCGACACCGATGATCACCAACTGGAAGAAGCTTCATGCTTCAGATTCCGAGTTGGTGGATCCCACATTGTATAGGCAGCTGATTGGTTCCTTGATGTATTTGGTCAACACTAGACCAGATATTTGTTTTGCAGTCAACACGATGAGTCAGTTTATGTGTCAGCCTAGGAAGGTTCACTAGGTGGCTGCAGAACACATTTTATAGTACTTGCAGGGGACAGTGGATTATGGTCTGGACTACACGCAGGGAGATGGAGTGAGATTGGCAGGATACACTGATTATGATTGGGCAGGTTTTGCTTCTGATAGGAAGAGCACTTCAGGGTGTTGTTTTGGGTTGGGTTCAACAGTAGTGTCATGGTTCAGCCGGAAGCAGTAGTCAGTAGCACTGAGTTCAGCGGAAGCAGAGTATATGGCAGCCAGTCTAGCTAGTTGTGAGGCTATCTGGCTTCGCAAGATGTTGTTGGCTTATTTGGTCAGCCGTTGAGACCTTCAGTGATTTACTGTGATAATCAGAGTTGCATTAAACTCACAGAGAATCCAGTTTTTCATGACAGGTCAAAGCATATCGGCATCAGATTTCATTTCATCAGAGACTATGTTTAGAAGGGAGCTGTGAAGCTTGAGTATATTTCCACTGATGAGCAGGTTGCAGATCTTCTTACCAAAGCCTTGCTACAGGGCAAGCATGTCTACTTCAGAGACAAGATGGGTGTGGTGAGGAACACCTTCCTCGGTAGGAGGGAGTGTTGAAATTTGGTACAGGAGGACAGGTGGTTCCCTTAGGCTTTGATCTTTGGCCTAGGGAAAAGGAGAGCAAGAGAGCAAGAGAGATTTCTGAGCAGGGAGGAGAAGGAGACAGCAACTTGGCACACATTCCAAGGCAGCAGTTAAGCAGATTTGTACAGCTGATTCAGCACACAGTGAAAGGCAGATTTTGGCACGATTTTCAAGGAGTGGTTTGCACAAAAATTGAGGAGCAGTTTGCTGATTTTTCTGCACGCAAAACGAGGGCTGTACAGTGCATTTATTGCAGTCCGTACATCGCATTTAATGTTGGCCATGCAACATCATTTAATGCTGAAAGTGGGCACAAAAATCGAGGAGGCCGTACAACATTTAGTGCTGTCCTGTTTGTTGTAATTTCCAGTTTGTTGTGAGGCATGGGAAAATAGATAAGTTGTAAATTTGCTTGTTGATTTTTTGCTGAATATTTCTCACTATAAAAGGCAATTTTCAGAAATAAAGAAGAGCTCTCAAACTGGTTTTCCCCAAGAGATGTAGGGGGTTTTTCCAGGGTCAAGTTGACCAAAAATCTCAGTGTTTAAATGTGTTTTAATGGCTGTTTATTACTGCTGATTTTTATTTCTGCAATTTCCAGCATTCTGTAAAATTTCCAGAATTTGTGTTTTCAACAATATTTATTTTTTCAGCTTGTTAAATGTATGGTTATGGGAAAGGGCATTTAACTACATGGGAGAAATAAGGTGAAACTGAAAACTGGGGTGGGAAATGAGAAATTTCTACAGAACTGCCACCATTTGTTGACTATATGGCCTTACGCCATATTCACCAATATTATAAGATAGAATTATTGGCACAGAATGTCTTTAGCTGATAATTCTACAACTCGACCTCATTAAAATAACATGTGCTGATGCTACTGGAGCACAACTGTTCACACCATCTTGACCTTATTAAGAACTACCTGTGACTAATACTCCCAGAACATGACAGGTCACATTAGTCTCTTTAGTAGTTGGTATGTTCTTTGTGGTTCTGCATCATTTGATTTTGATGAATGGAAACACAAAAAAACAACTAAAACACTTTATATGTATATGTGTGTGTGTGTGTATATATATATATATAAGATTCAAACAATTATTCAACCATAGATGGAGTACACAAAGATTCCAATCCCTCTTGATTTCGTCAAGGTCTTGGGAAACTTTTCACCAGCAATACACACGGGCTCTGGAAAAATATAGATCTTAGAACATACAGTGGAATCCACATGGCTCCACTACCTTACTTCCAATGTGTCTATGCTTCATACGTAGAGTTTTAATGACTTTGCTACTGACTAATGCAATGTTGCTCATGTATTTGTATTTAGGAGACAACTATTTTGTGAACTTCTCCATGCCGCTACACACTTAGAAATTTGAGGACACAACTACAAATATAACCTTTGATCAAGACTTGCCTCTGTTGAAATCACATCAAACTTTATGGAAGAATTGTGTGTGGAGGTTGTCTTCATCCTCATGATCATGGCATGTTTTCTTCCTATATGAGTCTATCTTCTTGGAAGGAATAACCTTTTGATGAAATTGGCGACTCCTGCAGCTCAAAGCACACAACGAACATATCTACATACAAAAAATAAAATTTACTCACACCTTGACACTCACACAAACAATAGATCAAACACTCTATTAAAATAAGTTATTTACAAAGGAGTATCCCGGCTAAAATTGCATGATGTTAGCCCTCTTGTGAGAGAGTTAGGGCTGATCCAACTCCGATATCATGTTAGAATAATTGAGAGAGTGGAGAAATTGTCCTCACAACACAAAACCACACTATATATCTTTATCAATCATATTAGTTATATATATATGATATTGATCACAATTTTCGATGAATCTAGCTCCTAAGAAAGTGGATCTAGATAGCTAATACAACTCACACATAGGAAAACAACTATTTCTAGATTAACATCTCAGGACTCACAATGACACATGGAAGCATTACTTCCAATACCGAGGAGGATTTTTTATCTCTCGTCCAACGTGTAGCATATGACCTTGGGCCCACAAATGTTGAGAACATGAGAGAGGTATGGAAAGGTTGTTTTATCAGACACTACCTATGATAGTGAGAAAAAGATGACCCTTCATTTTAGCGGTTTTATAACTTTTATTTCGCTACATTTGTGTAAGTATGAAGGATGGAATTGGCTACAGTGATGACAATTCTCTTGGATTTTTGTGGGTTGATCTCGTTTCGTTTTTTATGAAGGAGAATCTAACCTAGGGTATCATGTTTACTAGATGAGTTAGTTCACTAAGTTAGGATTTAATTATTTGTTGTATTTTCCTATAGTTTTAGGAGAGAATGAGAATTATTGTAAATAGGAGAAAGTTCGAGAGTATTTTGGAATAATTGAGAGATTTGAAGGTTAGTTATACCTTATCTAGAGATAAGGGATTAGGTGAGAGTTTTTATGGATCATGAGAGATATTATGCGAGTTTGTTTAGGATCTAGAACCTACTTTGGGTTCAGATCCACTTGTATAAATCTAAATGAGCCCATGAGGCATGTAAGTGAGTTAGAGAGAGGAATTAGAACCCAATTATTAGGCCAATAGTTCTCTTGTATATATCTTATTTCTTTAATGAATTATTTATGAGATTTTATGTGCATATGTATGGTATGGATTTCAGTTTTATGTTGTGTGTTAATGTTTTAATTTGTAGGCCCTAGCTTGTGCCATCATTTTTGGTATGAGAGCAAGGCTTTATTTGGAATTAATGCTAAAATTCCTAGTCAAAATTCGTAAGCTTGAGAGCAGTGGTGTCACTGCAATGTAACTCATAATCTTCATGAATTGATTTAGTGAGTTTTCGTATTATGAAAAGGTTTTAGGTTAATATTAATTTAATGTTCTGTGAGAAGTTGGATTCATTGGGTTTGGGAGTCAAGATCAGATTCATTCGAACAAAATAAAGGCTTCCAAATTCAAAATCCTGTTTTGTCGAACAAGGTACCATTGTTTATTACTACAACTGCTTTGGTCATGCAATTTCAAGAGTTTTATACCAGACAAGGTTCGCTATGTGTCAAGCTCTTTACAACTATTTGCAGCAAACTATCGAATAGTTAGATTCGTTGTGGATGTAATTCACTGAAGCCTTTCTTTTTGGAGAATTTATGGCCAAGGTAAAATTTACAATTTCTCTTGACTGTCGCGAATAGTGAATCTTTCGTGAAACAAAATTCCTATAAAGCAACACATATACCCCGGGTATTTACAATGGGAATTGATTTTTCATGACAGGGTTACGGGGTCATTCGTGCTATTCAATCATGGAGATGCCAGACAACTTCTACTCCTTCTAACCGTAAAGTCTACGCACAAGAGTGAGCCATCAAATGTTGAAAGAATTGGTGCTACAATTGTTCTGAGCTAAAGATTAGGTTTTGGTTCTGAATGGATGGATAAATTTTTGTTCTGAATGATATCATAATTTTTTATGGCCATCGGTCATTGGAGAATGTTCCCGGCATCAATGAGACTACATGTGAAGGAATTTTTTTTTGAGTTTTCAAAGATGTAACTTTATAACGTAATTTGTCATATTATTTATTTCCACTCTTAAAAATAAATCACATCAAACTTATATTTAAGAAGGAATGAGTGGTGAAAGTAAATAGTTAAGGTAAAGGTGAAAGTAAATAATGAAGGTAAAGGTGTTGTATTAAAGGTGAAAGTAAATAGTAAAGGTAAAGGTGAAAGTAAATGGTAAAGGTAAATTGATGTTGTAAAGCATGGTGGTTTTTATGAAAATAGAGGATAAGTGGTTAAGGAATGAGAAAATAATATGGTTAGAATAAATATTTAACGATAACTGGTGAGTTATTGAACACGGTTTTGAGTGTGTGATATATGTTTTCGTAAAACCATGTGCGAGTTTGAGAATGGATAGATTTCACATATTATAATGATGGTAGTGTATGAAATAGTATATGCACATGGTTTATAAAAAAACATGAATAGTATATATACCACCAACAAATTTTCAAGGTATTTTAATTTTCATATGCGATGAAACCTCTCTTTAATTAAATGAAGAGTGTTCATGATGGTGAACATGATAAAGGAGATGAAGATGACTATGAATAGTCACAATGATGCCATAGCAATTGGTGTAAGTGATGAAGAGTTCGAGAAAGAGATTATTGAGTAGAAGGAACAACTTAATGTGTTGATGGAGTTGCTACAAAATCAGAAACATGGATGGTTAATGAAGAAGATAGTTAGATGGCCAATCAAGCAGTTGATTACAAGAAGACAAAAGCACAAGTCAAAAAAATTGTTAAGGGAAGCGGAAAAGCTCCAGATAACTGAGATGAATGTGTGCATTTTTGAACCAGAACAAGGACCGATGCTTGGTGAGGATGATGATGATGCTAAAATGAAATCTATTGATATGAACGTCAGTTTGATTCCCACAAATGGTGCAACAAATTGTTTAGAAAATCATCATAAAGACTTGAGGAAAAAATTATCTATCGAGACTATAAAGACTTATGTTTTTAAGCCTGACAATTGGTGTGTGTATGCAGGATGTGTTGCAAAAGACAAACATGACCCTAATTTTGTTTCATGCAGGGATGAAGACCAATATTTTGAAATGATTTCTGAAAGAGACCATAAAATGCCAATGAAATGAGAAGACGAACTACAATTGCTAGACAAGATGTTGATGGAACCTGAATCCAAAAACGTTGTAGATAAAGAAGAGAAATTTCCAAGCAATGAAAATATGAAACCTTAGATAAAATGTAATTTGCAATTTAATTTTGAGGATGATAAATTCCAAACTAGTAACAGTAAATTTATGCTTGAAACTATATTGGATATTGAAATTGAAGAATTAAGGGAACTAATGGAAAAAGTACATAAATCGAGATATTGAAAGATGAGGCATAAGGACAACAAGAGTATACATTTTACTGCTCAAGTCTACATTAGCAAAATCAATATAAGGTTGCAAAACAAAATTTGGAAACCCAACAAATTAAAAGACACAACCATTGAAGTAGAAAAGAAAATAATGGATTATCAATAACAAACTAAAGTTTTGGATCCAGGAGGATTTTTATTAAATTCTGAAGATATATGGTCAGGAGACCATGATTTTCTTTTACCTGGGGAGTCTGATGCAGGAAAACGTAACCTAGGGTATCATGTTTACTAAAGGAGTTAGTTCTCTAAGTTAGGATTTAATTATTTATTGTATTTTACTATAGTTTTTAGGAGAGAATGAGAATTATTGTAAATATGAGAAGGTTCAAGAGTATTTGGGAAGAATTGAGAGATCCAAGGATTATTTATATCTTATATAGAGATAAGGGACTAGGTGAGAGTTTTTGTAGATAATGAGAGATATTGTGGGAGTTTTTTTAGGATCTAGAACCTAGTTTGGGTTCAGATCCACTTGTATAAATCTAAGTGAGCCCATGAGGCATGTAAGGGAGTTATAGAGAGGAATGAGAGGGAAATGATTAGGCCAATAGTTATCTTGTAAATATATTATTTCTTTAATGAAATATTGTTGATATTTTATGTGCATATGTATGGTGTGGATTTCAGTTTTATGTTGTGTGTTAATGTTTTAATTTGCAGGCCCTATCTTGCGCCATTAGTTTTGAAAGATGAAAATAATGAAGGATAGTTGAGGTTGTAATCACCACATGGGAAATAAACAAGTATTTCCACTGACTTAATAACCTAATTTCTTTGTTTATATAATTGAGAGCACAAAAATAATCGAAATATTCCTACACCCTAGCAACACAAAGTAGCCCAAAATCTGCTATTTTATTAGAATTTAGGTGCCAACAACTGCAATTGAGGTGATTCACAGGTCCAAATCAAGAATCAACCTCATCTGGTAGAATACTTACCATGCTCGACTCTAAAAACCCTTGATAGTTGATTGAAATTAGCGGCAAATTTCTTTCTTTCTCTAGCTAAGTTTTTTCTTATTTTTTTGCAGCATTTTTTATCCTTCAGGTACAATGTTCAATCATTGGGTTGAGAACAGACATTGAAGCATTGGTATATTCATATGATTGCTATTTTTTTAACATATTTTTAAAATTATCATTTGGGCAAGGAATTGTTTTGGTTTTAAAAGGAAGGGGCATTTGATGATTAAAATACATTTTTTTTCACCAAATTCAAAAGTATTTGTTGGGAATTTTATTTTGGGTACTCTTATGAACTGATTAATTTTGTTTACTATTGTAAATAGTATGCAATAATTTATTTCCATTTCACAGGAATGAATGGGACTGTTGTAATCGATATGGCAAGGTTAGCATTAGTCCAACTGCTTGTTTGTCCCTGTTCATCACATATAACGAAATTTTTTAGGTGCATACTGTTTCACCAACTTGTTTGGCCTCTTCCTAAGGTGGGGAGGAAAAACCATAGGTTATACGTATTCCTTTGTTTTTCATTTTGAAACTAGTAAATGCTAGATAAACTAATGCTAACATTAGTCAAGGGAATTAAATTCTAGCTCACAAACATGCGGTTCCTCCACCTGACCTGGGCGAGGAGAGAGGAACTACTCTAACTAGGACAAAAAGGCTCTGGCAATGGAAAAGGATATGACCAGACAAGGAAAGGCTCTGACTGGGATAGAACTAAATTTGACTGCTACCACTAATGCGAGCCAACTATCCTCTGTTATATAAATACTCTATCTATACCATCGATAAAGGTTTTTCAATATATTTGTGCTCATCAATGACTTAGTCTTTGAGCAAAAGCCTTCATACACTTATTTACTTATATTTATTCCCCTCACTCATCGAGCTACGCTAACTACTCCGAGGGATGGGTACTCCAACTACTCTTTCTCAAAGATGGATTGACTAGGGATCAAGCTAAACCTTAATATTATACTTTGAAGATGCACATGCCTCTTATCATATTAGAGATGAATGGGCCTTTTAGGTGAGACAAACCATAATGAACATGAGGCTAGCTAGACATTAGGCTTGATGAAACTAAATTGAGACTGGTCAAACCTAAGGGCTGGGACAAGAAACAACACCTACGGGACACTATTACTTATGGAATTTTTCATTATTATATTTTCAATCCTCACTTCTGCGGACTGGGTGGGCCCGATTGTTTGCTTCTACTTATTTATTTTCTTACTTTATTATCAATAATAATAAGAAGGAACAAATTTAATAAGTAAAAAGGAACAAAGTTAATAAGTAAAAATCAACCACAAGAAATTATCAAGTAAAGAGAATTAATCATAATCATTTCCCTATTAAATTCTCAACATGGTTTTAGAGCTAAGGTTGGCTAAGGGAATCATGAACATCTCCAATAGATTGAAAAAGTTCATCGATAAGTGCTCAAAGGTAGTAAGCTATCGCAAGAAAAAAATCAAGGAAGCATGGAGTCTCTTATTCTCTACAAAGAAGGAAGTAATCAAAGAACATGGTGGAGGCCTCTTCTCGACACTCACTGGCACATTCCAAGATGAAATAATTTGGGTAATTGATAGTGTTGCATCTAGAAACATGACAGACCATCACAAATAATTTAGGATCTTATCAAAAGGAAAATCCTCTTATTCAGTGGAACTTAGAGATAACAAAAGCTATCATGTAAGAGGCATTGGATCAACCTGTATAGAGTTGGAGAATTGGAGCAACATTCATCTCAATAACATCCTATTTGTTCCACATTTGCATAAAATCTTACTTTCCATTTCAAGTCTAGAGGACAAGGGTGATAAAGTAGCTCTCATTGATAGGAAATTTTTTTGTATGGAGTTAAAACTCAAGCATAGAAAATGCTTGAGTAATTTGCATTCGAGAAGGAAGACTTTACAAGTTGATATCTCCTCTAGCTCAAGCATTTGTTCACATTGAAGTTAGCCCATGTGAACTATGGCATAGGATATTTGGTTTTATTCATTTCAATATCCTACCAACTCTAAGCTCCATAGTAGATGGAATACCTAAACTAAAAGAAGACCACGAAGGAATATGTAAAGGATGTGCATTGGGTAAGAATACCAAGAGACCATTTGGAAGCAGTGCTTCATATTCAAAATAAATATTAGATATCATTCGCTCCGATGTATGTGGCCCTATGAATCCTAAATCTCTTGGAATTAATCTATATTATGTCACATTTATAGATGATCATTCAAGAAAGACCGGGGTTTACTTAATGAAAACCAAGGACGAAGTATTTACAAAATTTCAAGAATTCAAAGTTGAAGTGGAGAACCTTACAAAAAGGAGAATCAAGATACCAAGATACAATAATGGAGGAGAGTATACATCCAAGGTGATTATAACATTCTTTAAAGAATCAGGGATTAAAAGGGAACTGATAGTCCCATATAATCTCGAACAAAATGGAGTTGCAGAACGTAAGAGATGATCCATTGAAGAAAGTATAAAGACAATGTTACATTATAAAGAGCTACAAAAAATTATGTGGGGAGAAGCCACGAAGAATGTAGTATATATTCAAAATCAAAATCCCACAGCAGGACTCCTTAAGAAGTATTCAATGGGAGCAATCCTACTGTAGATCATCTCTGAATCTTTGGGTGTCCTACATACATTCATATATGAAAGGATAAAAGGAAGAAGCTAGATCCTTTAGGCATGAGAAGAATATTTTTTGGCTACAACAACTCCTCTAAGGATTATAGAATCTACATAAAGGAAGGACACCATATAGAAGTAAGTCGAGATGTCATATTCAACGGAAGTGTCACATTCAAGACATTTAAGGAACTTCCCATGGACTCAGATGGTGAAGAACTTCCCGTATTTGAAGAAGATGTTAACAAGGAAGAAGAAGATTTTCATCATGAAGATGAGGGTCCGAGTGAACCCATTCAATCTGTGGTCCTCGCCAAATAATGGAAGATACCAAATTGGTTTAAGTCTACGTTACTTGATGCAAAAGGTCATGGGGCAGCAAACGATTCATTTAGAGAAAGCAAGGAACCCAAAATATATTCTGGGTATGTTGAATACATGACAAAGATAATAGAAGCAGAACCACCCACTTTTGAAGAAGTTGTCAACCATGAGTAATGGAAGGATGACATGAATGAAAAATATCAATCTATAATGAAGAATAAAGTTTGGGAAATGGTACCTAGGCCCAAAGACAAATCTATGGTAACTTCCAAGTGGATCTACAAGATAAAACATGTAGCAAATGGAAGTATATATAAGTATAATATAATATTTGTGGCTGGGGTCTACTTCCAACAAGAAGGCATTTACTATGAAGAGACAATTTGTCTGATACCAAGGTATACATTGATTCGTTGATTGGTCTCTCTAGCATCATCGATGGGATGGAACACCCATCAAATGGATGTTAATAATATATTTTTGAATGACACAATTGATTAGGAAGTCTATATAGATCTACCCTTGGGATTTTAAGTTAAAGACATATATTTTCATTTTGAATAAGACATTATATTGCCTCAAGCAGGCACCAAGGGCATGGTATGCTAGAATGTATGCATATATTCAAAGAATAGGCTTTAGAAAACGTTTTTTTGATCTGAACCTTTATATCAAGGTTGTAGATGGAGAAACTATGACAATTCTTCTGTATGTAGATGATCTTCTCTTGACAGGTGTAGAAGGTCGAATTGAACAATGTAAGAAGAAACTAGCAACAAAATTTGACATGAAGGATCTAGGGCTAATGTATTACTATTTGGGCTACAAGTCTAACAAGGACCTGATGAAGTTTTCTTGGGTCAAGGAAAGTATGTGATCAAGATGTTGAAGAGGCTTGACATGATGGACTCTAAACCTATGACCACTTCGATTATCAAAAACTTAAAGAGACTAAGGAGTTCTGAATCGAGCCTTGTGGATCCTTCCAAGTATAGACAACTGATTGACTCACTAATGTACTTGGTGAACACTCATCCTGGCATATGTTTTGCAGTAAAAATTCTGAGTCAATTCCAAGTGGAGCCAAAGCATGACCATTCGATAGCAACATAATGTATTCTGATATATCTGTGAGGAACTATCTACTATTGCCTAAAATATGATAGGAGGAATGATATCCACTTGATTGGATATACAGATTCTGACTGGGGAGGAAGTGAGTAGGATGGAATAAGCACTACTAGAGGATGTTTCAGTTTGGGATCCTCTATGATCTCATCGATGAGAAGAAATCAAGACAAAGTTCCTTTGAGTAGTTTCAAGGCTAAGCATGTTGCAACCTATGAAGTAAGTAGAGAAGCGGTATCATTAAGGAAGCTTCTATTCGAGCTATTTGAAGGACCAATGAAGCTTACAATGATACATTGTGATAACACCATTTGTATACATTTGTCTGAGGGCCGAATATTTCATAGAAAGACAAAGAATATAAAAAACAGGTATCACTATATTTGAGAGATTGTACAAAATGGTGTGTTGTAGCTACAATATATCTCCATTGATGACCAGGTAGCTGACATACTGATAAAATATCTTCCTAACAATAAGCTTGTATACTTGAGAGAAAATATTGGTATGGTTGATATATCCTCCTTAGTTGAGAGGGAGAGATAGGCACATCATTCTTGCCTTCACTTGGGATGATAAAATAGAGGATTGGGTAACCATATGGAATTCGATACTCTTTGAGGATTAGGTAGGACATAAAAGATAAGAGTAGTCATGGACCAATATTCATTGAATACTAACTATCCAAGACAAGAATAGTCTAAGGAAGGTCATACGTTGTGAACACTCGAGTGGAGTATGTACCTTGAGAGGCAATGATGATGGTGTCTATAAATCATTGTCTCTCTTGCATTGTGCTTTGATCTTGTTGAGAGATAGAGTTGTTAGTCAAGGCCTTCTTATGTGACAATGCTATTTGATATGATTCTAGACAACTCGGTTACCAATCTGACTCTTCTTATGAGATCTCTTCAGATTGAGAATGTCCATGTACCTCTTATGAATACTTCCCTAGTTAAGAGGAAGTGTTGAAAAATGTGTAATTAGGTTCAGTTTTCATAAGTATGAAATTTATTTTTTCTTATTGTATATTATAAAATAAATGAAAATTATTATTGCTTTCGGAGCATGGGTTTCATGCTCAAGATCTTTTATTTTATAGTTCAAGCACCCATTGAGTACTTCTATGGTTTTTCCTAGCTAAAGAAGTAAAAAATGTCATTGTCATAAGTAAACAACCCCACTCGACACATTGTAACTTGTAAAGAAAAATATTTTTGTCTTTAAAAGTGTCGGAATACCCTCCAAGACCAAGTCAATCTAGGAATTGGCAAGTCCGCCTAAAAGAAGAGTCATGTCCACCCTTAGAAGAGGCTATATAAAGAAGAGGATTTGACCTTCTTGAGACACTCACTCATCTGTCATTTCAGCGAAGAAATAAGAAGGAAAATTCAATAAAGGAGAAGGAGGAAGAAGAAGTTTAGTGTTTGGGCTATCTTTCTCTCTCACACGTGCTAGAGAATACTAGGGTTTTTTCGCTAACCTAGGGCATCCTTGTACAAGTTCAATCTTGGTGGAAAGGAAGCAAGGAAGTTAGGTGAAAGCTACCAAGGTTCTCTCTCAAGCTATAGAAGTCAGGGAAAGGAAAGCAAAGGTCAGAGGAAGGTTGCAATAGAAGATCAAAGTTCCCACATGTGGTAGCAACAATTTTCTCGGGGACAAAATTCTAGATCTGCAGTAGGAGACCATTAATCTTGTAGCAAGAGGTCACAAAAGTGTAGCTGGAAGATATTTGACTAGGTTTGACCAGATCGAAGCTTGAACATCACTCAAAGAGGTTGGTCTTGGTCTTGGAGGGTATTGGTCTCAGTCTTAAGGTCTTGGAATTTGTCAATTGAATAATCTATAAGGACGAGAAGAGATTGAAGGATTTTCCTCTCAAGAGGAGAGTTTTTTCCTTGGCTTTAAGCCTATATACTTCATCATTGTTCCTTTTGTTTTGGTAGTTGTTTGATGCTTAACACATATATAATAAGGAAAAAGTTAATAAGTCAAAAGGCCCCACAAGAAATTATCAAGTAAATAAAATTAATCATAATCATTACCCTATTGAATTCTCAAGACGAAGGAACACCTCTCATATGGTGGGAAGCAAAAACACAAACAGAAGAAGGTATCAATAAAAGCGGTAAGATTATTTCTTCTTGGAATGGTTTTGTAGCTACTTCTAGAAAAAAAAAAAAGATATGCGTTGGCATATAAACAATAAGCAATGTTGAGATGGGAAAACCTTATGCAAGGTAATGGTCAAAATGTACAAAGTTATAGTGAATAATTTCATAAACAAGCTTTAATTTTGAGTATTCCTTTAGATACAGAAGAGACACTTATGAAGTATGTTGTTGGTTTACATAGCTATATTAGACGCAATATTCTTATGCTTAACCAAACCAAGTTATATGAATTGTGTGTACAAGCTAGGCATATTGAAAGTCAAGGAAAGAATGTGTGAGAAGATACTTCAAAGAAACCATCCAAGCCATTTTCTGATAAGTCAAAGGGGAAAGGAAAAGGAAAGGGGAAGAAGACAACCATTGTTAAGAAAGAGGAAATGAAACTCACTTGTAAACATTACAAGAAGGATGGCCATGTTGAAGACCATTGCTGGAATTACATCCGGAATTGAGACCAAAGAAGTTTGAGAACAAAGGGAAACAAAAGGCTGCTGCTACAACTCATCAAGATTTGGGATTTGATTCAGGTGAGGAAAAAAATATTATAGCCATGGGAATGAAAGGTATAACTTCTAATGCAAGTACTGGTTCTTCTATTGAGTCCTTTGAATCTCTAAATGATAATAAAAGGAATGAACCTTTTCATATTAGAGTGGTCATAAAGGATAAAAAGGTTGATACTTTTTTTGATGGTGCCTCTCAAGTCAATCTTATTTCTGAATAAATTTTTAAGAAACTTAACTGAGAAACAACACCTCATGTTAAGCTTTACCCTTGCAGTTTGGTATGTGATGATGCCAAACTACATGTAACAAGAGAATGTAAACTTAAGTTTTCCATCACTATTAATTTTTTAGATGAGGTTGTACTTGATGTTGTACCTCTTGACATTTGCGGGATTATCTTGGGAAGTTCCTATATGTATTATTGAAAAGCCATATTCTATCGGGAGGAGAAAAAATATCATCTCTTCAAAGGGGGGATTGAATACTTTGTAAGAGCACATCACAAGAAGGAAAATTTATCTCTTTCTAGTGTGGGGCAAATGAAATGACTTGTTAATGCTAGCAAGAATTATGTATTGTTGATTCTAAAATCTAAGGATGTTGATAAATCCAAAGCCTTCTTAAGACGTGATCCTAAACATAGGTATGAATTGAGTGAAGGTGTTGGTACTTATGGCAAGATGTTTCTAGAACTTGAACTCCCTCTAAAAATAGGAGTTCAACATGAGATTCAGCTACAGCAAGATGCTCAACTTCCTAATATTGGCATGTACAAAATGTTAGTTTTGGAAAAGAATGGAGATTAAGAAGCAAGTGCAAAAGTTGCTTGACAAAGGGGTCATAAGACCAAGTACATCTCCTTGCGGGTCTCCTATTGTTTTGGTTCCAAATAAGGATGGAACATGGAAAATGTGAATTGATTTATGAGATTTGAACAAAATCATAGTAAAGAATCATTATCCTCTTCCTCACATTGATGATTTGTTAGATTAGTTAAAGCATGTTGTTTATTTTACTAATTTATATTTAAGCGATTATCATAAAATTATAATGGGTGAAAGTTATAATTGGGAAACTCCTTTTAAGGAAAAAAAATTATTGTTTGAATGGTTAGTAATGCCTTTTGGGCTTTGTAATGCACCCACAACATATATGAGGGTGATGAATGATGTATTGCAACCATTCCTTGATAATTTTTTCATAGTCTACTTAGATGATATTTTGATCTTTAGCAAGACTCGTGAACAGGATGTAAAACATGTTTTGGATGTGTTAGAAATGGAAAATTTGTATTTAAAGATGTCAAAATGTGAATTTGATAAGACATATTTGGTATACTTAGGTCATATTGTAAGGTGTGCTGAATTGAAAATTGATCCCTCTAAAGTTGATGTTATTGTAAATTGGCCTAAGCCCAAACATGTAACTAAAGTCAGAAGATTCCTGGGAGAATCCCAATACTGGAGGAAGTTCATTATAGGATTGTCATCTATTGCAACGCCGCTGCATGATTTGACAAGTGTGAAACAATTTTTTTAGTGGGGAGGAAAACAATAGAAAGCCTTCGATACATTGAAACAGAATATCAGTACAACACTGATTCTAACACTTCCAAATATCATGTAGCTATTCGAAATCCAAACAAATGCAAGTGATTATGTGGTGGGTGTAGTATTTATGAAGCATGATAAACCTATATTCTTTCACTCTCAAACTTTTACAGCTGCAATAATTATCTATTCAACATATGATAAGGAATTGTATGCTCTAGTAAAAAGTTTGAAAAAATGGAAGAAATATTTAATGGGTAAAGAAACAATCATACATTCAGATCATCAACCATTAAAATATCCTTAATCACAACCTAAGCTACCACAATCAAGGCACTCCAAATGGATGGGATTTTTACAACAATTTCAGTTGGTCATCAAATATAAGAAATTCATATATCACAAAGTTGCAGATATGTTATCAAGACCTAAAATCAATTCTTATACAATTCTTAAGCATAATTCAATCACACATGAAAGCTATATTGAACAATATGCTTAGGATGACAATTTTAAAGATCTATATGCAAATTTGAGTAAGGGAAATCAAATTGAAGAACTAGATTATCATGTTCATGACAAACTATTATATCATCTTGGAAAGTTATGCATTCCACAAGTTGAAAGAGTTAATCCTATAAGGAAAGCACATACATCTCTTATTGTTGGTCATTTTGGTGTAGGAAAAACAATTGCTCAATTGCAGAGGTATTGTTATTGGCCTCGTATGAATGAAATTATATCAAGATATGTAAAGGGGTGTTCTATGTGTGCTACTAGTAAGCCAAGTAATAGGAAATTGGGTTTGTATACTCCATGTCCTATTCCTTCTCGTACTTGGGAAAGTGTGTCCATGGATTTTGTGGGGGGATTACCTATGTCTAGGAAAGCTCATGATTATTTGTATGTTGTAGTGGATATTTTTAGTAGGATTTGTATCTTAATTCCTTGTAAAAAATAGGTCACTGTTGAACAAAAATCACAGTTGTTCTTTCAAAATGTATGGGTTCACTTTGGGTTTCCCACATCTATTGTATTTGATCAAAATTTTAGGAAATTTTCGTCAATTTTGTGGGAATTTATGGACACCAAGTTGAATAAGAGAACGAAATTTCATCCAAAACCCGATAACCAAACAAACGTGGTAAAAAAAATAGTGGTACATCTACTCCAAGGATACTGTGGCGAACATCCTATGATTTGGGATGAGCACTAACACTACTTTCAACATGACTACAATTATGCCAATAATTCATCGACTCAGACATTTCCATTCAAAGCATGTTATGGTTATTTACCAAAATCTCCTTTAGATTTCATCTTTTGGAAAGATACTGCAGTGAATGTAATTATTGATATGAAAAAAGCCAAGCATTTCATTGAACAGATCTAGTTGGTACATCAAACAGAGCAAGAAGTGTTGGAAAAGAGCCAAACCAAATACAAAGCCAGGCATGACAAGTACTGTGTTGATCAAAACTTTTAGGTGGGAGAGCAAGTTTGGTTATACATCAACAAAGAAAGGGTGTAAGGAGAAGTTAAAAATATAAAATGGATTTGGTATGGTCCATTCAAAATCTTAGAAAAGATTGGTAATAATGCTTTTCGACTATATTGTCCTCATATGTAAATATATTTTGTTACAAATTTTGAAAACTTGAGATCGTATGAGCCTCCTATGATCATGGATCAAGAGGAAAGTATTCAGGTACCTTCCATAGAATATTTTTCTTGTGAATACATGTATGAACTACACGAAGACACTATTCTTGATAGGAAGACAAGGACTTCATGCAGGGGTGTTGTAGAGTACCTTCATGTGGGGATCAGAGGTACCAATACAAGAAAAGCATGATAGATCGAGATCGAGAAGGTGAGGGAGGTTTACCCTCATTTATTTTCTAAGTGGTACCAAAATTTTGGTGGTCCAAAAGCTTTCACTTGGTAGGAGTGATCGAAGGGATCAAAAAGATGCTCAAAGTTATAGAAAATGCTTAAAAATTAAAGTTTACATATGCTTTTCAAACCAACTCTGTTGCGTAGATCTCGTTGTTCTGAATCCAACACATTGAACGGGAAAAAAAAGACATGATATGTCGAAGTTACAAATATTCGAAGTTTAGGTCTAAACACACCAAAAGGTCAAAAGTCAGTAGGTCAATGTCAACAACCAATGCTCAAGGTCAACAATGAAATCAGGGCTCCAGGCTCACAATTCCAATTGACACGTGGTGCTTCCAGAGCTTGACAAATGGCATTATGCAGTTGGTGGAATGTGGACCAATGAATTGGTACCACACGACCCAATTAGAGGGTGACACATGACCCAATCCAAAGAGGGCACGTCATCTTACAGAATCAACCAAAATTGACTGAAATGCATGCGGCAGGGTTCGAACCCTCAACATGTCGATCAACAATCTCGGATTTTACCACTATGTTGACGGTGTTGCTGAAGAAATATGGGAGAAGTGTTCTATTTAATTTGTTTTTGGTGTTGGTATGGGGAAAGTGATATGGCGGAGCCCGCCATATCTAGTGGCTCTACTATACCCATGGTATTGGATAGCAGTGCCACCATATTACAAACAAACTTTACCATGTATATCGAAACCACCCAAAAATAATTCAACAAAATCACACCTATTGAGGATCAAACACCCGACCTCCACCTATATAACCAAACCACCCAAATTTTGAGCCACAGTGGGTTTTGTTGAATATTTTATAGGACCATTTTGTTTTAGGTTGCAGACAGAGAGTATTTTTGGCTTTTTGAGGCCATATGGAGGCCGTGTTGAGCATTTCAACAGCCTAAATATGGGTTTTTGATCCTTATGAACACATTGGAAGCATTATTTTGATGAGTTAGAGCTTGTAAATAGTCACATTGAGAATCAGACCTAAAGACGTAGCTCAGGAGGAGTGAACTCAGTTATCGACTTGTCTTCTTTTTTTTGCTTCTATTTTCAATCACCACTATTTTATTTTACTACAAACTTTTCTCTAGTTTATGTGTTTTTGCAATTTCGATCCGTTGTATAAGAATACATAAACTAGCTTGTAATTAGTTTAGTAATAGCTTAATTTCATTTTTGGATCACCCCATCACTCTCTCTCTCTCTCTTACCCTCCTCCATCTATATGATCGAGAATTGTCACTCTCTATAATCAATAAGATATGTAAGTCATATTATAATAATACTTATAATGGAGATGATTACTTTTATAATATATTGGAATAATAATAATTGTAATATTATTCATTATTATACTAGTAATAATATACATAAAAATAACATGTTTAAGAAACAACAATATGTTAACTTTAAATTATAGATAGTGGTAAATTTGTTTTAAACAAATTGGTAGCTCTCTGCCTTACATTTTACATTTTGTATTTTGTATTTTGCATTACATAGGATTAGAAATCAACCTCTTAAATGGGTTGAGAATTTATAATGATATAATTGAAATGATAATTATATATATATATATATAAAAGGGGGATTTGTATCCCATTTTTCATTTGAAAACATCCCATGAGATATATCCTATTATACCATAATCTGTCAACATTTTTCCACTTTGTAAGATCCATTAATGAGTTATAAAATGTTCTAGATGGTTACAAATGCCAAATTTGATAGAGAGAAAAGAAGGCTGACTTCGACTACCAAAATGGGACTCCCAAGGTTTTCTTTTGTTAACGATAGACTCGAGTGCAGAGGCCTGGAGATGAAAATATCTTCATTCGTGAGAAGTTTGTCAATGAAAGTTGAAGGCTATTAACACCATGATGCAATTCAAACCCCATGAATGAGTTATGTAGATAGAATCCCACCAAGATTGAGTTATGTCAACTTTGTATAGCCTAGGATGAGTTATGTCGATCTCACCTTACCTAGGATGAGTTTTTTTCGAGCTCACCCGACCATGGATGAGTTTTGTTGACCACGCCCCACATAGGATGAGTTATGTCAATATTACATGCTAAGGATGAGTTATGTTGACCTCACCTGACCTCAGATGAGTTTTATGGACGAAATCCTTGCTAGGATGAGCTCAGCGAGTGTTGGCCCAAACAGAATGAGCTTCAAAACAAAAAATAATATATTGGATGGGAGGGTTTCATTCACTACAATGATGGAGGGGGTGGTGGTGGGGAGTAGTGTATCGTGCTCAATTATTTCATTTAAAATTACTGCGCATATGCAAAAAAATAATGACCATATATTATCTCTAGAATTTTCCAATGATAATTTTTACATTGGCTCTGACAACAACATCATCAGAGTGTGGATAAACCATCACTGATAATTTGTTCAGGGTAGCTAGGTGACACTATGACAATGGCCAATGTGGGAAACCTCCTTTATTTATAACATATACAATGAAGGTAAGGTAAATGATCTAGAGTTCATATGTAATGTATAATAATGCCAACATTTAAAAAATGTTTGACATACTTACATTACATTACATCACACCTACACATCTCCCCCATACTCGAGTGTAGAGCACCTCTGCATACAATAAAAATAAATTGTAGAGTGTCTCTCCACACAATAAAATTAACTGTTTTACTTGAAGTAAATGATAAAATTTTGTTGCCAATATATGATATTCTCGCTAAAATATTTACAGATATACATAATCTACCCCTCTAAATTTAAGCATATAAATTTTTATAAAAAAACATTTTTTTAATCATCATTCAAATTGTTTTAAGAAATAATAATTTTAACTAAAATAATTAAAATAATATATTCAATTAAATTAAGTTATAATTAACATTTAATCATTTTTCCACATGAAACAAAATACGCAAAAACATAATTTTTTTCATTACAGGCTCTTCAATATTTCTGTAGTCCTAGAATTTTTAGAATATAATATATGATATAAACAAAACCACAAAACTAACAAAACCTCTGAAATGTTGGCCGAAAATGGTATCTCTTCCGAAGGTGGCAAAACCTATCAAACTCAGGTGTCAAACCAACAGTGAGGACAGCCATCTCTGGCTGCTATCCGCGAATGTCAGTTTGACTCATCACTGTTATCAAGGAAAACCACGCCACCTGTAATAACCCGCTGGTGGTCTGTAAGGGAGCAGGCTTTCACTCCTGCCAGATGCCTCTGGGTCTTGGGCCGTTAACCTGTTTCCTTACGTCCGAGGAAGACGAGCTCTTAGCCAAGCAGAAGCAGTTTTACGGCATACTCCAGGTCGAGCCGAAAATGGTATCTCACCAGCTCACTGCTCCTATATTTAGGTCATTAGAATAGACTTTTTTAGGGCGGCAGTAGCAGGTGCTGCACGAAGAATCAATGGTTTTGGCCAAAGTTGTTCGCATCCTTTTGAGCGATGCGAGAATTGGTGCGGGAATGGAAGCAAATATCTCCCTTTTTATGTCTCCTCGCTTAGGCTTCTTCCTCCCTCGAGCACTGCCATTTCCAGAGTCAGGCACTGCCATGAACACACGATAAGATTCACAGGTCGCTTGCCTGATTATGTTCACAGATGCTTACAAACCAGAAAGCGTAATTTAGATGGAAAGCATGAAATTCATGAATGGGTCGAAACGGGATCAGATTTATAGGCGGTGTAAAGTGTAAAACGACCCCGAGCTCGTGCTATGGCCAGTCTATGAAAGTATTGACAGATTATATTAATTTAATATATAGAGAGCCATAGTGGAGGACCAATGTGAAGATCACGGAATGGCCATTCGATCATGCAAGACGACGTCTGACTGGTGGATTCAGATGTACATAGCGTAACATATAAGTGTCTGTCGGTACGTTCGTTGATATTTTGCGATGTATCTGGCGAGTTTTCAATTTTTCGGTGGCCGGACTTTTTAATTCTTCAAAAAGGTAAAGTTTGCCTGAATTATTTTGACAAAGTCTGTTTTAATTTTATTTTTTAAAGCTGGCTGGCGTATTTCAATGTATCTGGCCGTATTAAGTGGATAAACTCGTTTTAAATGTTTTTTACAAGGTAAAGTTTTAAGCTGACAAACTCTGCTTCAATTTTTTTAAAGGGTATAGCTGGGCTTGAATTATTACGAATTATTTTGACAAAGTCTATGTTAATTTTATTTTTTAAAGCTGGCTGGCGTATTTCAATGTATGTAGCCGTATTAAGTGGATAAACTCGTTTTAAATGTTTTTTACAAGGTAAAGTTTTAAGTGGACAAACTCTGGTTCAATTCTTTTGAAGGGTATAGTTGGGCTTGAATTATTACGAATTATTTTGACAAAGTCTGCTTTAATTTTACTTTTTAAAGCTGGCTGGCGTATTTCAATGTATCTGGCCGTATTAAGTGGATAAACTCGTTTTAAATGTTTTTCACAAGGTAAAGTTTTAGGTTGACAAACTCTGCTTCGATTTTTTTAAAGGGTATAGTTGGGCTTGAATTATTACGTTGATAAACTCTGTTTTAAGTGGATAAACTCGTTTTAAGTGATACTTACAAGGTAAAGTTTTAAGTTCACAAACTCTGCTTTGATTCTTTTAAAAGGTATAGTTGGGCTTGAATTATTGATAGACTCTGTTTTAATTTTTTTAAACATAATGTTTGGTTCCGAACTTGTTTAGGTCCAGGGAAATTTTGATAATTTAGACTAAATTTAGATTTCAGTGTTTTTATATAAGTTCTATATTGCCTTTTTAATTGATTATGTGTAGTATTTTTTTTAAATAAAATAGAATTAATATTTTTATTAAATTTGTGATTTTTTTTTTAAATACCACAATCAAGTATTTAATTAATATTTTTAATAATTAATCTAATTATTTTATATTTTAAATTAGATTAAATTAATAAACTAAAACAAAATCTATTTTATAAAGAAGTTTCTCTAATAATAAAGTAGGTAAAGTTTAGGGTTAGGTTGTTAGTGAAATAAAATTAAGGACCATGGAAGACAAGTTTTTTGTTTTCTTTTCCTTTAAATTATGGTGAATTTCTAACACATTTGAATGATATGGGGAGATTTAGGATTAATCTTTTTAACATGAAAAGTATATCCAATCACGCACAAGTCAAGTTACTAAGTAAAAATCATAAAAATGGCAGGTCATATCCTCATCTCAAGTATTCACAAGTTCTTCAATTTAGCAATCAAGTATGGCTTCCTAATCCCCAAAATCAAAGTTTCAATGTACTTATATTTAAAATTGGGCATAAGAGAAATTCCTCTAATTATAAGACCGTTATGAAAGAAGTTTAAGGTGAGGTTAGATTAGGAGTTATCATTCAATTGTAGAACACCTTGTTAGGCTTAAGATCATTTGGAGGTGTGTCACAATAATTAAAAGTAATTTCCTATGTTGTTTCATTGACTTCAAAAAACGTTTTGAGCTGATCACTATTGCAATAAAGATGCAAGTCAACACTATTTCAAACATTAGGAACATTAAGAGTTGGTTGGAATAATTTGATTGTGATATAGGAGTTTAGCATGGTTGTACCCTATCCTTTACCGTTCTTGGTGCATATATTGACAAGTTAGGAGGGTTGTTTAGAAGAAGCAAGTTGTGTCTCCTTTATTTAATCACTAGCCATCATCCTTCTTCATTATATTGATGATATTGTTCTTATGGTGAGGATTCTCCATGATCTTGACCAGAAACTAAACATTTTAAGTATTTGAACTATAGTATAGGTGCGACTATTAATACTAACGAAATGAAGGTCATGATAGTTAAAGCCAAAAATATTACTTAAGATGACATTTTGTATGATGACATCACCTTGGATGAAGTGGCTTCATAGAAATATTTCAGAATCAAACATCACAAGCTTAACTAGAACTATAACATAGAGAAAAGGATTAATTGAGGGTCGGAAGCTTATTATGGGCTCAAGAATATTTGTAACCTAATGAACTTTTGGTTGTGAGGTAAGAATAAACTCCTTTATGAGATTCTCATCACTCCTACTATGTCATATGGTTGTGAAGCTTGGGAGTACACCATCTCTATAGAGTAGTGGTAAGAATAAAATCCTTCATGATATTCTCATCATTCCTACTATGTCATATGGTTGTGAAGTTTGGGTCTACAACATCTCTATAGAATGGTGGAGAAAGATAGAGCTCATACAAATGTGTTTTATAACTTATAATCACAAAACTAAGGGAAATACAGACTATCATATCATCCTCATAGAAGCGATCATTTTCCCCTTTGACAAAATCATTATCACAAGGAAATTAATGTATAGTAAGAAGATAAACAAAATGGAGGGTAAGATATTTCCTAAGATTGAGTCAACATCTAGTCAATATCACCTATCACTCAATTAGAGTTGCCATATATATCACATGTTTAGGCTAAATCATTGGGAAATAAAGGAAAAGATAACTTCACAAAATGAAAATAGTGTTAAAAGTATTATTAAATTTAAATCTAAGGAAAAATTATGATGCAATAAATAATTAGAAGCAAAAAATAATTAAAACACTGTAAGTAGTTGATCAACCCTAATTTAAAAGGTCAAAATCATTTCTTTGTTTTGACTAGCATAATGAAGAAAATTAAAATTAAACAAATAAAAACAAATGGTTATAAACTTTATAATAAAATAAAACATTTTGGGTAGAAAGAATTAATTACTTTTGTGAAACTAAAAAAAATTGAAAATAAAAGCACTTTATTTTAAGATATCGTGTACCCATCAAATTACAGTTTTAAAATATCTATTAAAATGCCATTTTTTATGGTTTAATTTATTAGAATTATAATTTTTTAAATTAAAAATAATGGAAAAACACCATTTAAATTTAACCATTAAGATCTAATTTGCCAAATTAATAATGTAGTATTTCTATTTTTGTTTTCTCAAGATTTTGAACAATTAAATTAATTTTATATTTAAATAATTTTTTACTAATTTATTTAATAAATTATATAAATATAATTTTAATGATTTATTTTAATTTTAAAAAATATAATATAATATTATAATTAAAATTATTGATAAAAACGTAACATTTAAATGATAGATTTAATTTATTAAAGTAATTTTAATTCCCTAGACATGTTCTTAACTATACTTTCAATCATTTGTTATATGTTGAATTATTCTGTAGCAAATTTATCATAGTTCTTATTAAATCTTTTTAACATGTTAATCCCTGGTGTTAGATATGCAAATTTCACATTTCTCTAATTTGTAAGTACACGTTGCATAGTGGAGGACGAAATATGTTTATTCCTAGTGTTAGATATGCAAATTTGGCATTTCGTTAATTTGTTCTTAGACATACTTAACATAATATTTCATCCCAAAGCTTCTTCGGTTTATTTCGTTTTTAAATTTCACATTGCAACCTATCTGAGATGGTTATTATTTGCTTTCCTATTTTTATATCATGAATTTCAAGTAGTTTTATGCTTTTTCTCTATTGATTTATTAAAGTTTTTTTTGGTAAGTTTAAGTTATATTTCCTCAAAATATCTTGAAAAACACAAACATCTGACAATCAACATCTTCAAACGTGTCACTTGGTAGATGTTGTCAATTTTCCTATAGGGAAACTATATATTTTTGACCATCTACACAAAGAGTAATTTGTGTAAAATTCTAAAAGTGTTAGCAATTATAGCATAACCAAAACTATCCAATACTATGATGCAATACAAAAAACTGAAAACAAATATTCAGACTCAAGAATCTGCGAAAGTGACAAAAGTCAAATCTCTAGCACTGAAGCCAAGAGGAACATGAGGAGCAGTTTCACATTGGAAATGGAGATTAGTATTTGCAACCTCACATTTATCCTCTCTAAGAATACTCTCTTGTTGCACCAGACACGTTTGACGTCCTCCAAAATAGCAAAAATATTATGTTTTTTTGAGTGCTTATCCTTCAAGATAGTCAGGGTGTTCATTTGCCAATATAGAGCTAGGGAAGTAAAATATTGTTTCCTTCTTCCTTAGGTATGCCTAGTGTTAGGAATCTAAGTAGAAACATCTTCTGACTTATCTAAATTCGAGGATGCCTATGAGTCATGAACAACAATATACTCCAAATGGAAAATTTCATGTGATAATTATTAGCACTTCCTAGGCTTGTTGTTTGGTTTTTGATCACCCTTGGGGCTGTGACCTCCCCCCAATGCCTGGTTCACATATGTTAGCATTACATTTTAAGAAAATAGATAGCGAGTTTGGGGTTTATAAGCAACAAACTCAACCCCAAACCAATGATACTGCAAACCTAAAATCATGTATACCACGTAACATAAATTACTAGTAGGCCAAAGGCTGATGAAAGCGGGTTGAAATATAGAGAACACAAAGCCAAGAAAAGTCCTCCACAAGCAGAAGGGTGCCACCATAATGGATAGAATATATCACTTATCCTAAGAGAAATGGTGAGACTATAACCCAACAAACCTAGGATGCATATTAACAACGGTCTAAAGGGTGAAGAAACTAGGCTAACATACAAAGAAGAGAGAGCCAAGAAAATATGTCCATAAATAGAAGGGTGCCACCAAAAAGGAAAGGTTATGAACATCAACCAAGGAGAAACATCGAGACTATAACCCAACAAACATTTTAGAGCACATGAAGTGCATAGATAGACCCAATTACAAATAAAAACCTTCCTTAAGGACATTTAGTAAACATCTAAAGGGTAACCATGAAAATTAATAGAGACCCAATAGGGAAAAAGAGGTACACATGCTCTGTAGGTCGAGAGAGGTGCTAATCTTAGCGATGGGAAAGTAGAAAAAAATTCCACAGTATCAGAGACATGACGAGTGATAGAGAATATGTGCTTGGAAGTGCAGCTTAGGTTCCTTCATAACAACTCTACAGACTCAACTAGACATGCAATACTTGAACAATAATGAAAGCCGAGACTCTAATACCCTTTTAGGAAATACCATACAAATTCTCAATTTTTGTAACGCCTAGAGAGTTTTCAACCGCTCTCGCCTCAACTTTCATGGTGACCAATGCTCCTAAGGAAATGGGTTTAGTTGTTGCCTCGTTGTGCAGCCTTGAGATCAATTAACACCAAAAGAAAAGCACAACACACTATAAGCCACACCCTCCACCTTGATACCAAGTTGCATGCTTATGCATGCAAGCAGACAACCACAAAAAAACCAGAATTCACTACTCTCTCTGCAATAAGGTGGCAGACTAATCCCCCTATCCCACTAATTGTCTCAAGATTCACCCCATTAGGGAGATTTATTAAAGTTATTTATGTAGTACTTATATGGTATGTTTGGTGCTTTTATTTTCATTAACCAATTTTCTAAATAATGTTTCACCACCATTTTATTTAATGGTTACTTCTTTTTATTTTTTCTAGTCCTTTATTCTCACTTTTACTTTTTTGAAGCTCACTTTAACTTATTTAATTAAGATTCTCTATTTGTTAAATATTTAAAATAAATAAATAAAACAACGCAAAATATTCCACACCCACACTCACTTCCTAGCCGAAGTAGGGCACAATCGTCTTCCTAACCAAATCCAAAATTAGAATCTTGTAAACACATTTCTTTTAAACTATAATCTTGTAAACAAAATTTAAAAATCACAATTCACACATTTTAATGATATGCACTTTTGAATGTGTACAACCATGCATCACCTATCACAATTGATGAACAAATGTGCGGTTCTGATGTCCAAAATCTTGAAAAGGTTTCCTAAGAATTCATGGAAATCCAAAAACATTAATTTTGAAGTTTTGTCCCTGATCATTATGAGAAGTAAATTCTTTTTATTCCACAAAACACACATATGTATGTTTTATTTTTATATGTTTGTTAAAAAATTTTAAGCTCATTATTTTTGTACAATTAAATTTCATATATATTATTTTTTCAAACTAGGTTGAGATTAGGCCCAAGCCAACCGCAATATTATATTGAAGAATGATTTTCCTACCAGTGAGATGCTATCACCAATACTGTACGAAGTTTGGTCGATATTGGATGCTAATTGGGATAGCTTAATTCCCCCAAAGGTTGCCCCAATCCTCAACCCCTCCCCATGAGATTCAAACCTTTGACTTGGTGGGTACTAAACCCCATATAAACTAGTTGATCTATACCTCATGAGTCTTTAAAACTCCATATTTAATTAAGCAAGAAATATTTTTTTTATGATGGATTATTAGTCATCATATAATATTCATAAATATTACAATTATTTGTTTAAAATACATTCAAAATCATAATAGTAGTATAAATTTATGTTAATCCTAGATTTATGAAGGCTGTAGTCTAACAAGGCATCATTTTTTAAGGAAAAACATTGGAAATTGCAACACGATTTTGATAAAATCTAGTAGTTGTTTTTTTTGAAATTTCGGTAAAAACTGTCAAACTTCAAGATTTTTGGTGCCCGAGGGGTTTTTGATGGTGTTGAATCTAATTCCACCAGCAAAAACATGATTGAAGAAATCTTACTCTTAGATTTTTTTGCATCTTATTGAGAGTATGAAACTTAAAAATTTTCACCTCAGGAGATTTGATATGTCTTGGCACTTGATAGATTTGGGGTCAACATGGATCTATGCTAGTTGTACTTACACACACACACATAGTACATGTCTTCTTCACTTTGAGCACAACATTAATAAACTATTTTAATCATAATAATTTTTTTTAACAATATTTTTTTGTTATATATATATATATATATATATATATATATATGGATAATGTCCCAAATATAAAATTTGCATAAAATAGCTTCATAAAATTAAGTTGTCAACACCATAAACAATTTGCACAAATTAAACCACAAAATTTACAGCAAAAATTGGAAATTGAATTTGCAACTGAATAATAGACAATATAAGCATGCACAAGATCTTAACACAATTTTGTTAATATGTAAATAAGTTGGTAAAACAGCAAGAATATGGCTGAGATGATGGCCCCAAATAGATTTACAATAATTCTGCAATTGGCCTCCAAAACAAACTGAAAATCAATAAGATACAACATGTGAATCCTAAATGGATCCACCAAGGGAAGAGAAGGGTTACCGACCACTCTTTGTGCATCACCCAAGGGTTTTCGTCCTGGGGCTACAACTGAAATTGGGAAATCTTGGTCCTCCAAACCTCACCACAATAAACAAATACTCAACTATAAGATGTCTCCAAGTGATCTCTTCCTGCTCTTTCATATATCTCACGGATAAACATCCAAGCCTCTAGAAGCATCTTATTTTATTACTATTCTAGAAGCTCCTCCATTGAATTTATCTTGAGTGACTTTTAGTTTTATTTTATTTCACAGTCACTTCTAGCCTTTTTTCCTCCAATTAATTATTTTTCCTTAAGTAAATGAGTAAATAAAGCCATTTTTAATCGGGGAAAATGGTAAATCTCCCACCATACTCTCTTATGCCACTAGAAGTCACTTGTCAACATCCCATCCTATAGATATTCTCATTCTTGTTCCAACGAGCTATTACACTGAAGTATTCCAACAAATATTTGTCCTCAAATGATATCCCAAGTGAAATTAATTAAATCTGACTCAATAATGACCCTGTTTTTTGAATGTTGTTGAAATGCAATGAAATAAAGTACAAGTTGTGTTGACAGCAAAATATGCCAAAAGAATGTCATCAGATCCCATAAAAGATCCTCAAAACTCCCTCGGAATCATTGATGACATAAACTCCTCCCATGACCTGACCATCTCATGCCCCGGAAATCCACCCTGCATGTACTATAGAGGAGAATAAAAATGGGGAAATGACAATATGTGTGTGTGTTTGGATGGATGTTAAAATGTTTGTGTCAACTTACACATTTAAATATTTTAATTTTAATATATATTGAAAATTTTTTTATTTTAAATATTTTATCTAAGCATATATATATTGTTATAGCATCATTTATCACCCTTGTCTACTTGATGCTTTGAGTCATGGCCTTGGGTAGCCCTTTCCCTTCAAACTTGGTGCATTTACTAAAAACCATTATTTTAAATTCGATACGTGACTCTACCCTTCAAAAAGAACGTGCACACACGAGTCCAACTATACCTGACACACGTATATAATTTGAAATATTAAAAAATATAAAATCCCTATTTTATGGGTGGGGTATATGGGTTACACTGGGAGCCCACCTATGGGAGCCCGTGGCCTAATTGTATCCCAACTAAAATAACCATTCTAAGGTGGTATAAATACACCTCATGGGAAGGCCTAAGGGGAGAGAAAGATAGGATATTGATATTATATCCAATTGGTGCTTGATCAAGCTTGATTTATCCCTATGCCTCCTTCACTCCCAACTATAGGAAACCCTTGTGTTAGGCCCCTATACTACTAGTGTAACCCCTTATTATTATTAGTACAACCCACTTATTATATTGATGTACCCATGTAGTGCCCATATTGTTATTAATGTGCCCCATAGAAGTCCACTATTGTTATTATTGTGCCCTAACATTATTATTGTTATGTCGGCTCTGATTATGTTATGACCCCTTAGACTCCTATATATAGAAAGGAGGTATTTTCATTTGTATCATCGAAGAATTGTTCATTTATGTAATGTAAAGGAGGTTGCCCCCTCGAAGAGGCTGAATTCTAAGGCGTTGATATATCTTTTCTATCTTTTCTTGAGCTGGTTTCATAACATTTGGTATCAGAGCTTTGGATTCTAGGGTTTCGCTGCTCCAAACAGGTCATCGTGGAATTTTCGCTATAACTTCTTTTCTGTGACGTTTCAGAAGTCTAAAAAAAAACCCATTTGAGAAGAAATGGCGCTTAACCTTGGGTCCAAAATTCAGATCATTTCGCGCGATATTTGCAGAGATATGATCTGAGGAAATTGGTCTTTTTGTAGACTCCTGAATTACATTCAAAACAGGTGACCTCGGAAAAATCGTCATAACTTTCTCTCTGGGGATCGGATCGAAATTTCGTAAGAAGGTATAGAAATATGATGGATTGTAGTTTCTTGTATGCATTTTTCAGATCCAAAGGTTGAAACAGTGACTCGTGGCACGTCGTACAAGTTCGCTCTACTGAACTAGTCTATAATCAGGTCATCTTGGGAGATTGTGCATAACTCTTTCTTGGAGAACCCAATTTGGATCAGACTGGTGGCATTGGAAAGAGGACATAGAGGGCTAATATAGGTCACAATTTCAGAACTTAAAGATCTAAAAGTACAGAGTTACAGTCATTTCAAGGTCGAGCTCCTAAAATCAAGAGAAAGCAAGATGATGAAGTTTGATGGCAAGGATCCGGTAAATTGGATACTTCAGATGGAGCAATATTTTGATCTACATGGTGTATAACTGTTACAAAAGGTATGTATTGCATCTTCATATTTAGAACCAGATCAATTTTTATGGTACAAAGGGCTTTGTTCTCTTAAACAACTTGTTACGTGGTCAATTTTCACGGAGGAAATGATAGCACATTATGAGGATACAAAGAGCAACACCTTCTTTAGAGCAACACCAAAACAATTGGAAAGAGTAAAAGGGCTTTGTGACATAGTGGAAAGCAAAATTATGGAAACCAAGAAGTGTACCCCTCACAACTATAAAGATGGAAGTGTTGTTTCTCCTAGCCTTCCACAACCTACAAGGGTTACACCACAACAATTGGAAGAAAAAAGAGAAAAAGGGCTTTGTTACAATTGTGATAGCAAATGCACTAAAGGTCATAAGTGTGCTGAGAAGAAATTATTTTACATAGAGTATGAAGAGGAGGAAGAAAAGGATCAAGAAACATCAAAAGAAGAGGATATATGCCAGGACCCGACCCTAGAGAAAGAAGAAATGAATCAGAACATATCTTGTAAACTATTGGCAAGAATGACCACTCCTCAAACTCTCAAGATAGAAGGACATATCAAGAAGAAAAAGGTGCAAGAAGTGAAAGATCACATCAAGAAAGAAGAAATGAATCCAACCATATCTTGTAATTCACTGGTCAGAATTACCACTCCTCAAACTATCAACATAGAAGGACATATCAAGAAGAAAAATGTTCAAGAAGTGAAAGATCACATCGAGCATCAAGAAATGAATCCGACCATATCTTGTAAAGGATTGGAAGAAATTACCACTCCTCAAACTCTAAAGATAGAAGGACATATCAAGAAGAAAAAGGTTTAAGTAGTGAAAGATCACATCGGGCATCAACAACAAGTTCTCCAACTTTTAAAGGATAATGCCACTTCGGTGCCAAATCAAATGAAACAACTGGTAGATCAACATCATAGTGAAAAATGTTTTGATGTAGGCGATTGGGTATTTTTACTGCTACATCTAAAGCAAGCTATTTATGACAAGGAAATGTTGGCAATACGACATGCACTTAAAAAATGGCGACCTTACCGAATGGGAAGACTCTTCAAGGATGAGGATGTGGAAGCATTGTTTTGCGCTATTTCTATTATCCAACTAGATTGGATAAACGAAGCAAGGGATGAATGGAAGAAGGACAAAGAAGTATGGCCACTTATTCAAAAGTTGCAAAAGATCCCAATTCAAACAATATTTCCAGATATGGAAAAGGAAGGAAAAATCATATTGGAACTTGGAGCAGTCACAGAAACAAGAACCCGACAACTACGAAATCGATCAATTTCAGAGTATCTCATCAAGTGGAAGAACTTACCCGCTGAAGATTCCACATGGGAGGACAAGAATTTTATACAGAAGCATCAAGAACTACTCAAGCGTTGAGGACAACGCTTTTTGAAGGAGAGGGGCATGTTAGGCCCCTATACTACTAGTGTAACCCCTTATTATTAGTAGTACAACCCACTTATTATATTGATGTACCCATGTAGTGCCCATATTGTTACTAATGTGCCCCATAGAAGCCCACTATTGTTATTATTGTGCCCTTACATTATTATTGTTATGTCGACTCTGATTATGTTATGACCCCTTAGAATCCTATATATAGAAAGGAGGTCTTTTCATTTGTATCATCAAAGAATTGTTCATTTATGCAATGTAAAGGAGGTTGCCCCCTCGAAGAGGCTGAATTCTAAGGCATTGATATATCTTTTCTATCTTTTCTTGAGCTGGTTTCATAACACCTTGCTTCCTCATAGGGATGTACATCTCATTTATATACCATCTATATGTATGGATTTGAAAAAGTATTGTTGAGGCTTGGACTAGATGGATCTTGTAGAAGGTTTCGCTTGGAGCCATGGTCAAATCAGGTTGTATTCTTCCACATTCTTTGCAAATGTCAATAAAGAAGCTTTGTCTTGTTCCTAATGTGATGATCTTTATGCCTTAACTCATGTTATGATATAATTAAGTATGATATCATGCTTTATATCTATATGCTTATACAATCTAACATTCATACCTTCAACATGCTTTGAACTACTGCTAGTATATATGCTTTTTTGGAATGAGTTGCAGGTGTTGAAGCATTGGAGGAAGAAGAGGGTTTGGACCCTATGGGAAAATCCTCAAATGTAGGACCTACCGGTACTATCTCTTCATCCCACTTTAGTATTTTAAGCATTAGGACTAATTGTTTTCTTCCTTCTTGTTGGTGTATGCCCTTTGATCTGTTGGGGTTCTCAACCCAGACCCTAGTGTGTTTTATCCCATAACAAAATTGGTGACTCCACTGGGGAGTAGAATTTTGTATTTCCTTGTTTGGGTTGTTTCTCTTTTGATCTCGGCCTTCTTGTTTGATTTCTTATTTTTTCTAGAATCTTTGACTTGTTCGCAATCTGGGCAAAAAGTCTGATCTTCTGGATCATGCTTGAATTTTTATTTTTTCTTTGTTGGCTTTTGTATATGTGGTTTTTAATTCAGACATTCACGTACACACACATTTTAATCCAAAGAAACTTGCGTATACATGTGTTTCCTTGAGAACAGTCACATATACATGTCATCTATCACTTCATAGTCACATATGATAGGTTTTGAATGAATTTTTCAAATTCTGAGTCTAGTATAGGGTTTTTCCTGATTTTTGTTGCTTTTATTTTTGTCATTGATTGTCTCGGAGAGTCTTGATTCTTGCAGATTTTCAGTGGAAAAACCTATTCAACCTAGGGTTTGCTTCTTGGTGAAGTGTTAGTTTTTGTGTATGGGTTAAGGCTTCTTCGTGAAATTCTTGGTCGTTCTGAGCTTTTGGAACAGTGAATTTTCCTCAATTCAATTATAACCCAGCCTTTACATTTCTTTGCCTTGCTTTCTTGAAAGTTGACATATTTAGTTTTTTCTTCGTTTTTGAGAAAGTCCTTCTTGCAATATTGAAATTTTTTCTTGGTCTTCTTGAAATCTTTCTTGTTTACTGAAGTTTTTATGCTTTTGTTCATATCAGTTCGTTTGAGTTTGCAGCCTCTTTTCACTTTAAGTCTTATCATGTTAATGATTCCTATAGCTTCTGAAATTTGAGGTTTTTTATGCTTGAATATTGATCTTGAAGTCTTTAGTAGTTTTTATTTTCTCAAGAACTATTTGTGCCCTTCAAAAGAAAAAAAGATAAAAACTTTTGTTTCCTTTCTTTTTCTTTTTGGCTTTGTTTTTGGTCTTATCATTTTGGAGCAAGTGTGAAGTCTTTTCATTAGGTCGAATTTGCTTGATTTTTGGAAAAAAAATTGATTTAATTTGTTCCTCCTTTTTGTCAAGTTTTGCCCTCTTGATCTCTTTGAGAAACACATTAGCTTTCTTTAAGAGCAATACTTTGAATCTTGCATTAAGCATTTTTATTTTGCATTAGGATAGTTTCATTGTAAGCATTTTTAGTCCTTTTGTAGATTTTGAGTGTGTGAGCATGTGTTTTGAAAAATAAAAGAGAAGTTTTTCTTTCATAGTTTGTTCGTCGAACCTTGTATAAATCTCTTTCATCAAAGAAAGAAGAGTTTCATATGAATGTAGCCAAGTGTTCTATTGATTTATTTTTGCGTCAATAACATCATAAGTTGCAATTCCATTTTACCCTTGACTTAAGAATATCCATTAAAATTAACTGCTAAAACTAAAATGAATTAGAATTTTTTGATTTGTCATAGTTACCTCAACTAGTGTAGGTCATTTAGGGCATTGGAATAGGTGTGTGGAGAGTTAACTCTCCAAGGCCACTCTAAATTTAAACATATAAGATGATTAAAAGAGTGAAACCTAGTGTTGTTAAGTTTTCCATGAAAACTCTTCTCTTTTGGGAGTTAAGCATGAGGGCGAGTGAAGGAAGGCAAGAGAGATACCCGCTCTCCTACTTGTTAGATCCTGACCAAAGACTATTCCGCCTGACTTCCGATATGAACTGGTGACCTTAGTTTCCATTCCTAGGGATTAAACATGTGACTACAGGGGAAATACCCATGGTACCTGAGGCAGACGTTGTATCACTCTCATTAGTATTTTTGGAGGGTGCCCTTGGGAAGCTGGGGTACTTCCATTAGCAAATGATTTTTTCTGGGGGTCAACCTAACTATTTCTATTACCTTCACTGGTAGGCTTGGGCTGTAATTATCCCAAAATATCTTTGGAAGGTCCTTTACTTTTATTTCTTGTATTTTGGTGTCTTGTCCTAATCACCTAAAGTGGAAATACCTTGAAGCATCTTGATTGGTTGCATCTTTAGGGACAATTTTGTGAGTGCTCTTTGCTCCTAGATTGCCATAGATTTATAATTTTTTGAGTCTTTACAAGTTCTCTTAATAATCAAAAGTGGCTTATCGACCAGTTTGATGGTCCAGGAGGCTTCGTGGGATCTCACCTACAAGTGTTGAGCCTTCTTCTAGAAGGCATAGGAGAAATTCTGCTGGTGATTTTCAACCAGTAGTCGAAAATGCATCAGAGCTTGATCCTCCACTTCAGGCTATAGTTTCACAGGGTGGATCTAATGTAAGTCATTATTTAGAGAGGAAAACTCCAGTCCCTTTTAGGGTTCTCTTCCAGTCGGAAGACGAAGTTAAGGTTGAATATATTCCTGAGTCCCTTGTGACTCCTTCTTTGCATCTTCCTCCAATTATCTAGATGTTCTATTATACGTTGGGACCCAGACTCACGGACTGACAAGCCCTGGTATTTATCATCCTTTCCGTTTGATGGCCACTCCTGGGAGAAAAAATCCAGTTATGAGTGCGACTAGTGTGCATACTCCTCTTTCAATTCAAGGAGGAGATACTATTGCTATATCTACTATGACTCCTAATACTGAAATATTTGAGTCTACCTCCATTCCATTTTCGAGTGGGGGCACCCAATATTTTTCTTCCCACACTGGTTCCTTCCATTTTGGGATGCCTTCTAGTTCAATTCCCTGGGTTCCTCTAACCGTCTCATCTGTTGTTTCCACAACTATGAGTTATATGGCTAGTGGTTCAGCCTCTTTCTAGGGTTTTCCTTTTGAAAGTGATCATATACTTCATCCCAACCCTTCTTTAGGATCACTCCCTTTCTCCACCCAAGGTGAAGGTTATAATCCTTTTCAAGGATGGAATAACCCTACTTTTAGTGGTTTAGGAGTCGGGAATCAATTCTTTTTTTATGAACAGGGGAACATGCCTTACTCCTTCATAAGTACCTTTCTGGGTTATTCTCCCTTTGCCAATGCGTGGAACCCTTACCAAACGGCTCTCCTCTCCTTCTCATACTTTTCTTGGGGGAAATGTTCTTGGTTATGGTAACCTTTCAACAGGAGGTTGTCAAACTCTAAATTTTTTTGAACCACAAGGTTTTACATACGATTCAGTTTCTTCTAAGAACAATCCTCAGCAACCTGGTGCCTCTACAAATCGAGGATATTCTTTTCAAATGGTTGGGAATCCTACTCATGGTGGATGGAATTCACAAGCTCCTCTGCACTTACGATTTGTGGAAACCCTAAATTTTTCAGATCTCTCAAAATTGACAAAACGATCTAATCCGATATAATCTGGCTTGGCCTCTGGTTCCCACCCAACTTCCATTAGATATTCCAAAATTTGAAGGAAATTCTGGGGAGGATCTAGTTTACCATACAACAACATTCCATTTATTGTGTTCATCTAACTCCATAATTGACGATTCAATTAGGTTGAGATTGTTCCAATGCACCTTAACTAGAAACACTGCTAAGTAGTATATAGAGCTTAGTGAGGGTACGTTTGCTTCATTTGGTGAATTGGCTACTATGTTTTTGAATGATTTTTAGTTGCCCATTCGATATGATGTTGGAATTGAGCTATTGGCTAGTTTCCAACAAGATAAGGCAACTCACATTTCTAACCATATTCAGGAATGGCGAAGAAGGAAGAGGCTCATCAAAGCCAATATTCCTAATGAATTCCTTTTCAAATGGTTTCTAAAATCTCTACAACCAAAAATTTGTAAGGATGTATCGCTCTCCAAGGTATTCACCGAAGAACATGCTATATTTAGAGCCCAATAGTTAGAACTTATTTATTCTTAGTTTGGGGTTCTTGAAAAGATTTTTCTTGATGCTCCTGGATCCAAGATTGATTTAGCCAAACCGAAGCTAGGTCTCCATGTCAATGGGATAGTTGGATCGGTCGATAACAACATGGCTAACTTTTTAAGTCAATTACAACAATTGTCTTTACAAACTGCTTCTTCGATTCAAGAATTGTCATCAATGTCTATGCCTTCTTAATCTTTAACTATTAACGTTGTCCAAACTTCTATCCCCAAAGGAAATCAACAATCCGATGGCAAGAAAAAGGGACATGGTAAGAAGAAAGATAAGGATTGGAAGGGTAATGCGAACAAACCCAGTAATAATACTAAGGAGGGTGAAAAGGAGTCCAAAATGAAAGTTAGGTTTTGTTACAAATTATGCAATGGAGACCATTTAACTCATATTTGCCTAAAGATTTAGGATGCTCAGTGCTTTTTAGTGTAGCAAGGTTCTTCTAGATCCTAGGCTATTCTGACTAACCCTTTTCCCTAAGGGCAACAAATGTTTGTTGTCGTGACTGCTAATACCGAAACCCGACGGGGGGCAACTAAGAAGGGGAAAATCCATCGAATGTATACATGGTGAGTTCTCATGTTGATGTTGCTAAATGATCACATGATTATGGTGAAACAAAATCCTCTAAGGCTAAGGCTGCTCCTGATGTTCTAGATCCACTCCATATTGAGAGGTCTGTAGTTCAGCCTATACCTCAAATACCGAAAGGCTCTCTAAAACATTTGATGATTAACCCTAATGCCAGGGTTGCCCAGAACTACTACATTGTTGAAGATCTAGCTCAAAGTCCTTGTCTGATGTCTGCGTTAGAGGTACTCCAATTGTGTCCATCACAAAGGAGTGCGCTGCTCACTGCAATAGGGACAATATATCCAAAAAACTATCTTATTGTTACATCTAACATGTCAAATATTAAGAAGAGACTACCTCATCACATTGCTTTCCAGATTAAATCTAGATATCGAAAGACGAATATGTTTTGAATCATAGTTGATGAGGGATCTTCCACTTGTGTCATGTCGATTTCATGTTGGGAAGCTATCAGATCTCCTCAAGTTGTTCCTTCACCTACTCTCTTGACTGTATTTGATACTCATTCTCATAAGCAACATGGAATTATTCTAGCCTTTACCGTCTATGTTGGGGGTAAGGTGGTCAATATCGTGGTGGAAATAGTCGATGTGAATTTGGATTATAATCTTATATTGGGATGAAATTGGATTTATGAAATGGATGCCATTGTATCATCCTTATTTCACATCATATTCTTTCCCCGTGAAGGGAGGATTGTTACTTTTGATTAGATGGACTATTATCCAAAAGAATCCAATTCATCCTTTGATTCTTATGTTCCCTTGGTGAATAATCCCAAGTAGCCTATTGAGAATTTAGGAGTCAGAATATATTCATCGTTGATGGGTACTTTTGATATTTCTTCTCCTATCGCTCAAATAAGTGCCATTTCATCATCCAAGGCCCTTTCTCGAAAAGATTTCATCGAAGCTCATTATTTTTCAGATCCTTGGTGCTTACCCTCTTCCACTACCACAATAGAAGAAGGGCAATTAGGGGGAATGGCATATCCCATGTCTGCAGCTAAAATTGCTTACCAATTTATAGTTAACACTCCAGATTCTGATCCTACTCCTCTTTCACTAGAGGATTTGGATGGAGATGTGGCTCCCACTTAGAATCTTGACTCTACTTCTTCTATGAGTTTCCTTGATATTGTTTTACCATCTGAGGAATAAATCCTAGAAGAAATGGCGCGTATAGAAAGATCGTGGGATGATTTTCATCATCGGTCATATTTTCTCCCAGACTTGCATGAAGTAGAATCAACTTTGTCTATCCCTTTGTCAGCTAGTGGTGTTCACACAATTTTAAAGCCTTTGGCTCCACCACAGGTTTCCGCCTAAGATAAAACGTATGTCATTTCAAAAATAGTTCCAGTGAACATCTTTAGGAATCCTAATATAATAGAGAATGTTTCCATTGGAGTCGAATGATCCCCTGAAGAAATTCAAATTTATATTGATCTTTTCAAAGAGTTTTGTGATGTGTTTGCTTAGTATTATGAGGAAATTCCTAGAATTAATCCATCTATAGTCCAACATGAGATCAAGAGTTACATGAATGTGAAGCCTATACGACAAAATCTTTGGCCGGTAAACCCAAAGAAAGTGGCAGCTATCAAAGCCGAGGGTGAGAAGTTGCTTAAGGTGGGTTTCATAGACCCCGTTCCATTGATTGAGTGGGCTCAAATCTAGTCCCAGTTGATGAAAAACAAGAAACAATCTGCGTATGCATAGAATTTAGGGATTTAAATAAGGCTTATCCAAAAGGTAAATTTCCCACACCTTTGATTGATCAAATTATTGATGAATGTGTAGGAAATGATATTTTCTCCTTCATGGATGTTGTTTTGGGTTATAATCAAATTATTATTTGTCTTGAAAATCAGCATAAGACAACTTTTATCTTACCCTAGGGTACCTTTGCTTACAAAAAGATGCCTTTTGGCCTTAAAAATGCTGGAGCGAATTTTGAGCGGGCCATGTACTATGATTTCCATGATATCAAACTTATCAACGAAGCTTATTTTGATGACCAAGCTACTTGCTCTCGAAATATAATTGATCATCCTCATCATCTTCGATTAATTTTGTAGCATTGTTGTCTTTAGAAAATCTAGTTAAATCCGAATAAATGTGTTTTTGTTGTCACATATGGTCAGTTATTGGGATTAATAGTGTATAATTAAGGAATTCACATAGATCCTTTCAAGGTTTAGGCAATACTTTAATTGCCTTCCCCGTCTACCATCCGTCAACTTCAAAGTCTCAAGGAAAAGCCAATTCTTGAGGATATTTATCGTCAATTATGCTGATATCACAAAGGGATTTATGAGATTGTTGAAAAAAGGAGTTCCATTTCTATGGGATGATTTTGCTCAACCCTTGTTCGATGCTTTCAAAAAAGCATTGAACTCTGCTCCTTTACTGGGTCTAGTTGATTATAGCAGGGATTGCTTCTTATATCTCACTGCGACATAATCAATCATAGGTATGTTTTTGGTTCAGGAAGACGATGCCCTCCATGAGAACGTGATTTATTATCTAAATCGAGGCTTTGTAGGTCCTAAATTACGATAAACTCCTGTAGAGAAATTAGCTTTGGCAGTTGTTCTTACTCTCCAGTGACTTCAACACTATATTATGCTTAGATTTTTTTTTGTCTTAGCGATTGCTTACCCATTATAGTTTGTTCTCAGTAGGTGAGTGATTGGGGGAAATTATAACAGATGGATTTTTATTTTTCAAGAATTCGATCTCAAGTTCTTATTAGCCAAATCTAAGAAATCTTTAGTATTTGCATAATTAATATTAGAGTTTCCTTGTGAAGAAGAAATGGTATATGAGGAATCATTCTGTGACGAACATCTTTTCCTTATTTCTTCACAAGATTCTTGGTATGGAGATTGTGATTTCTGCTGCTTTAGGTTGAATTATGCTCACGGATTGGCCTCTTATGTCACTCAGTTGATTCCTGTCACTTTAGCCTTTACTGATAGTATCATCCGTCCTTTAAAGATGGGAATGGGTGCTATTAGTTTCATGTCGTAGTATTGAAGCAGAGGACCCTTGGGAGGTACCTCACTTCCCCTCTATATGGGAGACCATGTTAGATAATTAAATCCTTTCGAGCTACTAAGTCTTTCTTTACTCCTGTCAGAATCGACCCTGATTCTGTGTCATAATGAGCCTTTCTGGATCAGCCCATTCTAGGTTTGAATGCACCACCTGTTTTCTTAAAAGCCACAGCTGCTGACCCATCATGCCTTTAAAGTCTTGCACTACACAATCGATGCCCTGATATGCTTGGTGATGTCCTTATGGTGTAATATAGGGGACTTACTGGTGTTGGCCCCTATCACTAAAACATTTGCGAAACATGTGAGTCTCAATCCCTTTTAGTCCCCTTTGCTTCGTTGCCTTTCTATAATATCCTTCATATGACCGGGGTCTTGAACCAGGTGTTTAGCTTGAAGGCACTAGAGCCTTTAAAAGCCTATCCAAGGGCCTTTTTCCTTTAATACATGAAATTCCCCACTTCGCCAATTTCTGATGTTTTCCATTGATATTTCCTCTAGACCCTTGTGATCTCCGATCTGTGGGGTTTGGCCTACCAAAGGTATCATAATCGTCATACAAGAGAGAGAGTTGAGGATGAGTGATTTTTGAAGGGGGCCATGAGTGGCAAGTGGTAAGTGAAGGGGGGATGCGAAATGATATGAGAGGGACATGTAGCGGAGAGACTTGGCAAGGAAACATGGCCGAGGGGGTGGGGCCAAAAAGGCCTGGGTGCCGTTGATAGGGTCAGAGTCATTCTGGGTCGTCCAGAGATGGGGGGTGTTGAATGAGCATGCGGCCTTTGCAAGGGACGAACCTGACAACTTTTAAAATCCATTGTATATAATATCGCGTCTAGGGAGTTCTTGCATATCGCAATTCCAGGTCAGAAGGGACCTCAGTGTTGGACGGGCTTTTCTTTTTGCAATCCCCGATTGCAACTCATGATGTCATCAATACCACGTGACACCTCCTAAGTGGTGACATGTGTCACCTAGAAATGCCCCCATAAGACCCCTGAAAATGTTGAATCTGTGTGCCACATGTCCTTTGTACTGCCATGTCATGTTGACATCAGCTACCATGTCATTCATAAGGACCAATGGTATTTCACCACGTGGCCCCCTGGAGGAGAGAGAAAAAGGCTCATCCATCCCTACTTTTACATGGATTTCCTTTGTTATATGTTTTCGGCCTACCCCAATGATTACACTATTATCGCAACATAGCGATATTGCCAGGTTTTTAGAGTTGTATCCCTGTTGGGATTCCGATTCACCGATTACGATGCCCTGGACCCTAAAACCCCCCGATATGCCCGATACGTGGATAGATAAAACCCATTGATATACGATTTGCAATATCGGTAATCGACTGATCCTAACTTCAGGTGCCTTCCTCTTTGTAGCTGCTTTAGTAATCCCCAATCTATGATTTGTGATGAGCTTGACCCTCAGCTAATTTTCCTTTGTTTAGTGGGCTTGAAAGGTTATCATCAGCCTGCTCTAACTTCTGATCCAAGAGTCTGATTTTCGACTTCCACCTACCGTTGGAAAGCTCGTTCTGAGCACTATGAAATGGAGAGGATCCGATTTAGCTTTGATCTCTTCTATGGCCTAGAATATGGCTTCTAACTTCATTTCTCTTTCGCAACTTTGATCAACTGAAAAATCATAATGTAGTGAGTGACAACACGATGGATGATCTGGTATATCTAGGGTTCTCTGATGGTGCTAGTCGACATACTTGGAATTTGGCTTTTGTGTCTTAGGTGATTTACTATCAATCTGATTAGTTATTGGTTTCAAGAGGGATATGTATCAACCCTGCTTCAAACAATGTTGCCGAATATACTATTGTTGTTAACTTACTATCTAAAGTAATATCTCTTGGTATTGATTCATTAGTAGTATACTTGGATTCACAATTGGTGGTGTCTCAGTTAAACAACATCTATCATGTGAGAGATCCTTATTTATATCACCAATTTCTGAGAGTGCATTTATTACAAAGATCATTTAATTTTATCACATTTATTCATATTCCACGATCATAAAATTCATTTGTTGATTCCATAGCTAACGAGGCATTAGATTGGAATATTAATCATTCATACAATTAAACTAAAAAATAATAAAAAATAATCTTTATATATGTTCATCACATCATGAAACCCTCTATAGATAGATAGAATTCATATGTTCAAAATATTATACATAATTTGGACAAAAATGTCCTACAAAATTAGGGCTTAAGCCCAATCATGTCTATCAAAAAAATCAGGACATCTTTAATATATATCTGTGGGCCCTACCCTGTATATGCATATCAAAAGAAAAAGATGGAAATATCCACCCGTTAGAAAAGTCACACCCCGTCTCGTGGTACTCCTACCACATGTCTTTACATTGGCTTTGGTAGATCCTCTATTGCTTCCATAGGTACCTGGTGAGTCAATCTCTCCAAGTTTCTCTGTACAGAATGGAGAACTCTCTTAGTCTCAGCTGCGGCACCCTCTGTGTCTCTTCCACGATGCCTATGCCTGGGTAGACCCTCAGGTCTTACCAGTCCCACATCTATATCGTGATCAAACAATTTTGCAAGAACTTTTGTCTCATCAAGAATAATTTCAATTCATATTTTTGAAATCGAAAAAAAATCAAATAACATTAAAAACTTAAAAACAATTCTACCAATGGCACCCCAAGCAGCATTGGGTGGAAGCACTAGATCTAGATCCCCTCTGAAATCCATGCCTGCATAGGGGTATTCCTCGAATGAAATGACTATTCCTCCCACGAAAGGAAAAAAATTGTGATCAAATGTCATTCTAGGGACCTCACCACCTCCTAGTCTCTTCATTAAGTCAGCCCATCTACCTATCCGTGGATCTCTTGGGCTACTGACGGTGGAAATCACTTTTGGTTGAAGTTCTGGTAGTCTCTCAAAGAAGAAAGTACAAAGAATAGTATCATACCCAAATAGTTTGGTATTAATCTTCTTGATGTAAGTAAGTTGTTTTTTAAGATTGGTTAGTAGGGTTGTGCACCAGTCAAAAAATGTGGTAAGGCAATCTACTACTAAGATAATTGTAACATGAGAAGCTTGGTGTAATGAGGCTAATCTTCCTACCCTCACAATGGTAAAAAGGAGAATATTTAGGGGCAGGCTTTCCACATGCTTGATTTGGATTTTTGTCCCTACCTTCTTGGGGTTTCCACGGTAATAAATACGAATGTAATCATCCACACTAAGTCTTCCTCGGGCCTTCCCTTGCAAATTTACTAGCTCTCCTCTCTGGGAAAGTCGAGTAATGATGTACATGTCTTCTACTTCAATATGCATGGGCATTAGATCAATCATGAATGCATCTTCTTCTGGATCGCAATAATTGAAGAGCATTCCTAAAAACCTTGTATTGGTTTTCATATTTGGCATTTTGAAAAACTTCAACAATCGACATCCTCTCAGTGCATCCAATGCTAATGGATCATTCATAACTTCATTATCTATTGTACCATGCCTTCTTTCCTTCCAAGTAATTGTCATCCTGTAGTTTCAAGTATTTTATCCATTGAAATATGTGATTTAAGATCTTTGAATGCAAGCACATGGGTTCACTTCATACATAGTCACATATAGGACTTCCAAATACGCAACTTCAATATACCCAACCTACAAACGCACGGAGTAAAAATCCAAAAATAAATTTCTTACGGTAAAATTATGGAAAAAATACTTGAAATCCATGAAATTTCATTAAGAAATTGAATTAGGATATTACCTGGAATATTGATAGTTGTTATCGCTAAGAAATTTGGTGGATTTTTATTGCTAGGTTTTGCTCCAGATCTCTTGCACTCAATTGTCTAAAACAAATACAAGGCTTGGTATGTCAAAAGGTCTATTTATAAGCTGTAATTTCGAAAACTTTAAAAACCCCACTTTCGCAAAGTTTATGTTTTATTTTTTTTAATTTTATAAATTTTGTGTCATTTTTGCTTTGAGTGATGGGATAGGTTGTTTTTTAGGTTAAATTGGAGACTTTGAGACATTTTTTACCACTTTTATTCCATGATCGCTCACCCATCATGGCAAGTATCTTTTTTGTCACTCGGATATAGGTTAGGGAAGATCACTTTTTCCATTGCACTATGCATTCTAGCCTCCATACCGCGACATGTCGCCATCAGGTGGACCCCATTGTGTTATGATTCTTAAACCATTTTCACTCGCTGAATTGTAAAATCATGACATGATGGTAGAGCCATCCTTTACTTGGGCTTCCTAGTTAGATCCTCGCTAGCATATATTGTCCATGCTACAAAGATTGAGTAGGCTCGGGATTCCTCTTTAGTCCTGCCATGAAGGTTCATTCCTTCTTCTTCATTATCTTTTTGGCTTTATACCCTAGAGGCTCCCACATGTGTAGTTGTATTGTTGCTTGCATGTTGACTATTTGTACCTTTTGGCCTTAAGCTGACTTCACTTGGACTCGTGTATAAGATAATTTTTTACCATGTCTTTCTACAAAATCAACCTTGCAATCACTTAGTCTTTGCAACTTGACACTTTATGCCATTGGAAAGAACATTCCTTTGAGTGTCATTGACCAATTTTGTTGCCTTACATTAAGAATAGGAATGTTACACTCCTAGGAACTAGTGCATCTGTATTTGTACACTCGTTCTTTCCACTATGGGATAGGCATTCTTTTATTATTTTCCAGGCTTTTTAAAAATGAAAAAGACAAAAAAATTATATATTCTAGAAAAAAGTGGGAACGATACTTTACTTCCTTATATGATGGAAACAAGAGTCAGTTCTATTGCCCTTGAACAAATCACTCAAATAAATTCTTTCCTCCATTGGGATGGGATTTAGTTTGACTTAGGAAAGCCATAACCTTGTCATTGAATCATTACTCCTCCAGTTGGTTATCTCTTCCAATCATAAGGAGAGTTTGTTTATGCCTCTTGCATGACAAAATTATACAAAGTTATCATATGCTTCCATACCGTCACATTTGAGTCGTGCTTTTATTCAAGGGAAGTAAACCTGAGTCAGGATTTTTGTAATGTCTCTTGACTCATTTTCAGTTAGCCATACCCAGTCTTTCAGACTTATGTTCAGTATCACATATGCTATTTGGTCCTGTGCTTGTGCTAGTTAATAAGATCTCCATTTACTCTTTGCTGGTGGGTCTAGTCTTATCGACTTCGACAAATTGATCTATGTGCAGGCATAGAGTGTAGGCATAGAGACACACCTGGCCCTATTTCAATCATTGTTAGATGACCTTGTCTTCAACATCGATCAATATCATGGGTCTCTGACTGAGTGGTTTCCCTTGTGTTTGACATTAGCTTACATTATCACACATTGAGATTCGTGTAGTACCTTGGTTTCCATTTGAACCTATTGGTGGATTCCTCACCTTTGTGTCATCTTTCATTATTGGTTGGTTCAGAGGTTTTCCGTCATGCACTAGCCACATCTTGTGTACGCTGGAAACGTGCTTCCTTATGGTTACTTCATCTTTCTTCGTCTGATTCCTTCCAAATTATTGGCCTACGGGTTGCACTCGCATTGGATTGATGTTGGATGCCTTAATGCCTTCCTTCCAGCAGACATTTTCCCATCAAATCCAACTCATTTCTCTGGGAATAACGTCTAAAGTCCTTTTTTTAGTACCATAGGGTTTGCATTTATTAGTGGCAGATTTCTTCACTATCGACAACGAAAATACATCAATGTCTCTTGATTGATATATTCTCTCAAGTGTTCAACTTCAACTCATTTATTCACACTTGTTAGATTGTACTGAGGTACTTTGACTCTCATCATCATTAACGGTGAGTTGTCTCGCATTTATTAACCACATACATCAATGACAGGTAATCAAACAATTTCTCACATGGTCAACTTCAGCTCATTTATTCCCATATTGTAGAAATGTACCATGGCGGTTGGTGAAAACCTCAAGTTGCACCAACATTTTTTGGTTCACTTGTCATTTCCTCCAGTTTGCAATCAATGACACCATCCACCTTATATGTTGTAGTTCATCATAGAAAAATTTAATATTTTGGCACCCGAGTTGCATGCAATAGCATTATTATACTTTTTGAGTTGGTACTTTGAGGATCAGTTATGTGACATCAGTGATCATATATCTCCTTCAGTATCATTGATCGGTTTTTTTATACGTGATATTGTGACATGGCCTTGATATGTACTTTTGCGGTTATGGTAAGATGGTACACTATGTATTTCTCATTTTCCTTTGTACTTGTATACATATTGGAACCACTCTAAACTTGATATGCGGACGCACTTTACTATCTCAAAGCATGGGTATGCATGCCTTAGACATGAGCTTTCTTTCTTATCTCTTTCACTAGTTTGGCAGGTTCGAATCTGGTGATCTCCTCCCAAATCCTCGTATGATTCTTTCTATACACCTAATACATTTCGACCATCATGTACCCCTTCTGATCTCATATATTAGGGGACATATGTTATAGCATTATTTATCACACTTATATCCTTGATGCTCTGAGTCATGGCCTTGGGCAGCCCTTTCCCTTCAGACTTGGTCCATTTACTAAAATACATTATTTTAAATTTCATATGCCACTATGCCCTTCAAAATGTGTTGCACATGTGGGTCCAACTATACCCAACCCACGTATATTATTTGAAATATAAAAAAAAATATAAAATCCCTATTTTATGTGTGGGGTTTAAGGGTTACACTAGAAGCCTACCTACAGGAGCCAATGGCCTAACTGTATCCCAATTGAAACAACTATTTTTATGTGGTATAAATACACCTCATGGGAAGGCCTAAGGGGAGAGATAGATAGGATACTGATATTATATCCAATTGGTCCCTAATCAACTCTAATTTATCCATGTGCCTCCTGCACTCTCAGCTATAGGAAACTCGTGTTTTCTCATAGAGATGTCCATCTCCTTTATATAGGATCTATGTGTATGCATTTGAAAGAGGATTGTCGATGCTAAGGATGGATGGATCCGGAGGAAGGTTTCTCTTGGAGCCATGGTCGAATCAAGTTGTATTCTTCCACATTCTTTATAGACATCAAGAAAAAAGCAATGTCTTTTTCCTGATGTGATGACTTTTATGCTTTAACTCATGTTAAGATCTAATTATGTATGATCTCATTCTTTATATCTATATGCTTATATGATCTAACATTCATATCTTGAACATGCTTTGAACTATTCCTAGTATATGTGCTTTTTTTGGAATGAGTTGCTGGTTTTGAAGCATTGGCAGAAGTAGAGGGTTTGGACCCTACGGGAACATCCTCAAACATAAGACCTACGGGTACTATATCTTCATTCCACTTTAGTATTTTAAGCATTAGGGTTCCTTGTTTGCTTGTTTCTTGTTGGTGTATGCCCTTCGATCAGTTGGGGTTCTCAACCCAAACCCTAGGGTGTTTTATCCCATAACATATATACATCTTCATGTGGAGCACACAAACATATATAGGTGCACGTACTCTACTTTACACCTCTTTGGAATTGAATATGTGATCAACCATTAGTGCCAGTTAAATTGTATTGATCTTAAAATATTTTATTTATGAATGAGATAACTTTTATTTATTAATATATTTTTTAGAAGTTGTTTTATATTTAAGTTAATTATAATGATTTAAAAAAAAAGAAACATAACAATAAGGTCTTTGTGAACCTGTAGTCTACCACTTGTGAAACCAATGGTAATGTAGCAAACTTTGTGCAGTATCTTAAAACATATTCTTGACTAAAGATGTTTAGATGGTTTATAAAAAATAGATAATTTCCTACTAGACTAGTATATTGGAGTCAATGAAATATGAAATATATGTTATAGCACAAAAACTATTGAGGCTTAGGATTAAGAAGCAACATGAAAAATTAAGTAGAGACAAAGGGTTCCATATCTATTGGCTATGTAGCTTATTTAGACCTAGTACCTCCATAAAAATAACATGTAAATGATTGTTTTAGTTTTCCAATATAGGTCAATTTTATGGAGGTACTAGGTCTAAAAGTATTTTATGTGACCCATGTCGGACACCCACATTGAAACATCTATCATTATCTCTAAATTAGAGAGGCAATGCTTGTCCTAACTTTCTTCCACCTTATCGTGTGGAGTTCCTACTCAACCTTTATTGGAATATTGTATGAAATAAATGAGAAGACGATTATTCTACAAATCTATCTCAAGAGATGCTTTTACCCACATGACCTCATCTTCCATGTCATCGCTAACCACAAAGAGTCATCAAAGTACCAGAAAAATAAATTGGTGGAGGGGAGAGATATTATGGACAAAACATCAGGATTGAGGCATAGAGTAGGAGAAGGATTATGCTTAGATAGAGGGTGAAAGGGTATCCTAAGGAGAAAGAGAGGGTGTAAGGCTTAAGAGCATAGGGAGGTTGGGAGGAAGAATGGGTGGAGAGACAACTAATTTTACAAACATATTGAGCAGGAATGCTTAACAAAAGAGTAGGGATGCCTAGACAACAAGGATGGAATGTATAAATGTTTTTAGCAATAATCAAAATATTTTTTTGAAATGAGTTGTGCAACAATATTGTACAAGATGGGAAGACATCATAACTACGTGTGAGAATGAGGGAGTAACTACGAAGGATAATGTCCAACATTGTAACTAGAATGATCCTATGTGAGCTTGGAGGTGGGCTCTATTAGGTAGATGAGGGATGTTTGGGCACATATTATTCATTCATTACCCAAGGTGATTGTTGTCTCAGCTCCATCTCATGTTTCACACCCTTTGTCACCTAATCGAGAGACTATTTCTTGTTTTTTATTTTTGTTTTTAATGCTACTTCTATTATTACCATTAATACAATAACACATCACTCTCATGTCAGAATGTAAAAGCGATCTCTTTATACAATAAATGGTGATATATTTATATAATAAATGGTAGAAATAACACGCACACACAAACATGGAGAGAGAGAGAGAGAGAGAGAGAGAGATTGATTTTACTTATGATAGACATTAAAATATTTTTTTGTTATTAACGATGGAAACAATGACACATTTTACCCTTTGGTTATTGAAATTGCATTAGATTTCAAGAAACAAAAAAAAAGGTTTAAAATTAACAATCTTAAAAATTAATTACACCACTAACATGTCTAATTTTTATTAACATTTCCAGAATTGTAATTTAATTGTCAATAATTATTAAGTGGATGGTATGGATTTAAGCTACACAAAATATTCTATAATATTATTAGTAGTATTGACCAATCAAGGGTTCAAATTTATCTCCAATGTAGTTATGCCATTTTTCCTTTTAACTAAATTGATTACTTATGTTGATAAACCTGTCTTTTTCATAATAGAGCTTCCAAAATTTTAATTTAATTATCAATAATTATTAAGTCAATGATAAAGATTTAACCCATGTATAATATTATAAAATATTATTAGTAGTACACAGAAATGAAAGGATGAGATTCATTTCGATAGTAGTTATTAATTTTTTTCCTTTTAATTAAATTCATTAATTAAAAAAATAACAAGTGTCATATAAAATGAGTTATGGTTTTTTGGGCATGTTGTATTGATAAGCCATGCTATTGGCTTATGGTATTGTAACAAAGTCTCTTTATAGTAAGAATCTCTATGATAAAGTGGGGGTGAATCTCCATGGATAAGAATCAAAATCTTGTTACATGTTTTTTTCAAATGTATATATGTTTATGTTATATATTAATTATTCGTATCATTTAGAATAATAATAATTATTTTATTCCACAGGGCATAAAACAAATGATGATGGGGTGTAATGTTAAGGGTTTGTACTATTAAGGGTTTGTGTGGCCTAAGATGGGTGTTATCCTTTGGTGATTTTGACTACTTATATGCCCTCAGTTCATGGTTTCTCAAGGCTCAAGTAAAGCCTCAAGTAATCTCTGGAGAACTTAGAAAACTTGACAAAAAAATAAATTATTTTGAACAAAGTTATAATTCAATTAATTCTTATGATTTTTTTAATTTTAAAAACTTCAGATGTACAATAGAGTAAGTGTTTTTAGGCTTATTATGAATTTATTCCTATCTGCATTTACCAACCATTTAATTTGTATGGATGTGCTAGTTAACAAAATGACATATGAATATAAGTGTCATATGAAATAGGTTATGAGATTTTAGGGATGTGGTATTAATAAGCCATGGTGTTGGCGCATTGTGAGTGGATCTGTCTTCTTCCATCTAATAAATGGGATAAATTTGGTTTAGGCTCCTAGTCACCAAAACAAACGTATATATCAATTATTTTTGGTTAATAATAATAATAGAGAAAGTTCTAATTTTCCTAATTTTTGACATTTTTAAAATTTTTGCAACGTGAGATGTAGTTTTCATATTTATCATGTATTGATGCCTATCAACGATCCATTTAACTTATATGGTTGTGCTAGTAATAATATGATTGTAAGACTACAAACTGTGTGACTTGTACACTATCTCAAACCATTTTTTAATTAATGATTATAAAATAACTAATTTTAGAAATGAAAAACCTTTTTTATTTTAATAAATCTAAAATCAACAAAAAAATATAAAGAATGACGTTAATATATAATACATTTCATAGTTATTAAACGTTTTAGATTTTTCCATCAAATTTTCACAACACAATTTTTTCTAAGATTTTTATTTTTCTTTGTTTAAAATGTGGTTTTGAATGCATAAATATATTTATGGCCATAAAAATCCCATGGAGAATTTATATTGTGAATATTACATATTTCAAACTTACAATTCCAACAAACAAAGTTACCAGCTTAATGAGAATTGTAATCTCAAGATGAGAACACTAGCCCAAAAAATCTCTATTTTTGCACAAAAGACGTGAATAACTGTCCCAAAAGATAAAAGTGTCAATGTTGAAAAACATTTTTTTTGGTTAAAATTGAAATTTCTTTTTAGAAACTATATTGAAAACCAATTTTTGTGTGCAATAAACATGAAAAAGAACTATGAAATTAAAAATATTGATACAACATGATGCTATATCAACAATTTTTTTGCATTAAAATTCCAATTTTTTTAACAATGTCATTAAAAACTAAAAAATTTGTGCAAGAAACATGAAAAAACACCTTGAAATCATAAAGAGTTGATGTTATATAAACATTTTTTGTTGTTAAAATTCCATTTTTTTTAGCAATGACATTAAAATAAAATATCGTGACTTCGACAAACCTTAAAATTCCAATAGTTTTTAATGATAGTGTTAAATATTAAATGTCATGTCTCAAAAATGCCTAAAAATTCTAACAATTTTCAACCATGGCATTAAAGATAAATCTCATGACTAAAGGAACCTTAAAATTTCAACATTTTTCAAACATCATGTTACATATGAATACCATGACTCCAAAAAGCCTTTACTTTTTTACATTTTTCAACCATTGCATCAAGGATAAAATATAATGACTCCAAAAAAAACTTAAAATTTCGACATTTTTCAACCATGGAATTAAAACAAAAAATCATGACTATAAATAACCTTAAAATTTCGATATATTCTGATACTAAATATCATGGCTAAAAAAACGTAAAAATGATTAGCTAAATCAAAGAGTCATTATATCAGATGCCGAAAGTATAGCTTGTTTAAAACCTTAGCCTAAGACAACTTGGCACATTCCTACGAAAACTTAAAAATCGACCATCAAATTCACACGTAGTGGAGGAATATTTGGCCCATTCAAATGAAAAAGTAAAAAGAAATCATCAAAGTTGGATACAATGGAGAAAAACTTGATTAACTGTAAATAAAACTTAAGAATCAATTATCAAATTAACACATAGTGAGTTTGAGTTACTAATTGGACATCGACACAACCCTTGCAACCAAATAAATAAATAAATAATTAAAATCATAACAGAAAGAAAAAAAAATTAAAAAGTAAGAATAAAATAATAAAAATAAAGAATTCAATTCAATTCCACTAAAACATTAAAAAAAAATGATTTAAAAATTTAAACAAAAAATTTCAATCATAAAAGAAAATTAAAAAGAAAAAACAATTAAAAACTAATTTATTTTTTTCAAAATAATAAAATATTACACCAAATTTTAAAAAAAAATTATAAATAATAAAAAAACATATTAAAATACCATTAAAAAAAATCGTAAAATATCAAACAAATTGTAAAATTGATTAAGATAAGTTATCCAAATTAGAATTTAAAAAATAATTAAGAAAAAAAACTTGGGTGGTCTCCCACCCTTCTCAACACTAAAGGGACAATGGTAGATTAGTTGGAGAGGCGCCGAGGCCAGAGCATTGATTCCTGGAATCGACCCTCACCAAACCGCCACCAATATGGTAGGACGTGTTTCACCTTATTTTTTTTAAATCAAATTTGTCAGATGTTTAATATTTATTAAATTTTTAATTTATATTTCTAATTTGTTTTTATATTATTTTTTGTTTTTTTTAATATATATATATATATATATATATATATATATATATATATATATATTATAATTTATTTTTTTTAAATATATAATTTTTTTATTTATTAAATTTTTTAATTATGTCTTTTTTTTTCCTTTTTCTAATTTTTTTTTTCATATTTGATTTTTTTCCCAATTTATTTCTTTCTTATTTTCATTTTTGAAACTTTTTTTTTTAAATATAATTTTAATAAATTTTAGGTTCTTTTTCTGTAAGCTTGGGAAGACTACATTTTGATAATATCCAATATAGCAACCTAATCAAGGTGGGGAATTGAACCGACAACTTCACATCAAGGAGTGCCTTAACAAAGCACTTGGTCACTATCTATCTATGACTTCGTGGGCAAATAAATTTGGTTTTAACTAGGTCATATTCTTTTACTTAATTAATTATTTTTTCTTTATTTTTGTTACTTGTTTCATTTTTTTTCTAAATATTATCGAATTTTTCAGTGTCAATTTTTCTTCTAAATTTTTTTTTGTTTGTTTTCAATTTTGTTTTCATTTTTTTTTAACAATTTATTTTAAAATTTTAATTTTGACCTCTTTTTGGTTAAAGTTGTTTTATTATTATTATTATTATTATTTTACTTAAAATTTTATGTGAATCATTATTTTGGGATTAAAAAAAAAATGTCTTTAATCATAAAATTTATAAAATTTGTTATTTTTCAACTTTTTCTATTCAAAGGTTTACATAAAAATCATTTATCTATCATGTAATGTTTAGCAAAAGGTCCCAAAATCTGTGCTTTTTTAATTATAGCCATATGCAAAATGTGTATTTCTCGTTAAGTGTTTAAAATTATTATTTTTTTAGTGATGATTAATTTATGTGTATTGAAATATTTATTAATGACACATAAGTATATTAGAAACCTTAATTTCAAAATATTAATCTTATTATTATTATTTCTTAACTTTAAAAAGAAAATTGGAACTTCATTATAAAAATACATTGCAAAGAAAAACAAAAAAACAAAAAAATTGAAAACCACTTAAAAACAAACATTTGGGGAAGAAATCAAAGATGAAGAAAATGACAAATTGAAAAATAATTAAATAACAAAAAAAATAAAGTGTGCATAATTATGCATAACAAAATTTAAAGTGTCAAAAATATGCCCCCTCAAGGAAGGTTGATGTTGCATCAACACTTCTGAAAATCAAAATGAAAATTACCAACATTAAAAAAAGAAGACATACTCACTAAATAAATATGCCCCCGAAAAAAGGTTGATGGTACATCAACACTCTTCAAATTTGGCATGAAAATCACCTCCATTGAAAAAAAAATGTCCATACATAATACAGAAGGAAATTTAAAGTGTGAAAAATATTCTTCTCTAAAAATAAGGTTAATGTCACATCATGATTTGACGCAACATCTTAAAAAAATGAGAACCCACATCGATGGGGGTGACAGAATAGAGTACAGGTCACAGGGCCTGTTGCAGACAAGATATATGTGTGCAATGTGTGTAGCAATGGTGAATGGCAGTTAAGACAATTGGTGTTAGAGGCGACAAAGCCTCGAGAAGGTGGGTCCATGTGTTAAACTACATTACTTATTATTTTTTCTCTGTTGGTGTATCCTGGGTATGAGCGAGAGTAACAAAGGAACATTTGTCTCAATGTGTGCATGGGTTTCCACCCTGTACATGCTAGTTTCATGCAGTTGTCGAGCAAACTATGCTTCTGGGAGTGAAAAATTGGAATCGTTGGTGCACTGTGTGGGATCATGAAAAATCAGTTGGAAGGTGTCTACATTAGCTTTGGTTAGTTTTGACTTCATGCATCATCGGGTTTTCGAAGCCCATGGAGCTTGGGCATTGACCTGAGTCCAATAATCTTGGTGCTAATTTGGTAAGTGGTCTGTTAAGGATTTTGATTTTTTCTAGAAAATTACTTTGCTTCAATTAAGGTTGGGTGACCCCTGAATTCTTACATCACTCTGTTTAATTTTCAAGTCTCTTTGTTGAATAAAACTAAGCTTAGGCATGACTAGACCTAGTGTTCTAAGTACTGGGAGGTTGGTACTAAAAATCATGTTTATGGTAATGTTTTTATTCAGGGTTTTCTCATATGTTTCTATTATTTTCTTAATCCCAGTAGGGGTAAGCTTATGTTGGGTTTTAAAGTAGGGAGCTCGAGGTTTTAAATTGACAGGCTAGTTATTTATGTTGGATGAATATTGAACCCTTTGAGTATACTATAGTGGGTGTGTCAACAATAGTTTTGTTGAATTTTGGTTTTGGTGTTTGGCGACCACATTAGAGATGTTAAGGTAGATGGGAAGGACCAAGAGAGGAGTGGGGCCCCATGGTAAACCTACAAACTAAGATGGTTACGTGGCATCTAATAAGGAGCATGGCACTGGGGCCGCAACGTCAATAGAATATTTGGTTTAGTCACCAAGTCAGCTAGACCAACCCCCTTTCTTGGAGTCCCTTATGGCGCATATGAGAAGTATGATGGGTACATCAGAGGAGATGAGTCATCAAAGACATGGGGATAGGAATGGAGTCAACTCATTCCTCAACGACTTGCAAAAAAATCAATGAGACATTATGGTTGGTTTAGTCTCCCTATGAAGAATAAGAGGCGTTCCAATGCTAGACTCGATAAGGTGGATACCCACCTTGCACATATGAAGTTCCATTTCCATCATGATATAGGACCTTTGACTCAGGAAATTGGTTAGACACCTATCCCAACTTAGTAATCTATAATAAAAGTTGGCTATTTTTTATTTCTCGATGCTTTCTAGTATATTGGGTTTCTTTGTATTAGTCTAATATGTAAAGTATGGAAATACTGCATTAGTTTTTGCATTTCTCTCTTAGCTAATAAATTTGGTTGGACTGAGGTCAGGAGAGCAATGACACTCATGTATAAAAAATGTAATATTTTGATTATATAATAGAACCATTTTGACCAACAACAAAAAAGGAGATAACATGATATAGTTCTCTTTAGGTTGGTAACTTTTTAAAAGATTCCTACTTTATTTTAGCGAAAAAATGACAAAAATGTATGGCTAAGAAAGGACCAAAATGTCAAATAGTTAAAATATACTAATATATAATTAATTCAAACCCGATGGAGGTGGATTACACAGGTATTTTAGGAACCGATCTAGGCCTCCCCCCATATTCTCCATGCAAATGATAAGAAAGTGGGCTACATGACAGGGCATGCCACAACAAGCCCATGTGAAGTTTTCCATCGACGCTCGAATGCATTTATGCAAGTACTAGTGGGATTTAGGTATCATATAGTGATTAATTAGCATTGTAATGTTATTATGACAATGGGATTTTAGAGTGTTCATCCCAGACTGGCGCCTTATGCCAAACTCATTGCTTGTTGGTGAGTGTTGGATATTTGTAGGGGTGACCAACCATACCTTGACTTGCAAAAAAGGTGACACACATTTTTAGTAGACAGTCTGTGGACACTCAACTTTTTCTTTACTCCTGTATTCTATGTGGCGTCCTCCATACTGAGCAATCTCTCGAAGGCCAAATTGTTGGTGACTCTCCACTATTTGTATGAATTGTGATGGCTGGAGTATCAGTGGGGCATTCGGGAGGTATCTTTCCCAATTTCCTCTTGTTGAATCAGGTCTATGGTATATGATGGTTCTCCGACCCACTGGTGCTGGGGTGTGTGGTTGCTCACAAGAGTTTATCTACAGGAATCTTAGCTAATGGTGGTGCACTCTACTAGGGCTAACCCAATGTCGGGTGGCTAGAATTAGGAGTGAAATGCGCTCAACATTGAAATTCATTTTGCTTGATGGTGGGATTTTGATACATATGTCGCTTAGTTTATAGAGGGAGTTACAAGCACTCATGGAGTTGGCAGGTACCATGGTAGTTCTTGTGGTCTAGGGAAGGATGACAAGCACAATAGGAGGTAGGTGTGCATTGATGCATGGAGTGCATTCATGGGTAGTGTGGAGTATACTACTAGCATGGTCACCTTGGACATTCTCAGTCATGGCTCCGCATTAGAGGTCCTGTATGGAGGGTGGTAGCAATGGAGCGACTATGGAGCCCAATCGTTAGCATCAATATGGGAAAAAGAAGGATGCCTAACCAACCACGACTGTAAGTGGGGGATTGTTGGACCCCCATCGAGGACACCGACCAAAACAGAGGAAGAATGGAAACTCATTGTGCGTAGTGATAATACCATCATGATCATTAGTCGAAATGCAATTGGAGGAATATGATAAAAATTGACATGAGGAACAAAAGATGATAATGACAACACTACCCCAACTTAAATATTTCCAGTGTCAATTACGATAATGAGTGGTGGTGGTATGCAACAAACATATGTACATTATGGAAAAGCTGGAGTAGTTGGAGGCCTAGTTGGCTCACGTGGAGCAACACATCAACTGCGCATTTTTCCCTCCCCCTCCACTAGGGACAGACCAAACAACCCAACCTATATCGACTCTAATGATTGAGTATGTCTCTTATTGTGTTGCTTATTTTGTTAGTCTTTTGGCATTTTTTTTCCCATATGGTTATGGTCAATTAGCCTTTGTATTTTTTGGAATGTATGTTTTGGATTGATTGCAATGGTCAACAAACTTGGTCAAGGTGAGACCAACAGAATTTTAAGAAACAATCATTTAAATATTTACACTTGCATCCAATAGAAGGTTCTGACATACAAAAAATATATAATTAATTCAAATACTATGTAAATGTATATAATAAATTCATAATGGTTTGGATATGGTTGAATTTGGGTTGATTTTAATGTTACAATATATATAGAACCACAAGTTAGAAAATACTTACTTAATTTCACATTAATAACGTATCTTTATGTAAAGATATCTTTTTAGCATGGCTTATAATTATGTAGTCTCACAATCATAGTTATGTTTTAGAAATAAAATGATTCAATAATTGATCTTCTCCTTCATATTAATAAATATAGTGATTTACAACTTAACGCCTAATTATTCATGATCTTCACTCAAAGAGCATAGAGCATCATTTACTAAGATTTATTATGAGAAAGTCATAAGTAAATTATTTTCCTTTTTCATTAATATATTTCCTTGAGTGGTCATGTTCGCTAGACATGTCAATTATTTCCCTCCCTCAGTGTAATAACTATGTAATCCATTTGTTTACTAAACTGCAATTGATTTGTGTGAGAAATTATTTTCAAGTGTTCAGAATGTGTTGAAATACCCTATGTATCAAACATGCTATTAGAGAGTTAATGAATACCTACTCCCATTATTGATTCATAGCTTGAACTTACGTCATCATATGCATCAAATGGTTTCTATATTATACTAATTTTTAACATTTCCAAGCCATAATAATTGTTTATTACATTTGGAGGATTTGTTTTTAGTTGAAAACCCATTTCATTTCACTTCGAACCATTTTCATTCATCCACCGTTAGGTCAGTTATATCAGATTTTCAGGTATGAAATTTTACTTTGATTTTTGTTGCTCCTTCATTATGTTTTAATATTTTCTTTTAATTTTCTAGTTATATAAGAAATTTTCTTCCTTTCTTGTGTACATATTTTCTTTCACACATATACTGTGAAATCTCGACGGTCAATCAAAAAATAAAAGAAAAAGTGTTTTCTCTTCTATGCACTTTTCCTTGCACATATTACAATATCAACAAATAGAAACTTAGATTTTTTGGGTTGATTAATCAAGATCTAACCTTGGGCTTCTATATTTTCATACTTATTTTTCGGAAAAACATGTGTATTTTTTGTCAACAAAGTTAGTATTTTAATAAGAACTATGACATTAAAACGAGAACTCTAGCACTAAAATCTATATTTTTTCATTAGAAAAGTTTGAAATTGTAGAGGTGGTAATACAACATCACTCTTTTTTCATTTTAGGGTTAATGCTTTCAAAACTCTAAAAATTGAAATTAAAAACAAAATATCATTACTAGGAAGGGTATGGAAAATCACCTTGAGACAAGAAAGTAATGATGCAACATCACTTTTTTTTTTCTTTCAGGGTTCACATCCTAACATTTTTCAACAATAATGTTAAAGATAAAATATCATAACTATAAAAAACTTAAAATTCAATAATTAGATCAAAAAGTGGTTTTAATAAGAGAAAATTTATTTATTTTTTAGTTAGAAAATATCACATTCAATCTTCTAACCATAGACAACTTGACTCCCTTTTAAGTGGGGCATTAAAATTTTAACGTTTTTTAAGTATGATTTATAAAATCATCATTAAGTGTAGAATAACATAGTATTTTTTTTAAATAAAAGAAAAATTTTTAATTTAAAAAAAAAAACAAATTAAATAGTTAAAAAAAATCCTTCTCTCTCACACACATGATTATAGAAAGATGAATTTTAGAATAATTTAGAACAAAATATATCAGATAGACATGGTTGTAACATCTATCTAGCATACGATTTCTCTATTTATCACTTGTGCTACCAAGGTTTTAGAAGACCAAATCTTTTCTACTAACACCATGGTGCAAAATCTAAGTCATACAACTATTTCCATATTACGATAGTAAATACAAAAACCCTTATTATTGGTCCATCCAAAACATACATAATAGAAAAATTAAATATCTGATAGGAAAGAGAAATAATTTAGACTCAGAAGTTGATATGGGATTTAGGGCTATGTTACTAGATCTAGGAGGTTCATTAGTGCCAGAGTCACAATGTAAGTGACACTCCAAATGGGTAAGCCTTGCATCCAATCTTTCTAACGTGAATCACTGGTTCCTCAAAATTGTTTTAATGTCTTCCAAGGAGGAAAATATGTTTTCCCTCTCAACATATTTATCCTTAAGAACCAACCCCAAGAAAGTTGTCATTTTCCAATGTAAAGCCATTGATCCCAAATACTACTTCTCTCAACCCCTAGTGTGTCCAAGGTTCACAATCTAATTAGATACTTCATCCATAATTTATGAATATGAGTGGGGTTTCTTCTCCACCCTCACTTTGGTAACTAGCTCTCAATTTTCTCTTATTGTCTCTAGTGGAACAACATTGAAAAATGTGGTAGTAGATTCCTAATAAAAAAAGCTTCAGTCTTCCTTGTCGTTGCAGAATGATCCCCTTGCCTACAATGCATGCAGTACCTAGAAAAAATAAGGGAAAGAGAGGGGTCACACCTACAACAGTTCTTGTGGCTTCCTTGACTTGCAAAAACACAATAAAAAGCACCCAATGCAACTCCCTTCGGATTTAGGCACCATCTCACTACATCATTAACTATACTCATAACATAGGCGACATAGCATGAGGGGTTCACCACCTTTTACCCCATAGCCACGAAAACCCAGGAGTCATAGCACACACACCCCAACACCATTAAACACTAGCAAAAGCATAGGTTACCCAGTGGTCGAATTTTACAAAAGGTCCTCAGAAAAGGGGAAAATCAAGAGGAAGGAGAAATTATTAACCATATTCCTAATTCTTTATAGAGAACCCATAAATCCTCAAGGAAATACACATACATGCCACAAAAAATATTGCTAAGCACAAAAATCCATTGAAACTCATTAAAACAACCAATACTAAACACATAGGATACACCCAACCCTCCCAAGTCATAACCAATTTCACAGAAACCACCTAACCAAACCTTATGAAAAAAATAAAATAGATAAAAAGGAATGTGGGTAGAGATGAACCTAACCATGTTGTTGGCAAAATAAGAAGAGATACTTTGTAGAAAATTATCCTTCAGGAGAAGTCTCCACCACATGACTACTACATAGATGATTTTTCTTCCCTCCCACCACCTTAGCCACGGGAAATAATCAAAGCATAAATCGTTTTTCGCAACACGAAAATCTTTCCCAGGTAGAATAATCCTAACTAAAAATAAAAGAGTTTCCACTAACAATAGGGAGGTCAAGGTCTAGACCTCTCCTCTACCCCTCACCCCATCACCAAATGCCAAAATTCCACCCCCAAATTGATTTAAAGTAGTTATAAGCCATATGGTGACATGCATGGGTTTACATACTGGGGAAATTCACACCCCCTTCACATTAATGCTCATCACGTCTAAGGATGGTGATCTCAGCCCCCAAAGAACCCTTATTAATGTCATTAACACCCCCATTGGGGATAAAACAAATGAAGTTATAAAAAATAAAAATATACCTTAAAATAATTCTTTAAAAAACCAGGAAAAAAAACTCAAAAATTAATTAAAAAAAAAACATTAAAGTTTTTAAAAAATAACAAAAAAAAATTATAAAAAATAAAAGATTAACCTTTTTATCTTGTGTGATGAAATCAGGGCCTATTTGGCTAGTTGGGGGATGCCCAAAATTGCCATTTCTTTTCCTTGAGTCCAACTAGACTCGTGGCAACACAAGGACGATGAACTATACTCATGGAAAGGTTAGCCATTGCCCCTTAACCCTCAGGATCATTGTTGTGGTTGTCCAAAGCATCTATTAGACTCATGGAAACATGGGAGTCATGTTGGGCATCACTCCTAACCCTCATACCCATTCTTATTTTTTTATATTTATATTTTATAAATTATATTTTTCTTTTTTTTTCAACTTTTGTTTTTTCCATTTTTTTTTGTTTTTAATTTTTAATTTTATTTTTGAGTGTTTATTCATTTTGTAGTTTTATATTGAATTTATTTAGTGTTTATTTATATTTATATTTTTTATTTATTTAATATGTATCTAAGGGCTTTGTTTCACTTTTTGTACTTTTTAACTACTTTTTTCATGTAGTTTAAGGAGAAAAAGGTATTTTTTAATTTATTTTTTTCATTTTATTAGAAAGGTGTTTTCTTCTTTCTTTTTATAAAGCAATTTCTCCCTAAACAACAGTAATAATATTTACAATTTTTGTTTCCCATTTTTTTTTAATATAAATTGTTGAGAAAATACTCAATTACTAATTAAAAAAAAAAACATCACGTAATACCTTTTTTAGATTTAGAGTTGTTTTTGTTTTTGTTTTTGTTTTTATGGGTATTAATAATGAAGGCCATAATACCAGTTAATTTGTGATTTTAACCCCTTACCCAAAAAAAAAAAAAAAACCTAAAAAAGGCTTAAAAGACAAACATTGGGCAGAAAATAAAAAATAAAAGAGAAAGAGGTAAATAAATTTTAGGTTCTTATTTTTAAGATGTTTTTTAGTCATGATATTTGGCCTTTAGTGCCAACGTTGAAAATTTTTGGAGTTTGAACTTAAAAAAAAAATAGTGATCCTACATCACCACTTTTGCATTTCTCAGTGCTTTTCCACGTCTTTCATAGTCATGATATTTGATTTTTAATGTCATGCTTAAAAAAAGTGGAATTTTAACCCTCATATGAAAAATTGGTGATTTTGCACCACCACTTTTGAAAATGGACATAAAAGTTAGCACTAAATGGAACCTATAAAAATTGAGAACTCACTCAAGTTCCTTTTATGTTAGACACTTTGCTTCTGTAATGATGTTGAAGTTTTTTTCTTGTAAAAGAAAAGGTTTTTGGGGCAAGCATGCACTTTGACGAAAATAACTTATAAGAAAATATAATTCGCCATTTTAGCATTTGTTATATGTTTGGTATTAACTCACTAATTTGAATGTCACTTTACTAAATCAAAGGCCTTGAATTCAAATATTTTCCTTCCATTAGTTACATTTTGAAAAAGTTTTTTTTTTTTTTCTAAGTAATATTGCTCTATTGATATGGTACAAAAAAGGTTACAGAGAGGCTTGACCTTAGAGTTGTTGAGCATCAATCATCATCAAAAATTGAAACTGTTTGTTTTGGACTACCGCTACATATGGGAAACCAATCCAAGAAGCCATAAAGACTGCCCCCATTATGGGGGAAACCAACCCATTGAACCAGAAAGGAAAAGACCATAGCCGGGTATACATTGTTTTTCCAAAAAGACAGAGAGAAAATGCAGTTCCAGAACCAAAAAGACAGAGAGACACATCCAAAAGACAGAGAGACCCATCCACCTAGCAGTAAGATGCATTCGTTGAAGGCCACGTGTTAAGTCGGTGACTCCTCCGGGGCTGGTTCCTCCTCAATCCTGCATGCAAATTGGTACCATTCATCATCCGCGTCAGACATGTCATGTCCCTAATTTGGTGGAGCCTCCTCATCGCCACCTGTGCCCATCTGCCTCTTAGAAGTGTCGTTCTGCTTGCTTCCCAAAGCCTTCGTGCCATTATGCTTGTCATCCTCAACTGATGAACCACCAGCTTTCGCCTTGCCATGCAGAGCCATTCTACCTTCACTTTGATGCTTGTTGCCAGGGATGTTGATTCCTTGGCAGCCTGAAGCCTCCTCACTCTACTTGTCCCCAAGGCTAGACAGAGGAGCTTGCTGCTCAGGCTCTTCCGTGAAGGAAATTGTGACAGTGGTAGTGATTGTAGGCTAATTTAAGGTACTACGGAAGCATAATTGAGTGTTGTGAGGGGCGGGATAAGGAGGAAGAGGGAAATCCGCAGAGTGAGCTACTCCATCTCTCCTACCCCTGCCACTTCGTGTATTCGGGTAGTGTCGAGAGGGGTAGTTGAGAGGATTGAGCGTCTCAGTGGATGAGTCTGGGGAAGCAGTGGCGGAGCTGGTCGAAGCCTGCGAGCGGATGAATCCTCCACGGGTTCCTCCGCGCCTACTGCACATGCGATGCCTGAGGCGAGCCATAACAGAATTATGAATTAAGTTGACAGCAAAGGAGTTGGAGGTATAGTGACGCGGAGAGTGTGCAGGGGAGGTGGAGGCTTTGTCTAAAATATAGAGGCTGGATTGAGAGAAATGGAAACCATTGCCAAGATCCAGGCAAGGAAGAATCCAACAATGACTGCCGGTCACAGTGTGAATACACGGCTCAGCAGCTTGCGAAGGGCAGATGCCATGGAGAAGAGGAGGATTTGCAAATCGATCTACAGGGGCCATGGCTATGAGGGAGGTGAATGTATCACAACTTTCGGGGTCATTTATTACCTTCTGAAAAGTGTTATGAATTCATCTGAGGTTGGCGTGCGGGACAATGCTGGTGGCCATATGGCTCTCCTGTCCGTCGGCCATCTGTCTTATCATTTTAATTAGCGCAGTTGACACCCACATCCAGGTGTGTTTCCTCCTCATTAACACTTTCCTTTCGCACCAGATCATTGTAATCATGCAACTGAGGTATGATGGCTATATTGTTAAGAGTTCCCACATGAAGAGTCTTACCACTATCTATTCCAATGTTTGCTAATAAGTCTGCTACTTTGTTACCATTCCGACGAATGTGCCTAGTGGTGACTGCTCGATGAATGAATAACCACTATTCAATCTGTTCCAACAGTTTTGCCAATCTCCAACTGCTACCCACTTTGTGTGCTGGAGTTCCCTGCAAGATCTGATTGACCATGTTAATTAAAATCTAAGAATCCCCTTCAATTATGAGTAGGGAGAATCCATTGCTCTAAGCAAGGAGAAGTCCTTGCCATAATCCTTCTAATTCAGCTGAGTTGTTTGTATCCCAACCAATTGAACCCACAAAAGTTTGGAAAACATTGCCCTTGTGATTTTTGAAGATTCCTCGAAATCCTTCTTTGCCTGGATTTCATTTAGACACTCCGTCAAAGTTGATTTGTACCATGGGTGGTGGGGGGGAAGTTCATCTATCAGCTGTTGCTCTAGATGAAGAAATCTTTCCTTGGTGTGCCTGCTTGTGGTTCCACTAGAGGTTCCAATTTACCCATATATTTTGTTCCTGTGGAGTGGAGGGGAAATCATCATCAAACCAAGTTTGGAGCATCAAAGTTTCTCGTTAGTTTTGACATATGTTATTCCATAGAACTTCTATAGGCGAGGAGTGGTCCTTGAAGATGCAACTATTTCTCTCTTTCCAGATAGTCCACATGAGAAAACCTGGTATGAGCTTCCATAAAGCATTGAATAGTTTGCTTTTGTAAGGATGAGATGCCCAGGAGCATATAGTGCTGGTGGAATTCTCCTTACTTCATCCATCTCTTTGACATCTAAAACTGACCTTTTCCCAAAGTCGGGTTGCCAACCAACATGAGTTTAGGATATGTTCCATGGTTTCTTCTTCCTGTTTACAATTTGAGCACATGGAAGGTCCATGAAAACTCTGTTTCCTTAGATTGTCCCAAGTAAGGATTCTATTTTAGCAAAGCAACCAGAGGAAGGTGGATATTTTTGGCCAAATTAGGGGATCTCATACTTTGTTCCAGAGATGATCCTTGACTGCATGGTTTCTTAGAATTATATGATATGCTTCTTGTGACGTGAAGGTTCCTCTCGTTTCATAACCCCATCTAATGATAGATTTCTTATTAGAGTGGCCTATTTTCCTGTTTGAGAGTTCTGTTTCTAGACTATCTTTGATGGACTGCGTGCCTTGCCCAAGAATGAGGTTCGAGCTTATCCATTGTCTGTAACCTTGGGTGTGAGTGGGTTTCCAAAGTTGATTTACCTTAATCATCGGTTGCTCTACCCAATCTTGTAGCTGGAGGGGTGTGATTAGGTCCTTCAATTTAGATCTTTGCTGCCAAGAGTCCTCCCAAAACCTCGCATTATCTCCATTCCTGATCTCCCAGAAGCTATGCTGTTGAATTAGATCTTTATGATGTTTAGCTGCATTCCAGATTAGGGAACCTAGGCCAACTTCTTTGAGCCGAATTAATTCATCTACTAGTCTATTATTAGCATATTTTGCTTTCCAAAGGATTTCCCATGGAGCATGTGGGTTAGAGATCCATTTCCACGAGATTCGTGCTCCCATGACCGCATTGCTATGCTGAGGATCATGTAATCCAGTGCCCCCGGAATTTTTTGGGAGGCAAACTGTGTCCCACTTTACCAGAGCCCATTTTCTCTTTTGCTTCGTATTTCCCCATAAAAAAGCTCTTTGAAGATTTTTTATTTCTTTGAGAACCCATTTGGGTGCTTCCAGTACTTAAAAAAGGTAAAACGGCATGGATTGTAACACTACTTTGATTAAAGCTAGGTGGCTTGCCATGTTGAGAACTCTGAAGGTCCATGAAGAGATACGGGCTTCCAGTTTTTCTAAGAGTACCTTCCAGGATGAGCGCTTTAAGGCAGAGGTCGTCGTATCAGCACCCAGGTATTTGGAGGGGAGAGCCGCAATCCAGAAGCCCAGAATTTTGGCAATGGAGGACTGGGTGATGGAAGGGGTATGAAAGAAAAAAAATTGGGATTTAGCTTTGTTAATGCAGGCTCCATAGGCGTCCGAAAAATCAGATAAAATGGATTTCAATTTGAGGACTTCTTGGACTAAGGGATGACCAAATAACATATTGTCATCCATGAATTGTTGGTGGGTGAAAGCAGGGGTATAGGGAAAAGAAAGGCCGCATAATTGCTAGGTAAGAAGGGCATCTTTAATGTATCGCCCAAGACCCTTTGCCATAATAGGGAACAGAAAGGGTGAGAGTGGGTCACCTTGTCAGATACATCTGGAAGGGTGAAAGGGGGTGGATGGGATACCATTGACTAGAATTGAAAAGAAGGTTGAGGGGATGAGACTCATGACCCATCTAACCCTTAGGGGGGGTGAAGCCAAAGGCGAGCAACATTTTTTGAATATATTTGTAGCTTAAACTTTCAAAAGCTTTTGAGAGATCGATTTTTAGGAGCATACCTGCCTTTTTGGACTGCTTTAAGGAGTGAATGATCTCATGAGTGAGAATAATGCCATCCGTGATCTGCCTATCTTCCACATATCCTGATTGCTCCAGTGATATAAGTAATGGAAGCAGGGGTTTGAGGCACGTGGCAATAACTTTGGAGACAATTTTATATATGACATTGCATAATGCAATAGGTCGGAATTTGTCCGGGGTCTGACTGTGCTCCTCCTTAGGAATGAGGGTGATGAAGGTGGCGTTCAAGGATGGAAGTATCCATCTACTTGCTCTGGATTCCTCGACTACTTGCCATACCTCCTCCTTGAGTAGATCCTAGAAGTTGTGGAAGAAGTCTGATGTGAAGCCGTCTGGTCCAGGCGCCTTTCCTACTTTGAGTTGTCGCATAGCTGTATCCACTTCTTGTAAAGATATAAGCCTGAGAAGGATTTGATTGTGTTCCTCTATTATGATTTTAGGAATATTCTTGGTGATTTCTCTATAGTTGGCAGCCGATTAAGCTACAGTTCCTGGTGCACCATCCGAAAGTGGGCAAGGAGTTCCTGTTCTATATCCTCATGTTTTTCCAGTTGTTCCCCTTGTCGATTTTGGATGTGAGTAATGTTGTTGTGCATTGTCCTTTGGATAGTGGTGTGGTGGAAAAACTTTTTGTTGCGTTCGCCTTCTTTAAGCCATCTGATTCATGACTTTTGTTTCCAAAGTATTTTTGCTTGCTTTGCTCTTTCTGAGATTTACCTTTGTAGGTGGCTTTCCTATTCTGCTAAGGCTACAGATCTGCCTTCCGCTATGATTCTCTGTTGTAATTTTTGCATTTCTTGTTCAAGAGCACCTTGCGCTTGGAAGATATCTACGAAGGCAAAGTGATTCCACTGTTTTATGTTTTTCTTGAGATTTTTGAGTTTTTGTTGGAGCTGATACATTTTTGTGCCTTCCAGTGGATTGAAGTTTTTCCATACCTCTATAATCAGGTTGTGAAAGTCTGGACGAGTCAGCCAGAAGGCTTCAAAGTGAAAAGGCCTGCAAGTATTGTCACCCGGTCTTTGCCATTGAAGCATGATAGGCTAGTGATTTGAGCTACAGAGTGGTCCCCTTCAAGATGGATTACATTGTCAAAGAGTAGGAATCTATCTAATCGAGAGGCTATTTGATGTGCACCTGCTCGTTTGTTGTTCCATGTGAAGACTCCATTATTGAATGCCATATCTATGAGCCAGTTGTCATGGATGAAGTTCTTGAAGTGAGTGCTTTCAATGTCCAGCTTGACCCGTCCTCCTCTTTTTTCCTCCAAATTTGTTATCATGTTAAAGTCTCCTCCTGTGATCCAAAGTGGGTGGGATCTTTCTGAGTTGATCTGAGTTAAAGTATTCAGTATGTCTACCTTGTTTATTGCATCCTAGGGAAAGTAAACATTGGTTAAGTGTCCATGAACATTTGTCCCTGTTATATGGAACATGGCTTGAATAAAGTGCTTACTAGCATGAATGTTATTAAGTGTTATGGCTCTTTCATCCCAAACTATTGCAAGCCCCATTGAGGCTCCTATGGCTTCCACAACAACTTCTTTGCTCCCTGGCCATGCTTTGGTGAGGATCTGGTCCAACGTTGTGGAGTTACATTTGGTCCCCTACAGGAAGAGAACTTGAGGCTTTTCCTGTTGTAACATGTTTTTTATCAGTCTACATTTTCTAGGGCTATTGAGCCCTCTAATGTTCCATGAAATAAGCTTCATGATGCACAATTGGGAAGGGGATTGAAATACATGGTAAGCTTGGAGTACCTTCCAGATTCCACCAGCATCTCCCCTATGTCGATGGTTCTCTAAAGATCTATTTTCCTTCCTCATTTCTTATTGTCCTTGAAGATATTTCTTCCATCCCACTGACTTCCAGTTTGGATGCCTAATGATCTTTGCTTCTGTTCTCCTGAGAGAATTACTTCTAAGTTCTCTAGTTTTCTTTCTGGGATCTTGTCATATTCCTTTTTCTTACAAGCCTGTTCAAGTCCAAGTATATCTAAGTCTCCAATGTCGAAGCTCTCAAGTTCCTCTTCCATCTGTTGAGTTTCTTCTTGCTCTTCCTTTGTATCTTCTACAATCGCGAGCTGCAATTGCGTGCTATCTACCTCCATTCCTTGAACATTCCATTTTGGGGGGTTACTAGGAGGTGGTGATTTTAGATCTAAGGGTTTCTTAGGATTAAGGGCTTTCTTTGAGCTTGAGGGAGTGAGATTGGGGGTAGTCGTAGGAGTGGATTTAGGTTGTTTCGGGTTATCTAAGATATGAACCTTCGGCTGGAGCAGAGTTTCAAAACTGTTACTGGTTGATGGCATGGAGGTATTGGTTAAAGGTTTTTTTATTGATGAAGAGGGCTTTTTGTGGGTCTTTTTGTGATTGGAAACTTTGGTGAACCCATTCGAGTCAGGTTTGTCCATTGAGGGGGTGGTCGAGGATTTTAGATTGGAGGGACAGTCTCGGAATAAATGGCCAAGGGCGTGGCATTTTCTACAGGGGAATGTTACATGCTCATAATCTATTGATTGTAACCATTCATAATCATCATGGTAAAGGCTTACCGCATCCGAGAGAGCTTTTCTGAGGTGCATATATACACATATCCGCACATAGGAGGTGTATCGATTTAGTTTCATCTCCTCTCTAACTTTGATGAATTCGCCTAAACAATTCCCAATATCTTGCAGCGAGTCTTCATTCCAATACTCTAGAGGGAGAGAGTAAAGGCGAATCCATACCGGAGCCCAGCTCAGATCTTCTTTGTCTGGGTTAAAACGCTCTATCCAGTCTCGCAAGTATACTCTTGCTGCATTAAAAAAATATGGTCCACCATCCAATACCCTGTTTCGGTCCTCCAAACAATTGAAGATTGCAGTAAAGAATCCCTTAGGCCCTAACTACAGAGTAATGTGCCCTTTTGGTTTCCATTTGGCTATTATCCAGCCATGTAGTGCTTTCTCTGTGGGCCAAAAGCCTATGAACTTCCAATCAATGCATGATCCTTCATAAACTAAATTTGAGTGTTGATCCGATGGCTTGGGAGCTTGATCTTAGGTCTGTCAACTGCTATAGACTTGCAGGTAGTTGACGTCACTCCGAGCTCTTCATTTTTGTTGTTATTCTTTGGCACATTTTCGTGCTTTGTTTCTATATCTTCCTGATGGTCCTTCCTGACATTTTCTGTTTGTCGTAGGGCGTTTTCCGTATCAGCCGGGGGAGGCTCCATATCCTCCCCCTGAGGGGGTTCCATCACTTGGCAGTTGTTTCTTATCGTGCCATGGTTATCTTATGGTTGAAGGTTAATGGTAGAGGGGCACCGTCTGTAAAGGTTTGCTGGTTGCAAAACAGTATTAGACCTTAATCGCTTAGAAACAACAATATTAATATCTCTAATAATAATAATAATAATAATGATAATAGAAACGATAATATCAATATCAATAATAATAATAATAATAGCGTCTTTTTCTCTCCTCATTATAAAAATGTTATTAACCTCTCAAGTTCTAACTCTGATCCCTCTGTTTTTAGTCTCCTTAATAAAGGGCTTAATTTTTCCCTTTCCCCTAAGAAGATCCCCATCGATGATATTATTTGTAACATCGAGTTTTGTATTGTTTATATTCCTGATTATACCAAGGAGGCTATAAGACAAGATTGTGCTATCGTTCTTAGGAAAGCTAAGCCTCCTAAAAGAAACCTTAGTCGTGATGAATTTATCGCCCTTAAAGCCTTGAGGAAGAACCCCGACATTGTCATTCTAAGAGCAGACAAATGTGGGGCCGATGTCATTCTAGATAGATCTGACTATATCAACAAAACGATCGACCACCTCTCTAATAGTGGTTGTTACTTAAAGCTTAAAAAGAATCATGTGAAGTATGTCTCTAAGACTGTAGCGACAACCATCAAGATGGATACATCTCTCAACCCTCTTTCCAAAATGCTCCTTGAAAGCAATCATGTCCCCCCTAGAATTTATGGCCTTCCTAAGATCCATAAATCTGCACCCCCCCAAGACCTATTGTTAACACAATAGGTGGACCTACTTGTCTTCTGGCCAAATTCTTAGCTCTTAAGCTTAAGCCCGTTATGAGTTGCACTGATTCCTTTGTTAAGGACAATGCATCCTTTGTTAAAGAATGGAGTGATGTGAAGTTAGACCCTAGGGATCTGCTTATTAGTTTTGACGTTGTCTCCTTATACACCAAAATCCCCATCCAAGAGGCCATTGATGTCATTAGTCAGATCACTAACCAAGACACTGCCAGATTGGTTGGCCTCTGCCTCACCTCGACTTTTTTCAGTTTCCAGGGTGAATTCTATGAGGAAACCTGCGGGGTTGCGATGGGTTCACCTCTTTCCCCTATTGTTGCTAACTTGTTTATGGAAGATTTTGAGACCAAGGCCTTAGCCTCGGCTCAATTTTTCCCAAAGAAATGGAAAAGGTTTGCTGATGACGTTTGCTTTGTCTGGCCCCATGAGTGTGAAAAACTAGACCTATTTCTGAACAACCTTAATTCCCAATCTGAATCTATCAAGTTCACAATGCAAATTTAAGTGGCTGGTCACCTTCCTTTCCTTGACATTGTCCTTTCTAGAATGGATGATGGTTGCGTTTCTCACCAAGTTTTTCACAAAAAAACTCACACGGAACAATATCTTCATGCTAGTTCTCACCATTTCCCTACTTAGAAATTCAGTGTTCATAGCACCCTTGCTACCCATGCTCTAAGAATCTCTGATGAAAGCCACTTGGAGCAAGAGAAATCTCATCTCCTTGAGGATTTCAAGAATAATGGGTATAGCTAAATTCAGGGCCTCAAGGGCTTTCAAAAATCCTATAAAGGACCTAAAGTTAAAAATTCTCATTCTGATTCTATCCCCAAGGTTCATCTCCCTCTCATTCAAGGGGCCACGGATAGGATTTCCCATATCCTTGTGAGGAATAATGTTTCATCTTCATTCAAGCCTCTTAGAACCATTAGAAATTCTCTTGGTTCGGCTTAACACCCCGGAAGTGATGATTGATGCTATGTGATTCAGTTCACTTGTTTCAATCCCACTTCTTCACCCCTGTGAGCATCACCCGATGCAATGAGTGCTAAGTGAACTATTCAAAAATCATGAGAAATTAGTCAGTTACGACTACCTCTCATGGAAATGGTCATACGTGAATGACTTACTTAACGCAGTTGAATCCCAAAATGATATCTAATATAATGCACTGCGTAAACCCCCATACTTAAATTCAAAAAAGAGTCAAGGGATCTCTACTTGAATGGTTCATGAGGCACAATACTTACTAAGGTTTTGCAAATGGGGTAGCAAGCTAAGTGGGCTTGATTGTGGGGAAAACTCCATAGTTAAGCGCGCTTGAGCCAGAGGAGTTCTGGGATGGGTGACCTCCTGGGAAGTCCTGGTTATTGGGTGCAAGCCCCGGAAGTGATGATTGATGCTATGTGATTCATTTCACTATTTTCAATCCCACTTCTTCACCCCTGTGAGCATCACCCGATGCAATGAATGCTAAGTGAACTATTGAAAAATCATGAGAAATTAGTCAGTTACGACTACCTCTCATGGAAATGGTCATACGTGAATGACTTACTTAACGCAGTTGAATCCCAAAATGATATCTAATATAATGAACTGCGTAAACCCCCATACTTAAAGACATGAAAGGTGTTTACATGGTTCCATGTTCTTGCGGTATTTCGTGTATTAGAAAAATGCGTTGTTCAATTAACCAAAGGATCCATGAGAACGCTGCAGACATAAGGCACAATCACTCCCGCTCATTGGCCTTAGCCAAGCATGCATGAAATCCAAGCACCATGTCTACATTGAAGATTCCAAAGTCATTGGTAGAGTTGATCATTTCCACCATAGGAAACTTAGGGAGGCCATCGAAATTGAGAGGCATGCCAGAAATCTCAACAGAGATGATGGTTGGAAGCTTAGCAAGAGCTGGATTCCAGCCCTCTCCTTATGACTCTCTAGTATCCTTCCCCTTCCTCGCCCCTTTTTACTACTCCTTCGTCTCCCTCTTTTCATCTCTCGATTGGTCATCTTTATTAATTCTCTTACTTCTTACTTCTTTATTTTTATCTTGCTTATATTATACTCCTTTTGTTTTCCTTTTATATATATATATCGTCCCTCTCTGTTTATAATTTTTATTAGTATTTAATATTATTCTAATCCCTCCTATTATTATTATTATTTTGGGAGTATTCTTAACCTCCTTAAACCTTTTTAATTTAGTTATATAACTTTGTCTCTTATAATTTATTATGATTTTATATTATTTCCTAACAACTATTTTATAAATATGGGTTAACCAATTTTATAATTATATAGTTATAACTATATTTTATAACTATAGTATTAATCTTGGTAAACCAATATTATTACTATATTTATTATATTTTATTAAATAAAAATTAAACAGAATTCACAACTAATAAATATTAAATATTCCCTCTTTTTAGCATCTCTAGCTACCTAATCTCCAATGGCTAGTTCTCAACAGCTCATCCCCAACAGCTAGTTTTAACTCTGGACAACGATGCATCCCTACTATTTATTCATGAAGATTGTATGATTTTCTCCACCTTGTCATGAGGATGAACCACATTAGTTGGTTTGAAACGTGGACCCAATCGACCCAATCCTGAAAATGTGATTAATTCGAAAGACATCTATCTACAACATGATATTACTTTCTAATCAGTGTCAATATATTTTAAGGTTAAAAACAATATATTTGTGTAAAATATCATATCGAATAATCCAAACTCTATATATATATATATATATATATATATTTTGAAATCATATTCATATACCATTGATATTTTAAAAAGTTATGAATAATATTTTGGTTTCCAACGTTAGGAGAGATATTTTACCATAACTGAATTTGAGTTCTGGAAATGAATATTTTAGATTATATATTTTTTTTTAAATATTAAAAAAAAATATAATCTACAATAATATTAATTATAAATAAATTTATATATATTAATTAATTAATTACTATTTAATTTTAAAAAGATAATTAAATATATCAATTAAAATTAATTTAATACCATTTATATTTAAATATATAAAAGGATACCTGATATTATTATTGTTATTATAATGAAACAGGACGAAAATATATAATTTATTTTATATTTAGTATGGACTTTACATCTTATATTTAAAAATAATATTAATAATAAAAAATTAATATGGAAAAACAAAATATTTTAATATACACTTTATATTGAATAATTGGTATAATATTATAAATAGAAGTTTTTTTTTTGTTATTTGGTTATTTTTAGATATGTGATTTCTATTTTCAGGTATAAGGAAACGGATATATTTCTATACATAGTTCATAAATAATTGTTAACAAAATATTAATAACCTCTCCTCTCTTCCCAGGCCTCCCTATCATACTATACGGGTAAGCTAAGTGATTTGTATCACTGTGTTACCCATGTAGGTTCAATAAAAAAAACTCCATACGCCGAAAAAAGGCCGAAGGGCAAATTAAAAAAAAAAAGGTCACATAACCCCATAACTGACACCAAAGAACCCTTTTCTATTTTCAGGTAGAAGGAGACGGATATATTTCTATACATAGTTCATAAATAATAGTTAACAAAATATTAATAAGAAAACCAAACATTTTTAAATTTGGTTACTCCATATGAGAAACTTGTAATTCCTAAAATGTGTGTATATACCTTTTAATTCAAATCTTTAAAATATTTTTTAATAAGGACAAAAAACTTTTCATAAAACATAATAAACCAACAATTAAAATGAATTTAAAATAATTTATAACAAAATAAAAAATGTATATTAATAAAAAATATATATAATAGTCCATAGATTATATATAGATTATTTATTAACCATAGAACTTTTGTTCCATTTAAATATTAAATACTTATATAATTATAAATCAACAATAAATATTGATTTCCATAATTATGAAGTAATAATATATTTGTTGGGCTTAGAAAATGCTCTACAATTTAGTATGAAAAAGATGTCGTAATGATTAGTTAGATAAAACAATAATAACAATGCAACTTAAAAAAAAATTCATGGGAATAAAAATATTCTATTTAGTGAACTTATGGACAATTTCTCAAAAAAACCGTGGATCTTTTAGTTTACGCAATATTTCACTCCATAAATTTTTAGAACACATAATTAATAAACATATAAAAACTTAATAAATTTTATTACAAAGCCATTAATTAGAAATAAATTATATATATATAAATTTAATCAATAAATATAAAAAATATAATACTTATAATAAAATATCTCCGTATATAATTAATGACATGCCTTTCATATTACAAAATTAAAATAAAATAAATACAAAATATGAATATATATATTTTCAATTTTGAAAATTTTAACAAAATTAAAATAAATATATTTCTTATAATAAAATATCTTTATACATGTAATTAATGATATGCATTTCATATTAGAAAATTAAAGTAAAATAAGTATAAAATATGTGAAAGAAAAATAAAAATATATGAATATATGTATTTTCAATTTTGAAAATTTTAACAAAATTAAAATAAATATATTTCTTATAATAAAATATCTTTTTACATGTAATTAATGATATGCATTTCATATTAGAAAATTAAATTAAAATAAATATAAAATATGTCAAAGAAAAATAAAAATATATGTATTTTCAATTTTAAATGTCTTAACAAAATTAAAATAAATATATTTTTAAATATCGAGATGTAAAATTTATATAATTAACAATAATATTATTATGAATCACTATAAATTTATGTTCACTTTAAATTTATCGAGCTCTAATTTCTCTTGACGTTTCAGATAAATATAATTAATATCAACAAATCCATAATAAAATTAAAAATATAATTTTATAATAAAATATAATTATAAACTGAACCTAAGTAAAATGGAGCTAATTCTAAGTTTTACCAAGTTTGCACTGGTCCACGTGTTTGCTAGGAATTAGTCGAAAACATGAGGTATGAAAAGTATTGTACGTCACTTTTCAAAAGTGGGGAATATGTGCCATACTTCTAATGTTTTTTCTAAAATTTTATAGGGATTTATTGAAATTACGAGTTTGATGGATAACTGTTGCACAATCAAAGTGCCCTAGGGGTTTTTCATGGTGCTAAATCCATATATAATCAAAAAATCAGTGTAAATAACACAAATCAAGATTCATTTCAAATTTTTAGGCCGAATTCAAGCATTAGAAAGTCCAAAAAATCGCACTAAAAACAACTCGTTTAATTTATTTCTTCTTTCTCCTTTAGTAGACAAAAATCAGTAGATGGGATTCAAATAGTTACCGTATTGCTTTTTCAGTAAATGAGATTCAAACCGTTACCATATTGTATTGTATTTTGTTGTATTTTCGGCTTATCTCCTTACAAGATTTCACAAATTTCAAGTGTAGGCATACGTTGGATGCAAAATTAAATTGTTCATCCAACGTGTACCCACCCTACAAAATTTTGAGTAGACCCACATTGAAAAAATTGAAAATACATGAAAAAGTTAGTTCAATACATTGTTTTCATGTATTTAATTTTTTTGATGTAGGTCTACTCAAAAGTTTGCACGGTGGGTACTCATTGGATATCAAATTTAATTCTTAACCCAATGGTTGTTTGCATTTGACATTTGAGTAAACCTATAAGTAGATAAACCAAAAATACAATTTTAAAGAATATAGTTTCTTTTATTCTTCTTTAAAAAATCAGAACTCTTATTTTATCATTTTGACTATTATTTTCTTTAGGAGACCAATTTTAGACCTCAAAAATCCCATAATAGACCTGTGAGGAGACCATCCATACACCAACCAATTATGATATAACATACCTCATGCAGGGTGGAGTCGCTGATTTTATTTGAATTAATCAAAAGTGCCTTATCATGTTAGAACCAAAAAACTAGTTCACATGACGAGGGCTGAGCTAATCATAATTGTGACTTTGGCACATTCCAAGTCATCAAACTGAGATATAACTATTTCCACATCACAAGTGTTGACCCAATTAAAATTGTGCCCTTAGCACACCAAGTAATCAAACTGATCCATAACTATTTCTGTGTCACATGAATCAAGCCAATCAAAACTATGCCCTCAACAGACTCCAAGTGTTTTTAGATAATAGAGGAATAACATGTTTATAAAGTTTATTTAACCCAACATTTCGGACTACTAAGTGAGTCCATCATCACGGGATAGTCATTGAGAAAAGCTAGAACTATTTCCATGTTAGAGGCATCAAGACAATCAAAATTGTGCCCTTGGAGCTCTCCAAGTCATCGAAGTAAGCTAGAACTATTTCCACACCATAGGCATAGCCATTCAAAAAATTGCCCTCAACATACTCCAAGTAATCAAATTGAGCCAAAACTATTTCCACATCACACGCACCACGCTAATCAAAATTGTGCCCTTGACATACTCAAAATCATCAAGAAGAGCGATAACTATTTCCACGTCACATTCCTTGAGCCAATCAAAACTATGCCCCTAGCACACTCCATATGATCGAGTTGAGCCAACCACCAAGTGCAATCCAAACAAAAAAATTATGCCTTCGACACACCCCATGGTCATTGAGCTGAGCAAGTCAAAAATCACCAAACCAATCAACAAAAGTGTGCATTCAACACACTCAAAAGCATCACACTGAGCTTGTCACCAACACTAAACCAATCAATAGAACTCTGCCCTTGGCACACTACATATTTTTTTACCTTATGACCATTCAAACCTTGTCACCTTAGACTAGCCATGAAGGCCATTAGATAAAATTTGAGTTCTAAATGGGCATCAAAACATAAATGTACAACCAAAATCAAATTTATAAGAACCAATAGGATTCAAGATGATGATGTCAACCATGGGGGATGATTCACCATATTTGAAGTAATAAAGTAAAAGGATTAAAAATACAAAACCTACTTCTTCAACTCATATTTTCAACTTATCTCCCTATGGATTTACTCAAATATAGAGTAGAAACACTTATTGGATGCAAAATTTAATTCCTCATCCAAGGAATACCCATGTTGCATACTTTCGATGGACCATGCTACAGGAAAAATGAGAAATACATGAAAAACATTATTGCAATCACGTTTTTTCATGTATTTCTCATTTTTCGTGAATCAAGGTCCATCGGAAGTATGCAACATGGGTACTTCTTGGATGAGTAATTAATTTTCACATCCAATGAGAGCTCCCACTAGAAATTTGAATAAAATCGTCGAGAGATAAGTTGAAAATATGAGTTGAAAAAGTAGTTTTTTTATTTTTTCCCTCTAAAATTTGATGATGTAATCTAATCTTATTTTATTATTTCCACTATTATTTTATAATATTCCTTAGGAGGCCCATTTTACACCTAAAAATTTCCCTACTGCAAGCCTTCTCGTTGTTCTATGTCGTCTCTTTCGTTCTCTTTCAATCATGAACCACATTTCAATAAATATACATGATAGGGGCCTTATTTTATGGGAACTAGTTGACTCATGCAACCAATCCAAATGAGTACGAGTTAAGGAATATTGGACACTCGTTTGCTAATGTCATTATGACATCATACCTGTAATGTGTTGCAACCCAAGTGGGCCATGTGTCAACTAAATTTATACTTAATTATAAACTGATAGGGCCATATCAACATGCCATGTGGTGCCATGACAGTGTGCCATGTCATCCTCCTTACACCATGTCATCCTCCATAGCCATGTTATCCTGCACTACCATGTCACCATCTTGGGACAACCACCAAAGGCTACATGTCAGTGTCACCATTTGTCCACATGTGATTTGTCACTACCACATCGTCAATGACCATGCAGGTGGGGTCCACATTGCACGCAATTGTGCGGTCAAGTAGGTCCTTGCCTTATGTTGCTACTAGATAAGGCTAGCGTGGAAGGGAAGTGCCTTGTTAAATTTCAAGCATGTTCGCATATTATCCATCATACATTAGAATTTCAATGGATAGATTCCACAAAATTTTCATGATAATTAACATGTTAATTAAATAGTGCACATGTATGTTTAACATTCACCCTATATTTCATGACAAGTTCATAGATCTGCTGAAGAGAAGCATGATGCTTAAAATTTTTTGTGTTTTTCAAATGAATTTGGTCAGTTTTTTGTCCTCATAGTAGTTTCCAACTTCAAATGATCATATGTTCTCATCCAAGAGGAGTTTTTCCAAGTGTGATATATCATTGGAAAGGTCTTGTAGATGACTATCCATCCATACCATCCATAGACTCATTAGGACATCATATATTTGACAAAAAAATCATTAAAATTAAAACCACTTTGACATTATTTGATTGAGGTCAGGCAAGTGATTGGAATACCATATTTCTTCTTTTGATTCATGAATGACATTATTGTTTTGTTACACATCTCATTTAACATAAATGGCACTAGTTTTCATTATTGACAGCACTATGTGCAACAATACCCCCCTTTGTCATTGATAGCAACACCACTAGACATTGACAATCATTGATGTGAATGAATTGATCTCTAGTTGGCATGCATCTAAATCCCCCTAACATGCTACTCGGGACACCCTGTGGTTGGATGCAAAGAATATTCCTACATGATCTTTTTTTCTCTTCTTCAATATCTACTTTTTCTCCAGAGTCCTCCTACAATTTCAATGTTTGCTTTCAATCTCTGCTTTATCTAATCCTTTGACATCAATGGAAAAAAGACCCAGTGTCTTACGAATTATCCATTAATATTCTTGAACATTCATGTGGACTTGATCTTATTATAAATGGAATCTCCCTTGAGACCAAGCTTCCCCTGAGACCATGCTTCCTGTTATGTGAATCTTCCCCTAATGATAAATTCTTTCCTTAAAAAGACTTATGTTTATTAGATTTCTTCTTCTAATGGTGGACCTACGCCCCTTATGTATAAATCCTCCATATAGATTAGAATATACTTTCCTGAGTTTCCTTGATCAATGATTTTCTTTCCTGCTAATGATCATCCTTCCTACATAGTCTTTCTTCTTCAAGCTTCAATTCAAACAATTATAATCTTGAAGAAGCCTTCACTAAAGGATTACATCTAAGGGGTCAAATATATCCTTGGTTCATCCTATTTCATTTTCCATTCCATGGTGTTCATCCTTGAGTTAATAAAGATTCTCTCTCCCTTGTGCCATCTCAAATTGATCATGTAGGCATGTGTTGTGTGTCCTTCATTTTGGCATATGTGAAATTCTACACTGGGATTAAATATTGGTGAGAATGACCCATATGATATTCTAATATAATCCATATATCTGAGATTGGGAACTTGATCATATCCTCTATAGATGACATGATCATGGGTTCTACAATATCATGCTTTCTGTCCATTTCTTTTGAATGAAAAATAGTCACCAAAGAACTCATTTTGATAAGTGGTGGAATAGGGAGGTCTTGATGTAACATATCTTCTGAAGTTTTTCCTTGGAGGAGATTCATCCCTTTTCTTATTTTTGACTCTTGCTTCATTATTTCTTGTGGGTCCTTTGTGAATGTTTTCCATCATGCGAGGTGCCTAGTTCCTTTTCTTATGTGGATTAGATGTATCTTGTCAATTCCTCTCATCATTATGAAAATTATTAAAAAAGTAGAAATCGATATACTTGGGCTAATTCATCACTTACTTAGAAAATTCAAATGAGTTGCTACTAGACCCAATGAATGCTTAACCATGATTCCTGGGATGATGTTCTTAAAAGATATTTATCTTTGGATGTCTCACAACATTCCCAATAACCAAGGTATATTTTGACGAGACAAGATCTTTGATTGTTGAGAATATGATTCGAAAAATCAAACCCTTTGAGAAGATTTAATTTTTTTTTTATTTGTTCCAATTCTTCTTTCAAATACACAACGTCCTCTTATAATCTTTCACAAAGTTATTCCTTTTCCTCAACTATTTTGACAAAAACTCCTTTATCCTCTTGGCTTCTTCTAGCTCGACCTTGAGAGAGATAATGGAATCTCCATCTTCATCTTTGTCTTGGCGTTGTGTCTGTTGTTGTCCCGACTTATTTCTAAGGATGTTTATTTCTTTCAATGCACTTTTGAGTTCTCCTTCATAATCTATGTTTGCTTCAATTTATTATACTTTAGTGGAGAAAAATATTTCACATCTTTAATCATCAGTCATGCTTTCATTGCTCTCATAATCACTTTCTTGTTTTGATAAGAAGTTCTTCCTTTTTTCTCCTTGTTTATTCTTTTATTCTTAGACATGAATCTTACTTTTTCATCACTATGATTCAATTTTTCATAAGCACATTTCGAAGCATAATTTCATATTTTTCCACATTCAAAGTATTTGAAAGGAAGCTTACCTTTGAATTTTCCGGTTCCCCACTTTAGTTTTCTGACAAATTTCATTTCTTCTTCATTAGATTCGTGACTCAATTTGTTTTATTCTCTAGATTTCTTCCTTCTTTAGTTACTCTAACTGTTTTTTCTTTAATTCCTAACTTGTCCTTCTTTGTTCTTAGTTCATATGTTAGAGTATTCAATGAAGCAAATCCAACTTCAACATATCTATGTTTTATAGCTCTTCAAGTGTTGATACCTTGGGATTGAATCTTGGAAGTAGAGGCCTTAATATTTTTCAAATGAAAACGTCATCCTTGATTTCTTCATTGAGACCTGCAATAGAGTTGACAATATTGTCTACTTCAAGGAAACAGGAAGAAATATCCTCATCTTCTTCCATTTTAAACTTTTGAATTAAGCCCTATAAGATTGCATCTTTGCTTCCTTCACTTTCTTGTCCCCTTTATAACAATTTTTAAGATTATTCCATAGATTATGATCTTATTTATAGTGCATTACTTTCACAAATTTTGTATATGACAAACCACTCAAATTGACATGCTTATTTATTTCCTTGGATGTGTAAAGGACCTTACTAGTTGTATTTGTAGGAGGAGTATTAGGAACTTGATAATTGTTCTCTACAACTTCCCATGCATCAAATCCCAAGGAAATGAGGTAAGTCTCCATTATTATCTTCTAGAAAGCATAATCGGATCCATCAAACTAAGGAGGCTTGCCTAATGATATGATAGTGGTCATTTTTCCTTGAGACCAACATTCTAACGATCAAGTGTTTCTAAAAGAACTCGCTCTGATACCACTTGTTAGACCAAAGATCACATCAAGGGCAAGGGTGAATCAATGTAATGGAAAAATCATCATTTCAAAACATCCCATCAATAACTAATTATGTAGCAGTACATCAGAAGCTAAAGCACGTTATATAATGAATAAAATTGTGCACCAAGAAACCATCAACACATGAGAAAACCAAATTTTATACGCAAACTCTTGTGGGAGAAAAAGAAAAAAATAATTTTTCTTCTTCTTCAATTTGTTTACATAGATTTGTAGGGTCCAAGCTAATGGAGGCACCTACCTGTAAAATAAGAAAGAACCCACTTGCAATAGGATACAAACTAATTGAGGTACTAACTCAAAAATGTGCGAACTTCAACTTGATTGAAGCACCAACCTTAGTGGAGACACCCACCTCCTTCAATCTGGTGTGGACCACTTTTCACAATAGCTCAAATAGGATCCACAAGGTCAAATCATAACCAAATCAACATGTATTCTATTCATATGCCAAACACCTATTCATATGATCATATTTCCAATAAAAATAAATTCCTCAATCTTAAAAGTTGTTTTCAGGCATCATTTATCAAATTAATAAGCAATATAACCAATAATCCCTTTCCAAAATTAATTTTAACTCAGTTTGAATCCTAAAATATTAGAAAACATTAAATTCTCTACAAAATAATTCTTTTCAGTGTGCGTTCTTAAAATGGACAAGGTTTGGCAAGTATTCTACGAAAAGTCTAACATTGATCGGCTTAACTGTCTGATAAACAAGTCTCTGCTAGTGAAATAAAAACCTAATAAAGCAATCAAGCATTCATTGGGTTTGAGCCCTTGAAATTTTATAAGACCAACCATATGCCAACTAACTATGATACAACATACCTCATGCAGGGTGGATTTACTAATTTTATTTGAATTAATCCAGAGCCATTTCAGAGCCAAACAACCAATTCTCATCACCAAGGGAGAGCCAATCTCAATTGTGCCTTCAACGCACTCCATGTCATCGAACTAATCAAAAAAATTTCCACATCACATGTGTCAAGAGAATCAAAGCTATGCCCCTGACACACTCCGAGTCATCGAACTGAGCCAAAAATATTTCCATGTCACAAGCACCAAGCCAATAAATAATGTTCCCTTCGTATACGCCAAGTCAACAAGCAGAGCCAAAACTATTTCCACATCCCAAGCATCGAGCCAATCAAAATTGTGCCCTCAACATACTCCAAGTCATCAAACTAAACCAAAATTATTTTCACATCACAGACATTGAGCCAATTACAGTTGTTCCTTTGGCACACTCCAAGTCATCGAACTGATTAAAAACTATTTCCATGTCATAGGCATCAAGCCAATCAAAAATATTCCCTTGGAACACTCCAAGTCATCGAGTAGAGCTAGAACTATTTCCATGTCAGAGGCATCAAGCCATTCAAAATTGTGCCCTCATGAGACTCCAAGTCATTGAGCTAATCGAGTCACCAAGAACTAAACCAATCAATATGAAATTTGTGCCTTCATCACACTTCATGTTCATCACATGGAGCCAACCACAAAGCACCATACTAATAAAAAATATTGTATGTTCGGCACCTTCCAAGTCATCAAATAGAATTGTGCAATCCCCAAACTATAGAGTTTTGAGATTTTAACCATTCAAACTGTATCACCTCAGACTAGCCATGAAGGCCAGGCCTTCCCTTTATTCTCCATTGTCTCCTTCATTCTCTTTCAATCACCAACCACGCCTCAATTTATACATGATGGGGACCTTATTCTAGGGAATGTGATGGCTTATGTGACTGAGCCAAATGACCAAGAGTTAAGGAATATGAGATGCCCATTTGTTGATGTGACTTTGACCATTCCTACCACATCATATGTCTTAAGTGGGCCACGTGTCACCTATATTTATGATTATTAGTCAACATATTGTAATATCCCCTTTCTTGATCTGGTCAAAATAGACGAAATTTGTCCATGGTATTTTCCAATAGTAGTTGCCATCGGTTTTCGAGGGAAAATAATAAAATAGGGTCTTTAGAGAGTCCGTAAAGCCGATAAAATGGGATAGAAGCTAAGAATTTGGATCATTCAGGTTTATCTATCTTGTTGTATTTTTATTGAGAACTTGGTATGGCGAGTTCCATTTTGATTCCAAGGACGAAAACCTTGTGGGTGTTATTTTGTTTGGTGGATCCATCTAGGGTCCACGATTGTGCCTTAGTGCATTTGTCTTCTCTTTTGATAAACATTCATGCATGCCATTTCAAGGGTTTGAAATCTATTGTATGGGCATGTAACATTTTCTTCAATTATTAATATAAATAAAGGCTGCACTTCCAGATCCCATTGTGTTTAGTGTTTTGATTGCAATTATTTTTTATAGAACACCTAGATGTGCGAGATCGGTTGATTATTTTTCTCATCGATATATTAAAGTGGAATCAGAGTTGTGCATCCTGCCAACTTGAGGGTTTTATTGGCAAATTCTAAATTATTGGCAGTGTTATTTGGAAGTTTCATGCAGGGAACTTTAGTGGGATTTATTCTCACTCTAGCTAGCATCTCCATCTTCGGTGTTATTCGGTATCACCCTAGTTGGTTTTATTTTTCAGTTGATTGAAAGAGAAATTTTGGGCGTTGCAGAAGAAGGGAAAACATTACCTTTGCCAAATTATTTATTGAAGGGTTTCAGATCGGATCAGGGTCTGCCATTTCTGTCCATTTCAGTTTAAGAGGTCGAGATCTAAATATTCAACAAAGGTTTAGCCCTTAGATCCATCAAGATAAGATTTCATTAATATATTTCTAAGGTTCAGTATTGGTTGATTCTTTGGTGATTGGTCACTGAATCATTGTTGCGGGGCTTTATCTGGGCATCAAATTAATAAGTTTCAATTTATCTAAAGCCTTTTTATAGTTTATTGGTAGTATTTGGTTGATAACAAGGGCTCTGCACTGAACGATCCCAACCTTAGGCCCTGCTTAGAGGCATACAATGTGATTCACGCAAAATACTAAGAGAGGAAGCACACAAACGACAAGGACAAATCCAGTATAGCGAGTCATTGATTATCAGTTGAACAAAGATAGAAGAAAATATAAGTGTCAGCCTCGTCTGTGCATTGTCATAGTAACATCTTGGTCACATGAGAAGCGCCGAGTGATGGTTGGTTACGACAACCTCATTGTAGTGTTTGTAACCACGAGTGTTGGCCTCGTTTCCTGCAAGGACTGATCAATGTCGTATCAGTTTCCTGGACATTCAGGAGAGCCAAACAAAGGGTTGGTCATTGCTGGAAGTCATCACCTGTAGTGGGATGATCAAATGTCTTTGTCGTAAAGTCTGCCACCTGCATCAATCCAATGCTTTGACCACAACCATGGAGACATAAAAATATGAAGAGTCATGGGGGGTATTAAAGAGATCTAAAGAGCCGAGGAGTGATCATTATTTACAGAACTGTTACATGAGGAGCTCATTGGAAATCACATGGCAGAGTTTCTAAGGCCATAGGACCCATATAGGACAACATTGGCTAGGAAAAGGGCATGAGAAGCACCAGAGTGATTCGCAGCTGGTGTGGTGACGAGGAGCCTCTTTAGGTGTGCACTAAAGTTTTCTTAAAACGTACATTGGTAGTGCAATGCAGCCATACATTCAGGTTTGGAAGTCTGGTGAGGGTGCATCACCATCACAGATTCGTGTATGAGATAGCAGAGAGCGGAGGAAACATTGTAGTTTCATTGTCATAGGACATCTGAAGTGACGGCCGAGAGGGTCTTATCCAGGATATCTGTCGCATCAAAGCTGGAATGCATCAAGGGGTAGAGCTTTTGCATGGTTGATTATTTGGTTCACTTGAATTAATTCCCTGGTTTGATTACATAAGAGTATTGAATAATTAACATGGTCCATTATATTTGGTTGTTGTTTTATTTTCGATTATGCAAGCCCTACAAAATGCATCTTTCATGGGGAACCAAGTTAAGCTTGTAGGAGTCGATTTCCCTCTAATTTCGACCATGTAACAAGGGAGTTCAAAGTTTCTTGTTAGAAGGTTGAGCCCCTATATCTCAAGCGAATAACCACAAGCTAGACACTCCATCTTCAGATTTCAATCAAGAAACAAGGAGGACAAATTTTCTATTATTTGGAGGGTTGAATTCCAAGCTTGAAACAAAGGTCGAATAAGCCAAATTAAGGAAGGATGAATTAATTGTTGTTCCAGATTCCAAACGGTTGTTTCAATTGCTTCTATAGCCAAGATAAAAGAATTTCCAGTATCATAGTTTGAGTTATACCAGATTACTGTTCCCATATTGCAAAGGCCGAGTTGGATTTTATAATCCCCTAGGGTTCATTCTCATATTTTGTGCAAAACAATTGTCTTGAAGCTAGTTTGAATTAGATAATAAGGAGACCAAATTATCTTATATTTTGGTTGATGGACACAACAACACATTGAAAGGGACAAGTGGCCATACTCATTAGCGTCGAGGCCGAAAACAATCAAATAAACATTCTGGATTGGATAGGGACAAGCAGCCATATTTCTGTCACGTGGAGGTTGGAAGACCAAAAGGTCACACTGCTCAACACTGAGGGCCATGAAGGCTGCAGATCTAACTGAAATTTCCAAGATCTGACCGAGAGCCAGACATATCTGATTAGTACACAATTTTTTGAATACCAAGTTTTACTTTGCACTTGCAGCTGTGGAAAGAAGGGTGGAGTGAACGAGAATTGGAGGTAACATCTTTTCAGCTATTTCAAGGATCATTTTTGCAGAAGAATTTCTTCCATTGGGTTATTAATTTTTGTAGGAGATTGTTTCTTGTTTCTCCACCTAACATAGATGAATTTCTCAAAAGAAGTAGATTGATTTTATTAAAGAAATATAGGAGAAAGAAGGAAGGTTAAGCGTTGAAATCCATTGATTCCAAGCCATAATGTCATCACTTTACTTTTGGAAAAGCCTCAACAATCAGCATGAAAAATGGTAACAACTTACAGATCTGAAGCAAGAGTAGAACAATATGCCTTTCTCTGGAAAGGTCCATGTTATCCTTCAATAGTCAAAGGATATCTGGATAGAATATGTAAAAAGAAAGTGTCTCTTCACACCTGGATTTGAATTGCAAAAAACAAATTCAGTTATATACATTCGTGAGTTGGAAGAACTAGACACGTGTCTATCCAGGGTAGGACAAACAGAATGGAAGAAGCTCAGTTGGGCTCTCAAGCCATCCCTGCTTTTGTTGATAAAACCCAAATTGTTGGAGCATCCTTGTGAAGAATTTAGGCTCACAGTTTCTTCTTGTCTCAACAGGATCATAGCATGAACATCACCATTACTTCCCTACAATAATTATATCATGAGAGATATACTGCAGCTGATAGTAGAATCCCTTTAGGGGTTGAATAACATCATGCTTCCTACCTTTCACAAGTGGTGAAAAATTTTAAAATGCATGGAAGAATTCAGCTTTCACACATTCATGTTAAATCTGGATTGTGATGAGTTGATCTTTCAGTTGCTCCAAAACTTTTACACCAATATTACATCAGCTCATTCAGACCATGTCAAAACGAGCATGCAAAAGATTGTGTCTCTATGCTTAGAAGGTGATGCTGACATCTGCAAGATACTAAGATCCAAAGTGTTGACCATCACGAGGAAGGAGCCATAGGGATCACCAGTTTCCTATGATCTAGTTGAGAAGTTGTTCAACAAAAATATAAAATTGCTCAGAAGGGTGCTTACTAGGAAGGAGTTGAGAAGGATTGATGGAGGAAGCAAGAACAAAATCTAAAGCAATAATGAATTAAGGATGAGAGGACTATGCTTTATCTGCAAGGGACCTTGGGCCCTTAACCATCCATGTCCAGGTGATAAGGAGGAAACAAGGGAAGATCATGGGGATTCATCCATATTTGGGTTCACCAATTTTATGAAGAGAACCTGTGAAGGATCGAAGCAGTCAAGCATAGATGGTGAGAAACAACATCATGCTTTTTAGAGAAACTTGCAGGACAAGCTGATAATAATCATTCATCTTGACAGATTACATGGGGAAAGGAAGGAGGGAATTCCTCCTGATGATGAGGTAGTTGAGTCTATATATATCTAGGAGAACATCCTTAAAGAGTATGGGCAATCAAGTATAGATAAAAATCCACCAATATATCCATGTTTGACAATCAGAGAGGGTAGACAATGTATCTCCACATGTGGAGAAGGTCAGGAAGAAGACATTCAAGGAGAATAAAATAAGGAGCCAATAATAATAAACCAACATGATGAACATGATCATGCAGGGAAACATGACAAATATAGTATGCAGGAGGAGCCATTTCTGGAGGATCAGTCAAAGGTTCAAGTTGGAGTTGTGGTTATAGGGCATCCCATGCAGACATATATAGATACATTCAACAGGGCATGAGAATTTCCAGTAGAGGACTTTCGGGAAAGGATCATGCATTTCAAGACATATCTTATGATGTTGAAGTAGAAAGTCTGGACAGTATGAGACATTGTCTTACAGGAGAATAGAAAACTTGATGAGCTCATAGGGATATGTGTCGAATCAATGACCCAGTTGTCTAGTGTTAAAGAATGACTCAGGTGCCTCACAAGGCAGTAGGAGGAGGACATTTGGGAGTTCCATAGAAGCCCTCTATAGGGGTATATAGATAAGGCTTGCAACACTACCAACCCCCCTTATATATTGGGAAGAGCAGGGTAGAGTTCTCTAAACGCATCATGTTGGGGTAGCATGAGTTGAGCATGGAGAAGCATTAACATAGTAGATTTAGAATTATTCAACCTTCCCAAGGCATGGATTGGTGAGAAATTATGAGTTGGTACTCTATTGATAGATTGATTCCTAGGAGGACACTCACAGCCAACGACATATTGCAACTTGGGCCCTTTGGCATGGGCAGTGATGGAGGGCTGAGATGGTACCATAACTCATAGGTCCCAAGACTTAGGTGGCATTAGGATCAAGGAGAATTCATTGGGGCCAAGATTGGATGGAGGATTGTTTGGGATCCAGATGAACCAATCGAGGGAAGGATTGGTTGAAGGATCATTTGGGATCTAAGTACAAAGGATCCATTTAGGATAATGTAGCATGGAGTTATGGAATAGCACACTAGGTTGCATGGGATCCTGGTATCAATACTTTTGTTGTCGATAGTAGTGAATTTCTTGAGGAAAATAAATATTAGGGCAGGCAGATTTGTAATATCCTCTTTCTTAATTTGGTTAAAATGGATGAAATCTGTACATGGAATTTACCATGGTATTTTCCCATGGTATCAGCCCATGGTATTTGCCTTCTGTTTTCAACGGAAAAATAATAAATAACGTCTTTAGATAGTCCATCAAGCCTATAAAAGGGGATAGAATCTAAGTATTTGGGTCATTCGGGTTTATCTATCTTGTTGTGTTTCTCTTGAGAAGTTGGTGTGGCAAGTTCCAGTTTGATCGCAAGGAAGAAAACCCTGTGGGTGTTATTTTGTCTGGTGGATCCATCCAGGGTCCACAATTAGGCTTTAGTGCAATTGTATTCTCTTTTGATAAGCAGTCGTGCATGAAATTGTAGGAGCTTGAAATTTATTCTATGGGCATGTAACATTTTATTCAATTATTAATATAAATAACGGTTACAGTTCCATATGTTGGCATTATGATACAAGTGTTTTCCTTGATTGCAACTCACTCACAAGTCAGTTCAGATTTGATAAAAGGCAACTCACATTGTAACAGGTCAATTTAGAGGTAACAGGACATTGGTACAAAAGAACAGGAAGTTGGAACAAAGGTCTACTAATCAGAATCAAGAAGTTGAAGGAAAATGATGTTGTAAGCTATATATGTAGGTTCACTTTGAAAAAGAAGCGTATACACGTGGGTTAACAAAACAAAAGGAGCATATATGTATGCACACACTTTCACAAGAAGAAAAGTGTGTATAGGTTTGAAGATCAAGGAAATTCAAGTTTAAAGAATACCAAGGGTCAATACCATGGTATTAGCCCACAATATTGAGCGGAGTAATGGTTATTTGATCCTGTCAAAGAATACCACAAGCTCTAAGTGTTGCTTTGGTCAGAGCTATTGAGGAAGGCCAAAAACTATATAAGGAGGAGAAGATCAAAGAACCAGGTGTGCAAGTGAAACAGTTTCATAGGAATACTTCTATTTGAAGTATATTTTAGGTTGCAGGGGCTATGATTGTGATATGATATGAAATATTTTTTTCACCTTGAATTCAATGTTGGATCAGGATCATGGGACTTGAAATGACTAATCATTGAATGATGTGATATTAGTTGAGCTAGATCTGATTTCTTACACATGTTTTATTCTTTAAATGTCATGATATGGGTATGTCTAAACTGTGGAATAGCAATGAAGTTTTGATTTAATATTTGCAGATCTATACTCTGGTTCTCGTCGGTAAAGGTGCATATACACGTAGGTTTGACTCTTCCAAGTAGCATATGCAAAGGAATACCTATTCTTCATAAATGATTAATCTATTTGATCAGTGTTGTTGTTTTACTTTTGTCTATCAATGAAGTCGTCTTAGATCTAAAAGTAAAATTGAATGCATAAAGAGTTTGTGACTGATTGATTGATTGATTAAGTGAGAAGGGATATCTTTGCCGCTGTCTGTCTAGATCTCTGCAATTGATAGTAGATGTTCATGATATTACTGGTTGGTACAGATTTGATTCAGAAATTTTTATGATTCAGTATTTTTCGAGGTATACACAGGTTTTGTTGCAGTAAGTAGCGTATACACACAGGTTGGGTTCCTTAAAGTAGTGTATACATTTTGATGTATGATTCTTGAGGTTACATCTAGTTCTGAATGATGATGCAAGTTTCTTGGTTCAGCACAGTGTTCTGGTGATAGTGATCTGACTATTCGTATTAACCGATTGTTGGTTGATGCAGTTTGAGTTTCTAAGTTCTGATGGGTCCAGTGTGAAAATTTGATGAAACAATGCCTTCATATTGTCTTGTTGTGTACTAGGAGCATCCAGTCTAAAAATTAATGAAACGTGGACCCTAGAGGAAAAGAGAAGGTCGTAGCCTTCTGTAGGTTGGTGCCTACGTACTAGTAAACATATCAGCTAGTACATGAGCTAGAGGGTTGTAGCTCCCTTCCAGTAGAAGCTGGAAAACAAGAGAAGCTTGTAGCCTTTTGCAGGTGGGTCCTTGCGTACTGGTATGAGTTTGCACTAGTACAAGATTGTAAGCAGATTTTCTTTATATTAAAAGAAGACAGAGATGACAGCAAGAGGTGGTTTTTCTCCCGCATTGGGTTTCCACCTTAACTCTTGGTGTTCATGTGTGTTGCTTATGTGTGATGGTTTATTATGTTATGAATGTGCATAGTTACTATATATTAAGATACTGATGCACTGATTAAATATCAACACATGATAAATTGACTAGATCATAAGTTCTTTGGGTATACGCTTGATTCTTTAATCACAGTAGCATACAAACGCAAGCTCACTTCACTGAACTAGTGTATATAAATCTGATTGGGAATTGAAAATTATTTAATTGTAAACACTGATTCACCCCCTCCCCCTCTAAGTATTATTTCCAACAATTGGTATCAGAGCAGGTCCTTCAGAAGAAGCTTGATCGCTTGAAGGGAGATATTTCAAGATGAACAATCACAAAGACATGGGATGTATCAAACCACCAATATTTAATGGGAACAACTTGGTAGATTGGAAAATAAGAACCAGAGCCTATCTTCAATCGCTTGGAGCCGATGTTTGGGAAATTTTGGAAGGAGGATATCAATTTCCAGCAGCAATACCTACAGATATAGCAAGTAAGAATTGATACGAAGCCAAGGCCAAAGCAATCAATACTTTATTGGGAAGTCTGTCAGAATTAGAATTCATCAAAGTCATGCAGTTCAAGACAACCAAAGAAATATGGGACAAAATCATTCAGAGCTACGAAGGAGACTACGAGGTAAAATGTGCTAAGCTTCAAACTCTCATAATTCAGTATGAAACTCTTAAGATGCATAGTGATGAAAGTATTTCTAGTTACTTTTTACGTGTATATGAGATTGTTAATTGTATGAAGAATCTGGGTGAAGAGATAAAGGATGCTACTTTAGTAGAGAAAATTTTGAGATCTTTTTCTTCTAAGTTTGAGTCAAAAGTATCTGCCATAGAAGAAAAGTAGGATCTTCAATCTATTACTATGGTTCAACTTCATGGAATTCTAACTGCCTTTGAAATGAGGAAAGGAGGTCCATCAGATATGAGAGAAGCCACTTCCAAAGCTTAAGAAAATGGAATAGAAAAGGAAGAGCACAATGAATCAGGATATGTTTCAGAAGAAGAATATGAGGTGAACTTTGTCAAGAAGCTTCAACAGGGTTCCGGAAGATTTAGAGGTAAGCTATCATTCAAATGTTTTTCTTGTGGTAGAGCCGACCATTATGTTGCCAAATGTCCTCATAAAGATAAATATGAAAAAGGAAATGAATATGCAAAAGGTAATAGAAAACAGGTTGTTAACAGAAGAAGTTACTATACCCATGAAGATAGTGATGGATTATCTAATAGTGATGAAGATGAAACTGAATAAGATTATAAAATACTCATGGCTTATGACAATGATAACTTTTTGGATGCCTTAGAAGAGGAATACTTTCTTGAATAAATCACAAAACTCAAAATTTGTTTAGAAGAAAATAATATGATCATAGACACGTTGACACATCAACTCACTGAAAGAGAAAAGCACAATGAAAAACTAGAATGTGAAGTTGTGCGTCTAAGAAAAGAAGTTAAGACAAAACCTCTTAATATGAGATTTTCTAAAGGATCAAAAACTTTATATGAAATCATCAAAGTTCATCGTTCTCCTCTTATAAAGACAGGTCTTTGATATACTGAAGAATCATCCCAATCGCAAAAGCCACCAGACTCCACCGAAAGCTATCTTGATGCAACAAGGACCAGTGAACAGTATGTCAATCATTAGCAAAAACCTAAAAGTACTCATCAGGTAAATCATGCTCAGTTTATTCCAAGGATGAACACCAATAGAAGCATCAACCAATAGGTAAACAATGCCAAAAGATTCTATGATCACAAAAACTTCTTTAATGGACAATGTTTTTCATGCCATAACTTTGGGCATAAGGCTGCTCAATGTGTTGCTTACAAAACTATCATGACTAGAGAAGCACGAAATCAAAGGAGCGTAACAGGAATGAAGAAAAGTTCTTATAATAACTTTTCTCCTCTTGAAGATGAAATTGAATGTTCATTTTGCAATAACTTTGGTCATGAAGAATCTGAATGCAGGAGAAAATTTCGGCCAACACTTCAAAAGGAGCAAACATCATCAAATTCCAAGGTATGGAGAAAGAAGGAATTTCAATCAGAAAGATGTGGCATAGCTCTATTTGTAGAAGGACAAGAGAATTAGTGGTACATTGACAATGAATTCTCCAAACACATGACACGTGATAAAGAGAAACTTCATTCATATAATGCTTTAGAAAAGGAAAAGAATGTCTCCTTTGGAAATGACACACCAGTTATCATTTAAGGTAAAGGTTTTGTTTATCTGAAATAAAAGGTTAAAGATGGAAATATCATGTATGTTGATGGTTTGAAAAACATAACTTGTTGAGTGTCAACCAAATGTGTGATCAAGGAAATGAAGTTGTGTTTCAATCAAACGAATGTGTGGCTCGTGAGCTTGATACAGGAAAGAATGTGATCAAAGGTAAAAGAACTCCAAACAATTTATACATACTCAAAGGAGGACAAAAATAATGTTATCCAAGAAAAACAGATGAAAACTGGTTATGGCATAGAAGGTTGGGACATCTAAGCTTTTCTCAAATAAGAAAAGCATGTGGGCTCAAGGAGGTCCGTGATCTTCCAGATATCAACATCCCAGAAAATACCATATGAAAAACATGTCAAGTCGGTAAGCAAACCAGAGTTCATTTTAGTGAAAAAGAAGCATCAACAACGAAGCCTCCTGAACTCATCCATAAGGATATGTGTGGACCAACAAGGAAAAATTCACCTCGTTGAGAGGAATATTTTATTTTATTCATTGATTATTTTTCTAAAATATGTTGGATAGGTCTACTAAAGCATAAAGATGAAGCATTTGAAAAGTTTAAAGCCTTCAAAGCTTTAGTTGAAAATAAATCAGATCAGAAAATCAAATGTCTCAGATCTGATCGAGGGGGAGTATTCATATCAGATGATTTTTTTATTTTTGTGAACAACATGGAATAAAAAGGAAATTATTTGTTTCTAGAACTCCTCAACAAAATGGTGTAGTGGAAAGAATGAACAGAATGTTCAACAAATGGCTCGAGCTATGCTTGATGAATTTGTAACTCCCGCCACCTTTTGGGGTGAAGCTGCATTTACTGTCATGACTATTCTCAACAAAGCTAATGTTCAAGTAAATAGTGATCAAACTCCCTATGAACTTTGGTATGGTAAGCCTCCTACTATGAAACACTTTAGAGTTTTTGGAAGCAAATGTTTCATCAAAAATATTGATGAAAAACTTGGTAATCTTGAACACAAAGCAGACGAAGGAATTCTTCTTGGTTATTCATATAGAAGTAAAGGATACAAATGTTATAACAAGAGACTTCAGAAAATTGTTGAATGCATTGATGTAGTAATTGATGAAGCATGCATAAATCTAGAATGTACAAAGGATGATGATAATGAGGAAGACGGTGAATGCTTTCTTGTATCAAATCAAAATGATATAGAGGAAGAAACCAATGAAGCATTAAAAGAAGATACAACTGACAGGGAAAAGATTCCATCCAGGTATGTTCAAAAGAACCATCTAGAATCTCAAATTCTAGGAGAAAAAGGGCCTAGAGTATAGACAAGAAGAATTCTTTCAAGAACATCTAGTTATCTAGCATTACTATCTTCCATATAACCACAAAATGTTAATGAAGCTAGCAAAAATCAATGTTGGGTTAAGGCAATGAATGAAGAACTTGAACAAATTGGAAAGAACGATACTTGGGAACTAGTTCCTAGACCTCCTGACAAAAACGTTACAGGAACAAAATGAATATTCAATAATAAATTGAATGAAAATGGAGAGGTTATTAGAAACAAAGAAAGACTTGTATGTAAAGGGTATGCTCAACAAGAAGGTATAGACTTTAAAGAAATGTTTGCTCCTATTGCCAGACTTGCAATCATAATAATGTTGCTTGCTCTTTCAAGTTTTTGGAAATTCAAAGTGTATCAAATGGATGTAAAATCTCCTTTTCTTAATGGAGAGTTAGAAGAAGAAGGCTATATTGAACAACCAGAAGGATTCATTCTAGGAAATGATGCAAAGTTTGTATGCAAGCTCAAAAAGGCTCTTTATGGATTAAAACAAGCTCCAAGGGCTTGGTATTATCCCCTTGACAAATATCTACAAAAACAAGGGTTCACAAAAGGATCTGCGAACAACAACTTATACACCAAGATTGAGAATGATAAACTACTAATTATTGTTGCTTATGTTGACGATATCATCTTTGGCAACAATGAAGAATCTATGAGTCAGAACTTTGCTTCAATTATGCAGCAAGAATTTGAAATGTCCATCGTGAACTTAATTATTTTCTTGGTCTACAAGTACAACAAACGAAAGATGGTATTTTTCTTTCACAAACCAAATATCTCAAGCAGATTCTGAAGAAATAAGGAATGGAAGATTGTAAAATAGTATGTACTCCAATGGTAATAGTATGTAGTCTCAGCTCTAATGATGAATCACCTAAGTGAATCAACCATCCTACAGATCTATGATTGGAAGTCTGCTCTATCTGAGAGGTACCAGACCTGATATCATGCATGCAGTAGGAATTGTTGGAAGGTTCCAAGCAAATCCAAAGGAATCACATCTTTAGGTTGGAAAAAGAATATTGAAATATCTTCAAGGAACTCAAAACTTTGGTCTATGGTATCCTAAAGATACAAATATTACTCTTCATGCATATACAAATGTAGATTGGGCAGGAAATGTTGATGATTGAAAAAGCACCAGTGGAGGTGCATTCTATATGGGATCATGGTTAGTATCTTGGTTCATCAAGAAACAAAGTTTGATTGCCTTATCTATAGTTGAAGCGGAATATGTGGCTGTTGCATCTTGCTGCACACAACTACTCTGGATGATGCAAACATTGCAAGACATTCAAATCACATGTTCTCCACCCATCTCCATTTTATGTGATAATACAAGTGCCATCAGTATTTTGAAAAATATTGTCATGCACTCCAAGACCAAGAACATACCGATTAAGTACCATTTTCTATGAGAACAAGTTCTTGAATAAAAGGTTAAATTGGAGTATGCTCCCTCCAAAGAATAGGTTGCTGATATATTTACAAAATTGCTTCCCTGAGAAACATTTGAATATATCAAACAAAAGATGGTAGTAGTTTCTGCATCATCTTACTGTGAAATTTAGTTTCTAGAAGAAGGTTCCTATATGCGAGTTTCAAGAAGGATAGTCGCGTATGTATGCGAGTTTCTGTGGCTGAAGGAGCATAGATGTTTATCTGATAAAAAATAGTGGGTCATACTTTGACATGGGTGCTCAATGTGATATTGATGATTACTGTCTACTGATATTATTTGTTAGTTGATTTTTATGTGACTAATGAAGATGCCTTGATGAATGGTTTGTTGACATTGCACAGGTAGCACAGGTTGAGGGGGAGCATTAGCCTTCACAAACATTCTTCATTATTGGCATTATGGTTATTGATTTCATCTATGGTTTCAGATATTCATTGTTGCATAGGTCATGTAAAGATCTAGGGTGTAATATGTCACATTCTGTCATAGTCTATTTTCGAATGAGTCCTATTGGACATATGATGTAATTTGTTTCCCCACTATGAATGGGAAGGATGATGTAATAATTGTTATATTTTAGCCATGTATAAACAATGATATATCCCGTCTTGTTTCGGTGGATGAGTTAAATTTGGTGTATCCCCACTTGGTTGGGTGATTGATGTATGTATGATTCATTGGTGATAGGAAGGTAATACTCACATAGTTGATTATATAGTCATGTTATTCTTTTGAAAAATATCTCTACAGACTCTACATGTACTCAAGGGGAGCATGGACAACATCTTGTATCTCAAAGGAAGAATATCTTTGTTCGCCCTTTAACCTTTATGTCAAAGGGGGAGAGTATTTTTCTGTTGGTTAATATCTCTAATAGTTTCTACAACTTGCAGTAATCAACACCAATATGGTTGCCATCAAGTCCAAAGGGGGGTATTGTTGGAATTATGATACAAGTGTTGTCCTTGATGGAAACTCACTCACAAGTGAGTTCAGATTTGATAAAAGGCAACTCAAATTGTAGTAGGTCAATTCATAGGTAATAGGACACTGGTACAGAAGAACAGGGAATTGCAACAAAGGTCTACTGATCAGAATCAAGAAGTTGAAGTAAAATGATATTGTAAGTTATATACACATGTTCACTTTGACAAAGAAATGTATACACATGGGTTAACATAACAAAAGGAGCGTATATGTATGCAATACTTTCACAAGAAGAAAAGCACATATAGGTTGGAAAATCAAGGAAATTCAAGTTTAAAGAATATCAAGGGTCAATACCATGGTATTAGCCCACAATATTGAGCAAAGTAATGGTTATTTGATCTCGTCCAAGAGTACCATAGGCTGTAAGTGTTGTTTTGGTCTGAGGTATTAAGGAAGGCCAAAAACTATATAAGGAGGAGAAGATCAAAGGATGAGGTGTGCAAGTGAAAGGGTTTCTCAGGAATACTTCTATCTGAAGTATATTTTAGGTTGTAGGGGCTATGATTGTGACATGATCTGAAATATTTTGTGCAACTTGAATTCAATGTTGGACGAGGATCATGAGACTTGAAATGACTTATCATTGAATGATTGATATTAGTTGGGATATATCTTATTGCTTACACATGTTTTATTCCTTAAATGTCATGATCTGGGTATGTCTGAAGTCTGGAATATCAGCGAAGTTGTGAGTTAATATTTTCATATCTATACGTTGGTTCGCCTCAGTAAAGGCGTGTATACATGCAGGTTCGACTCTTCCAAGTAGTGTATGCAAAGGAAAAGCCTATTCTTCAGAAATGACTGATCTATCTAATCAGTATTGTTGTTTTACTGTTTTCTGTCAATGAAGTCTTCTTAGACCTGAAAGTATAACTGAATGCATAAAGAGTTTGTGTCTGATTGATTGATTTATTAAGTGAGAAGGGTTATCATTGCTACTGAGTGTCTAGATCTCCGCAATTGATAGTAGATGTTTATAATATTACTAGTAGGTACAAATTTGATTCAGAAATTTTTATGATTCAGTATTTTTGGAGGTATACGCAAGTTTTGTTGCAGGAAGTATCATATACACGTAGGTTGGGTTCATTAAAGAAGTGTATACATTCTGATGTATGATTCTTGAGGTTGCAACTGGTTCTGAATGATGATGTAGGTTTCTGGGTTCAACACAGTGTTCTGGTGACAATGATCTGACTGTTCAAATTAACTGATTGTTGGTTGATGCAGTTTGAGTTTCTAAGTTTATGATGGGTCCAGTGTGAAAATTTGATGAAACGAGGCCTTCATATTGTATTATTGTGTACCAGGAGCATCCAGTTTGAAAATTAATGAAACATGGTCCCTGGAGGAAGAGAGAAGGTTGTAGCCTTCTATAGGTCGATGCCTACGTACTAGTAAACATATCGGCTAGTACAAGAGCTAGGGGGTTGTAGCTCCCTTCTAGTAGAAGATGGAAAATAAGAGAAGGTTGTAGCCTTTTGCAGGTGGGTGCTTGCGTATTGGTATGAGTCTGCACCAGTACAAGATTGTAAACATATTTTCTTTATATTAAAAGAAGACAGAGACGACAACAACAGGTGGTTTTTCTCCCACATTGGGTTTCCACCTTAAATCTTGGTGTTCATGTGTGTTGCTTATGTGTGATGGTTTATTATGTTATTACTGCACATAGTTAATATATATTAAGATATTGATTCATTGACTAAAGATCAACACATGATAAATTGACTAAATCATAAGTTCTCTGGGTATACGCTGGTTTCTTTAATCACAATAGTGTACACACGCAAGTTCAGTTCACTGAAGTAGTGTGTATAAATCTGATTGGGAATTGAAATTATTTAATTGTAAATATTGATTCACCCCCCACTCTCAATATTATTTCCAACACCATATCCCGTTGTGTTCAATGTTTTGATTGCAATAATTTTTAAATAGGACACCTAGATGTGCCAAATCAGTTGATTATTTCGCTCATCATGATATTACACATATAGAGCCATATCACCATTCCTCTTGGCACTATGATAGGATGCCATGTCATCCTCCCCACTCCACATCATCCTCCATAACCACTTCATCCTGCACTTCCATGTCACCATCTTTGGACATCAACAAAAGGCCATGCATCAATGCTACCATTTGTCCACATGTGTTTTTTCACTTCAACATCATTGATGACCATGTAGGGGGGCTCATGTGGAACTTGAATGAAGGGTCAAATGAAACCTTGGCACATGTCACTACCAAACTAGGCTAGCATGGAAAGGTGTCCCTTTGTTAAACTTTTAGCATATTGACATACCATCCATTGTACATTAGGATTTCAAAAACCATATTTTGCAGAAGTTGCATTATATTTAATAATTTAAGCATTACATAAGTTTGTTCGACATTCATTTTCAACTTCACCACAAGTTCATACATCAACTCAAGAGATGCATGATTTTTAACAAATTTGGTTTTTTCAAATGAATTTGGCATTTTTGATCCTCGTAACAGCTTTTAAATTTGAACAATGATAACTTTTCATTTGGTAGGAGATTTTCCAAGTGTGATATACCATTGCAAAGGTCTCATAGAGGAAGATTCAACCATACCATGTATAGAATCAATAGGACATCATAACTTAAAAAAATATGTAAGTATATTTCAAACCACTTTGACATTATTTGATTGAGATCATATAAGATATTGGACTACCATAGTCCTTCCTTTGATTCATGAATGGTATTTTTATTTCCTAATCATCCCCTTTGACATCAAAGACATTGGTTTTCATCAATGACAATACTATGTGCAACAAGATCTATGGTAACCTTCTCAAAAGTTGTTGACTCTTGGAATTTTCCAAATACTAAGCTTGTATATAGTTCCACATGTCCAATATTTCATATATTATTCTAATTTTTTTCCTAAAATACTATGGACCATTTTATTTTCAAATGAACTAGTGTCATTCATCCTAGACCTTCCAAGCTATAGATATGCTAGTTCTATTGGGAACACATGTTTAGAGCTAATTTTTATAATAGTCAAAATCCTTAATGTCCATATCCTTTATCTCTAAAATTGTAGTTTTTCAAAACCTAGTTTTTTTTTTATCATAAGTACATTTATAAGTTTCCTCATAATATTGAAAATTTAGCAAGATGAAATTTCACTATAAAAAATTTATAGAGAAAATCTCTATGTGACTCATTTGAGACTAATTTACAATGTAGTAAAAAACCATAACATTCATACCTTATATATAAGAAATTATAGTGAATAAAAAAATAAAATTCTACCACAAATTCTTCAATATATCTCCTAAGTATCCCAAATATCTCATAGTCTAAAAATTATAGGGAAAAATGTTACAACAAAATTACCAGATTGACTCATTTGAAACATATTTTAGGTTTAGTCATTAACTGTAAATTCCATATGCTATATCCCAAAGAATATAATGGATTACAACTTAGAATTTCTATCACATTTGTCCCTTTGTTTCACCTCAATATCCAAAAAAAAAATCCATGTGATTCTTCCTAGAAAAAATTATAGAAAAGCTTCCTAAATACCTTGATAAAAGGATCAAAACATTAGGATTGTAGTCATTGACAACAAATATGTCCCAAACAAATAAAATAGCATAAATATAGAGAGAGGAGTGCTTCCACACATTGAGAAATAAAAAATAATGATTATAAATCATCTTTAAGGGGGAAACTTCCTTTTACAATATAACAAATATAGAAGATGAAATGATTCTAAAACTAGGTCTTGATAGTATATATATAAGAGATAAAGGGTACAATTACAATCAAAGAGTATAGATGATGATACTAATATAAAAATAGAGATATAATAACTCAATATCTATGGCTTTTCAAAGGAATGTTGACTTAATAAGGGGCTTCATCTAGGGTTAAAAAATCCATAGATTAGGCGTTTCATGATTTGAAGAATGTTATTTGTACATCCTTGTAATATCTCTATGAGAATTTACTAAGACCTTTGTTTTGGAATCAGATGTCTTTATTAAAATAAAGAGAGCACTACTCATCCAAGAGACAAGGTGACCAACCATTATTAATAAAAAACACTTTGAGAAGTACTTTGGAAAATGCACTTATGAAAATGAAATGATGGTTATCCTTCATGTTGTGGATATCTCACATCCTTTCGTGCTTGGTTATAATTCCCTTATTAAAAATTCTCATCACATATCTAAATCTCCCAAAAGAAGGGGATTTCATCCCGTGAGAAACATAAATGGGTCACCAAAATGTTGGGATATGGTTATCAAATAATTTATAATAATGGAAAGGAAAATGTTGTCGCGTATGCTCTCTCTTGAAAGTACGAAGAGAAAGGGTCCCTATATTCAACACTTTCCCTCATTGTATTATATTTTTTGAATGATGCCCATAAATATTGGTTTATAGATCATGATATTTTCGACATAATCCCACAACTTGAAATTGAATCCCATGCATATCAAGGCTTCAATTGGAATAATGAAGAGTTTTACTGTAAAATTCAATTATATTTGAACAAATAAACCATGTTAAATTGATAATATTATCTAAACTCCATGTCTCTCTAATAATTGGTCATTTTATCTCTCATAAAAACATATGAATGGATTAAACATTTTTTTCCTTTTGCAAGGCCTAAAGAAGGACATTAAAACTTGTTTTGGTAGAATGCAACCTTTTATAATGATACAAGGGATAAATAGACAAAAATGTAGGTGAACTACTACCTTTTCTGATTCCACTAGCTATGTAGACTAACCTTTATATGGAATTCATTGTGGAAACAACCATATTGTGAAATAAATTTATCATCATGGTTATGGTAGGTTTCCTCTCTAAATATGCTCGTTTTCATACACTAGAACAACTCTTCAAAGATTTTATGGCCACCAAAGTAATGATGGATAATATATTTAAACCCCATGATATACCACATCTTATTATAATGAATTTTGTTCCCACTTCTAGTAAGAACTATTTAGGTTATAGGGAATTAAATTTTGGATTAGCATTGCATATCACATTTATATTGATGGCAAAAATATTGCTATAAAAATGTGTTTGGAGAAATATTTGATGTTCTTTCAATCAAAATTATAGTCCTAATGGGTCAAGTGGCTCACCCTGGAATATTAATGGTATAATATAACTTATCATGCTACCATTGAAATAACCTTCTTTGAAGTTATCTGTGGCCAAAATCCCTAATCAGTACTATCTTACATGCCAAGAATATCTTAGGTACAAGAACTAGCTAAAATGATCATAACTTAAGTTCACATTCTCCATATTATCAAATACAATATGTTAATGTCTTGAAATTGCATGAAGAAATAGGCTAATTGACATCTAAACAACATCTCATTACCCTGATGATGGACTCACCTAGCTAGTCCTAAACGTCGGTTTCATAAATTGCTCACAGGTTTTTCCATTAATTAAAAAAAAAAATCTAAACAACATATTTGAAAAGAAAACCAGATTTTCTTTTAACTGTAGCCTTATAAATAAACCTTTGTCAAAAATAGCAACCACCAATATCTTTCTTTAAATTTTCATGGACTTGATAAGTCCTCAAACATATTATGTTGATGGATTACAAATTAGAACCCTTGATCCACTCTAAAATGTATCAAATATTCCATATTTTCTACACAGAGAATATGGAAATAGGTCTAATTACCATTTCCAAACAACCATTCTAGAATTAGATGAAGATGGTTCCATTTGGTTGCAGCATGAGGTTATCATTAACAAAATGGAACAATGTACTCATGATTACACTATTCAACTACTCCTAATAGAATGGAAGGATACGCCACTCGAGTATGCCAAATGGGAAGCAGTAGAGATCCTACAACAATTCCATAATTCCTAATCTTAAGGACAATGCTATTTTCAAGATGTAGGGCATTTTGGTTCCTACCCTTGATAACCCGCTAAGTAGATAGGTGTGTTGCTAGATATGGAGGTTGTATATATTAAATAACACACATGAAGTTGTGTGAAAGTGATAATTGTAAGAAGTCTTACTAGAAGATTCCACCTCCTACAAAGTGTCCTCTTAAATGTTCCTAATAAGTATATAACACTATATAAAAGGCTAAAGCAACCCAATACTTTTTTTTGTAAATTTATTTATAATCAAAAGCTCCACTCAATTGGAGGTTTCCCCTCAATAAGCCAATGAGCATCACTTCCATCCATAAAGATATAACATTTTGTATTATCATACTTATTTATTTGGTTACTATTGTTTTTATTTCTTTATATAATAAATATGAGTAAAATTTGTTATTTCTACTATGAATATTTTGATTTACTAATAAAAAAATACCACAAATCATCTTCTAAAATCTGCTAACCAATTATTTATCACTTGCAACAAATCCAACATAACATTCGTAATTTAGAACTTTAACTAATTCCAATTGGTTTTGTGAATTCTTGGAAGATTTTCATTGTTGCGCTAGCTACAAATTTATTATTTCAATAAAAAATTCATCACCTTAAATGTAGCTATGTTGAAAAAAATCATAATTACTAAAGTAAAATGGGTATGTTTTATTATAATATTTGTCTTAATATCTTGCAACAGTAATCCATCATAATAAAAATTAAACCAGTATAGATTCACCTTAACTATAGATATGCAATGTAATGAGAGGGATCAAATCTCATGGTATGCAAACCTATTTTAGAGTGCAAAACTTGAAAATATTTTTTCACATCAAGAGATCTAATCCCTTTCATGGTTAATCTATATATATATATATCTTAACCATGAGAGGGATTAGATCTCTTGATGTGTAATTTATACCATGTGTAACATCTCATTGTTTAAATTGCATTTTTGAATACATAAATTGATACAATACCTTGAAAGTCTCTTTGGACCCTTGGATTATGTAGAATACACAACTTAAATTTGCAATTTCAACAAATATATGCTAGATTTTAGACTAAATTGACTTCTAAATATACCTTAAAAATAACCAAAATGTAAAATAATTAAACTACTTCAATTTTTTTATAACATTTGAACTATAAACACTTTATATCTATCTATCTATCTATCTATCTATATATATATAACATTGAAATATTTCACTCTATATATATATATATATATATATCTGATATTGAAATATTTTACTTAATATAGACATTAAAATATTTTAATTATCTAGCATGTTGTCTATATTAAAAAAAAATTATGTTATTAATATAATTTTAAATACATGTCAATATCACTTAACGTTGAATATATTTTTTTTGTATCTAGGTGGCCGATTCCAACAATTGCCGCTATAACCTTTAGGTGCCTACCTATGCCCCTTCCATATGCACAAGTGAATTGAAAGATTTGAGCCTTAAACCTCTTCACACATAACACTTTATTTCACTCCCATTGGCAATTGAATTGGCTCTTCGGGGCTACATAAACAAATATTTTATTTATGACCCACATTGAATATTTTTATTAATATTAAAAAAATGCTAGATATATATTTTATAGTAAGACTTTAATGAATTGCACCTCTTCATTCTATTAGGAAGTAACTAAATTGTTTTAGCTTTTATTATTTCTTCCTTCTATGCATATATATATATATAAAGTAATATGGATATTTAAAATTTTTATTGAAGTCTTATATTAAAATATAAAATATTTAAAAGGAAAATATAAGTTTATTTCTATTAATTACTTTTTCTCCCTCCAACTTAACATAGAAATATTGTATTTGTCATTGTAATGGTGAAAATGGAATATTTCTCTTTCATACTAGGTTGTAATATTAATTTCCACATCTCCTTCATTTTGAATATAATCTTAACAGCAAATGGAGGGAGCATAGTGAAAGTGAAGTTATTGTTGGTTTATACTTTTTTTAACTAAAATTATTGAGTACATAAATTCATTTATATTGTTATTATAGTCCACATTCATTTTCTATTTATAGTATATTTGACTTTTATTTTGAAAGAGACATGTGTCAACTTCACATTGAGCATGGACAAAATCACACATCCGCCTCATATTGAGCTATAGAATGCACTTCTTGATAGAATAAAAATAAATATTACATAAATAAAAATATAAAGTGCGCTATAATAAAAAAGAATAGTGAATATATATGTTTGGTTAGTTTTAATCATATCACTGTCAATTTGGTGAGTTTTAATTATGTCATTGTGTTGATTTGGTTAGTTGATAATATTATTATTATTATTATTATCAAATTTTAAGTTTCAATTACAACCCAACATCAAGGAGGTGTAAAAATCCTTTCATCTCACTATTAGCCATAAATAAAATATTTCGATATCCATACGAAGTAACATAATTTTGTAACAAATTTAGAAAGATATAAAGTGACTAAAAATAAAAATAAAAAATCATATATTTTCTATTTTAAGTGTTAAAAATGTATAATTACTCTACATTTTAAAAATATTTTGATACATAAATTAAATAAATTATCTGAATATAAATGCATATATATATCTATATATATATATATATATATATATATATATATATATATATATATATAATAAAAAAAAATATTTTAATAGAAAAAAAAAGTAATTTGAATTAAAAAAATACAATTAGTTAATGATAAGAATAATAAAAGGGAGATTTGTAATTCATTCAATTTTTTAATATAAAATTAATATGTTGAATTTAGAATATTAATAATAATAATAAAATTAAATGTACATAGAGATTCGTCTTAGAATATGCAAACCTCTTATAATGTACACGGGGATCAAATCTCTTAGTATGCAAACCTTTTTTAGAATACAAAAGTTAACTTAAAAAAAGGTTCACACATCAAGAGATTTAATCCCTTTTAAGTAGATCTATAGTGGTTCTCTCTCTCTATGTGTGTGTGTGTGTGACTTCTTAATTTTTTTTATTACTAATGATACTTATAATATAAAATGAATGAATTACACTTCCTCTTAATTTTATTTACTTCTTCCTTTTGAGAACTGAAATGTGTGTGTGCGCGCATGTGTGTTTGTACATATATATTATATAGTTCATATTGAAATATATTAATTAATATGGATATTAAATAGTTTATTTAAGTTCTACATTGAGATATTTATAATCGAAATAAAATCTATCTTTTTAATTTTTAATTATTGTATCTTTGTAAAACTGATATAAAATGATATTTTTAACATAAACATCAGAACATTTTATTTATAACTCGAAGAGTGAAAGTGAAATATTTTTCACACATCTCTTCTATACCGAATTGTGAAATGTTGTTCACACATCTCTTCTATAATGAATTGTAATATTAACAACGAACACAATGAGAATGAGATTATTGATATTTTATAAAGTTTTTAATTAGAACTAGTCAAATATGTATAATCAATTATCTTTTTATTGTAGGTGGTAAATAAGATCGCATTGCCCTTTATCTCAGAGCTCTCACAGATATGGGCCCTCTTGCTCTCATATCTAAAGCTTCACTAGATCTCTCTCTTGCTCTGATACCATATTAGAAAATGAGAGAGATACATAAGAATAAAACCAAATATTATTGCTCGAACTGTTTGGACAACCAATACATTATATAGGCACACATAGGCAACTTCTAAGACAATCTATATCCAAATAATTTGGATCACCAACTCACAACACAAACTATGAAGACACAACTCATGATAGATAGAGTCAAACACTAACTACGCGAAAGAAACTCATCAACTCTATCTAGACATATCATTTCTACATTATTCCAACATCCCCCCTTAATGGAGAAATGGATTTTCAACAATGTCTATTTGCTATATACATATTTCAAAGTTCATATTTCCAAGAGGCTTGGTACATATGTCTGCTACATTCTCACTTGTATTACAATAGACTAAATGAATCTCATTTGATTGTATCTTTTCTCTTACAAAATGATGTTGGACTTCAATATGTTTTGTTCTGGCATGATAAATTGGATTATTTTCCAACTTCATGGAACTTTGGTTGTCACATTTGATGCTTGTTGGTCCTCTTTGTTTTTCTCCAACATCTTCAAGAATCCTCCTTAACCAAATAACTTCACAAGTTGCATTGGTTAAGGCTTTGTATTCAGCTTCTGTGGATGACAAATAAACAGTTGGTTGTTTCTTGTTGCTCCATGATATGACCCCTAATCCTAAATTGAATGCATATCCAGAGGTTGATCTTCTATCATCAGGATTTCCATCCTAATCTGAATTAGAAAAACCTAGCAACTCAACATCAGATTCATCAATATACAAATACCAAAATAAATTGTTCCCTTCAAATACTGAAGGACTTTGTTTTCCGCTTTCCAATGTGTTTCACAAGGCTTAGCCATAAATTGACTAAGGATGTTGATAAAATATGTTATATCTAGCCTGGTAGTGGTGAGGTAGTTCAAACTTCCCACCAATTGACAATGCAAAGTTCCATTAACTTCTTTAGATCCATCATCATTATACAAACTTGACATTCTACTCTAAAGGAGTAGACACTGGTTTGAATTCAAACATATGAAATATTTCAAGGATTTTCTTTGCATATTTTCTTTGTGTGATGATTGTCTTACCAGATTCCCTCCAAATTTCAAGACCCAAACAATAATACAATTCATCAAGATCCTTCATTTCAAATGCCTGTGATAGCTGAATTTTAATTTCTTCAATCAACCTGAATGCACTGCCTGGATAAGATCATCAATGTACAAAGATATCAAGGCAATATTCCCATCTTCATCTCTCTTGATGTAGAAGTTAGGATCACTTTTTCTTCTCACAAAACCTTTTTCATAAAAGAATGAATCAATTTTCACATACCAAGATATTGGTGCTTGTTTCAAACCATCCAAAGATTTATTTAAACTACAAACAAGATGCTCCTATCCCTGCTTTACAAACCCTTCAGGCTGAACCAAATAAAATTCTTCTTTTAATTCACCATTCAAGAAAGAATATTTGACATCTAACTGATGCATTTTCCAATTTTGTTTTGTAGCTAATGCAATCATGATTCTAATTGTATTCAGTTTAGCTATAGGTGCAAAAGTATCTTGATAATCAATGCTTTCTTCTTGTGAATAGCCTTTTGCAACCAATCTATCTTTATACTTATCAATACTACCATCAACATTAAACTTTGGTTTGAACAACCATTTGCATCCTATGAGAACTCTATATTTGCACAATTCTGTTAATTCCCATGTGTTATTCTTCATTATATCTCTCCATTCTTTATATTATTTAGCTTCTTCATAACTTGAAGTTTCTACAACATTCATTACATGAGACATCAATGCATAATATTTATACCTTATAGGTGGCTAAATTTCACATGATGACCTCGTTAGAGTTTTACTGCTTTCATCATTCTTTCTTCTTTGTGGAGTCTCTTGTTCTCTTCTTAGAGTGTCATGACTCATGGATACTTCCTGCTCTTGAACCTGTACGTGTTCTTGTTACTGTACCTGTTGTTGTATCTATTCCTGTTCATGCTCAAAACTTTCCTCAATTTTGACATCGTCATCAATATCATGCCATACACCTGTGTTATTCATTTTATCACCTTCATCTACATTTTCATGAAACACCACATCCCTACTTGCAAGCAATGTATGTGAATTAGGATCAAAAAACTTGTATGCATTTTGATCATCACAATAACCAATGAATGTGAACTTAATTGATTTGGCATCAAGTTTTCTTCTCTCATCTTTGGGAATATAAGCAAATTCCTTGCATCTAAAAACTCTTAAATGTTTCGATTTTGGTTCATATCCATAAAATGCTTCAAAAGGTATTTTTGGATCTAAAATTTTGGTTGGACTGATATTTTTCAAATAAACAACAGTATTAACAACTTCAGCCCAAAAACCATTGGAGATATTTTTACCTCGAACCATGCTTCATGGAAATTCCACTAGAGTTCTATTTTTCCTCTCAGCAACTCCATTTTTCTGAGGTGTATGAGGCGTTGTAAATTGTTGTAGAATCGCATGACATTTACAATATTGATTAAAAAATATTGATTTGTATTCTCCCACCTGATCAGAACTGAGAGTTTTGATGTATTTCCCATTTTGTTTTTCAACCATGTTTTTGAATTCCTTAAAGTACTCAAAAACATCACTTTTCTTTCTTAAGAAATAGACCAAGTGTATCTAGATCTATCATCAACAAAAGTAAGAAAGTAAAATTCTCCTCCGAGAGATCTAGATTGCATAGGTCCACATACATTTGTATGAATTAATTCAAGTATTTCTCTTTCCCTTTTTACTTCATGTACAGGAAATTCCTCTCTATGTTGCTTGCCAAGTGCACATGCTTCACATTCAACATGATTATTCTTCATAACAGGAATACCTTCAACCATTTTTTTTCTTTGAAGTAACATTAAATCATTGTGATTTAAATGACCATACGTTTGATTCCATAACTTTTCTGTTGACATTGTTGTAGATACCAATGCTTCATGCCATGTCCTGGTCACATCTAGCTTATACAAGCCTCCAACTCTGGTACCTATGGCAATAACCTTTTAGTGGTCCTGGATATCTTTAACAACACAATGTGGTTTGACAAATTCTACCTTTAGATCTTGATCAACAGTAGTAGAAACATAAATTAAATTCTTTTTGATACCAGGAACATACATCACATCATGGATCTGCCTCTCTTTTCCACTAGGTAACATCACACCTATTATTCCGTAACCTTCAACTTGAAGAGATCTGTTGTCTCCTAGATAAACACATGATCCATCAATGTTCTCATGATATTCATCAAACCAATTCTTAGTACAAGACATATGGAGTGGTGCACTAGAATCAATGAACCAAGCATTCAGATCATCAGTCTCAGCAGGCAATGCAACATCGGAAACAAACAATTTGAGATTTTTAAATCCATCATTGATTGAGGTGTCTTTGTCCAGAAAATTCCCATTATTCCTTATGTTTCTCTGTTTAAACTCATTATATCTCCTTTTATAGAAATATTTAACATGATGTCCATTTTTGCCACAATAATAAAAATCATCATTTATTTTATCATGAACTAGAAATTTATATTGTGCCATACCTTTCTGCTTTGCTTGAAACTTTCCTCCTTTTCTTTTGTCCCATGGCTTGCCTTTTCATGGTTGCTTACCCTTGGCTACCAATGCCAAATCTAAGTTGTTTGAGCCCAAATTGAAGTTCTTCATCCTCTCTTCCTCTTGTAGAAGAATACATGTCATCTCATCAAAAGTAGGAGGCTTCTCTCTAACTGAAAGACTTGAAACAAAAATTTGATAATCTTGCACTAAGACATTTAATGAGATGGTGACCAAGTCTGTATTGGACACCATTTCACCAATGTCTCTTAACTTATCACTTAACTCTTTGACATGGGAAATTAAATTGCTTATACTTTCATTGGTCTCCATTTTAATTGACAAAAGCTTGGTCTTCAAGAACAAAATCTGGTTGGTATTAGATGTTTCATACAAGATTTTGAGAACATCCGATGCTTCTTTGGATGTTTTACAATCCTTAATATGAAGAATGATGTTGTCCTTAACTGGCATTCGTAGCAACACCTTTTCTTTTCTTTCCCTTTTTTCCCAGTCTGGAATAGCTACAGCAGTAGTGGGTTTAGGGTCCCCGCCACTCACTATGGGCCACAAATTATTTTCCTCTAAAACTGTTAATACCTTGAATTTCCAATTTGCATAATTTCCTCCATCAAGCATTGTGGACTCATTCAAATAAGTTTCAGCCAAAACATTTGACATAATGACAACAAAACTGTCCCCAATCAACAAAATGCACCCAAACCACCAACTCTAAACCCAAAATTCACCAAATCTACATTGCATAGGATCTAAAAAAAAACAACACTTAATCTTTCTTCAAATAAAAAACAAAGCCAAAATTACTTCTTATTTCTCCTTTTTTACCAAACCCTGTTTCCAAAACTTTATTTTCTCCTTTTTAACCAAATACACCTTTTTATCAACAATTTTTAACTTTCACCCAGAAAACGATAGTTAACTCCTTATATCTGGTAAATTCTTTTTCACCATAAAAAAAAAAAATTAACTAATCCCATACTACTCTTTTAATGTATCACACCATACGCTTCATAAAAAACAAATTCACTTTATGAGTGGCTTGGTTTTGTAAACGTAAAATTGTTTTGGAAACATGAAATTGGTCCTTCCAGTCACCACAGTGGACAGAATACAGGATGAATAAAATATCAAAACTACTGCTCACACCTTCTGCAACATCCGTGGAGGAGGTTTACAAACAAATTTCACGCCATCCCTAATTTAGCTAAATGGATCAAACTATCCACAATTTTATGCCGCAAATCACACCTATGCATCCAACGACCTTGTTCTTTTAAAATTTCTCCAAATCATTGATTCACGGCGTTTAATATAACTAGCAAAGATGAACCACAACCCTATGCGATACGATGAAGGTTTGCGCAGTTAGGGCCCTTACAACAAAAATGAACAACACTAGCCAGATCCGTCTATGATCTTAGCCAATGATAAAAAAAAATTGGAGAGTAGGGACTTAACAATAACATCTCACTACCCTCGATCTCACAACTCTCACAGATTTGGACCCTGTTCCTCTCATATTTGAAGCTTCACTACATCTCTCTTTGGATCAGATACCATATTAGAAAATTAGAGAGATACAAAATAATAAAACCAAATATTATTACTCAAACTGTTTGGACAACCGATACATTATATAGTCACACATATACAACTTCTAAGACAATCTAGATCCAAATAATTTGGATCACCGACTCGCAACACAAACTACGAAGACACAATTCATGACAGATAGACTCAAAAACTAACTATGAGAGCACAACTCATCAACTCTATCTAGAAATATCATTTCTACATTATTCCAACAATTGTATCTCTATAAAATTGATATGAAATTATATTTTTAACATAAACATCAGAATATTTTCTTTATTACTTGAAGAGTGAAAGTGAATTTTTTCCCCATATCTCTTCTATACTGAATTCTGAAATGTTTTTCCCACATCTCTTCTCTATCGGATTGTGAAATTTTTTTCCCACGTGTCTTCTATACCGAATTGTAATATTAACAACGAACACAATGAGAGTGAGATTATTGATATTTTATAATGTTTTTAATTAAGACTAAGAAAATATGTATAATCATTTATGTTTTTATTGTAGAAGGTATTGTTTTCTATTTAGAGTTTTTTTTAATAGACACGTGCCAATTCCACATTGAGCATAGACAGAATCTCACATTTCCATCATTCTAGGCTCTAGAATAGACCCATCAGCACAAAGAAGAAACGAAGTGAGCAGAATGAGAATGGGATTGTGAGGCAGGGGCATCATAAGAAAATATGTATTTTGTAGGATGTTGAGATTTTGTATATTTTGTAGGATTCTAGATTTTGTATATTTTTAGAAAATACTAAACTATATAAAAAGTCTAAAAACAACATGTAAAAATAAAAAGCATATTTTATTTAGGAAAAAATTATTAGGATTTTTTCTCAACTTAGGAGAATTATCCCTTCAAAACTCTAGATCTTTCCTTTTCAAGTATAAATAACAATGCAATAATTTTCTAAAGACCTAGAAGTAGGGTTTTAGGCCTTTCATAAAATTTGTTTTGAATGTTTTATGATTTGAGTTCTCTATGCTATTATTGTGGTGTAGCTTCCATTGTCACACTCCGTTATCATTTTGGTATCAGAGTAGGAATGGATCTTGAAGTAGATGGATAATAAAGGATGTGTGTTTCTACATGATAATAGGTAGTAGCAGTGAAAGAAGGCATGAGGGAAATAATGATAGATAAGGGAGTTGTAACAAAGAACCGGTGATGTTATTGGGTGAAAGAAGATCGTGGCAAAGAACCTTAGAAAGTTCCAACTAAGGTTGGAAAAGAAGAGCACAAGATAAGTTCTCAAGAGTGTCAGTAGGTGCATAATCCTAGAAGAGAAAGGAGTGCTCAAGAGGTTCTAGAGGAAATAATCATAGGAATACCAAAAGGTTGAGCTAAGGAAGAAGCTTGGTGAGGTATTGGGCAACAGGTTAATGGGGACGGCTTCTTACTAGAGAGGTTTAGTTGTAGTTCACAATGATCCATGTGAATCTTACAGAGGAAGAAGGAAGATAACTACTGATAGTTATTACAAAGATTCAATTGCAACCCACAACAGAGAAAAAAAATATGCCAAAATAAATGGCATGACAAGGAGAATGAGCAAAAATAAATTTAACAAAGAGATGGCTGAGTTCAAAGAGAGGCTTAGTGTAATTATGTAGTTGTTACAAGAAATGGAGGAAGACCGGAGATATGGTTGGGTGTTGAGGAAGAAAAAGGCAAAGTGGCTTATGATATAAGAGAGGCTTAAGAAAAACTTGAGCTCCTCGTTATAGAATAGAGAAATTAGGAAAACTAAGTATGAGATAAAGGTTATTTACCTCTATGAAGAAAAACAAGGACCACTCCTTAGTGAAGAAGATGATGGGGATGAGGAGAGGATATTGATGGAAAGTCTCATGGACCATGTGAAAATTCAAGAAGAAGATAATGCTAGGATCATGAGAAGGGGCTCAAGAAACTCACATTTTTAAAATTAATCAAATGTGTTCAAGTGCAGGACATGTAGACCATGAGGGAGGATATGTAGAATTGTCCTTTGTGGATAGAGGCATCAACAAAACTCCAAAAGAAGCATATTTTCAAGTGAATGAGGTGGATGCAAAACAATTTCCACATTGAATGATCATGGAGTATAAAGAACAAATTGAGATGTTGGAAAAATTTCAAGTAGGACCTGAGGAAGATATAGAAGAATGATTGACAAGGGATGAATCTTGCACAGAATCTATATATCTAGTTCAATATAATTTTGTTGATTTGGATGCTGGGCTAAATATCTTGGAAGAAATAACAATGGACTTAAGGGTGTGCATTCAATATGCAAGATTATAATTGGAACAAGATGAAGCATATGAGCCAACATTGAATAAGGGCATTAAAACTCTTCGGCAAGAGGAAAACACTACGAAGATATTGTATCTGAAGGAGAGTTCAGATCAATTCAGAGACTTGAAAGTAGAAATATTAAATAATGAGTATAACAAAGAAACAATACCAACCATACCAATTTCGTATGCAGAAAAAAAGGAATGGGTAGCAACAATATGCATCAGCAAAGGATAGAGATAGATGTTGAGATTGACAAGTTTATGGAAACTTATGAAGAATATGACTAAGGAGAGATGTAGTGGAATGAAGCACGGAATCAACACCAAAGGAGAGTTGGACGTAAATGATTTTGTAGACAAGATAATTGGACAAAAACGTAAACTATGGGACCCTAGAAGAATAAAGAAAATAATAAAACAACTAGGACAAGCCCATTACCAGCAACAACATTATATGTGGGACCTATGACTAAGCAAGTTGAATGCTTATGACTAGTAGGTCATAAAATTTTCTGCCTCATGAGTCTCATGCAAGATAATCATAATAAAATATGTATTTTTCTAAGAAGATTTTAGAGAATTCTAGATTTTGTAGATTTTTATAAAATACTAGGCTATGTAAAGGTCTACAAATAATATGTAAGAAAGAAAGAAAAAATTCCAAAAGAGAGGAAGAAAAAGAATAAAGAAAAAGAAAAGAAAAAATATCTTGTTTATGGAAAAGTTATGGAGATGTTTTCTCAACTTCTTAGAAAAGTATAGAAGAAGAACTATATCTTCAGAACTCTAGATCTTTCTTTCTCAAGCATAAATAAGAGTGTGATCATTTGTGAGAGACCAGGAAGCAAGGTTCCAGGCTTTTAATAAAATGTGGTTTGAACATTTTATGATTCTAGTTCTCTATGCTATTATTGTGATGTATCTTTTGTTGTAGCACCCTTGCATTTGATTCAATGTTTTAGAAAGACTTTAATTAAAACTAACCAAATATGCATAATCATTTCTATTTTTATTATAGCGAATATTGTTTTTTTAGCTTTTTTTAAGAATATGTATCAACTCCATATTGAATACAAACAAAATCACAAATCATACTATTATAAAATATACCTCTTAACCTAAAAACAGACCTTCACTACTTTTCAAAAGTTTAAATTTAAACTCAAAGGAAGGTTATAACAAGTGCTCACAATATAATGATTACATTGAAGGTGCTTTCTCGAGTGGTTATATAGTGAGGTGAGTTGCAACACTCGCAACTTTTTCATTATTTATTAAAATCCAAATTTAATTATAAATAAATTTCAAAAAATATATAATATTTTCTTCTATTAAAATTAAATATTATAATATGTTTATTAATTTGGTGTTCATAAAATCATAAGTAATATGATACTACCTTACCTTTCATGATTTCAATATTTTTTAAGGTTAAAAACAATGTATTTGCAGAAAAGATCCTAACTACATGGTTGCTATTAAACTTCATATTACTCGTTTTCAAAATAATCTAATTTAATATAGAGTATTTTTTGGACTAAATCATATAGAAGTTTTTTTTAGTCAACGCGTTTCAAATCACTTACTGTACTTCATCATCAAGACATAGATGGATAACTGAACTCCAAAATTGATATATAGTAGAGATGCAACAGCTAATCCCAATAGTCAAAATACTTTGTTAATTAATTTATTCAATTATCTATTATTTAAATATAAAAATTTTAACAGTTAGCCCCAATAGTGACATTATTTTATTAAAATATTTCTTTACACATCTGTAAACAAGAAATAAATAAAAGAAAAACTAAATAATGAAAAAAAAAAAATTAAACACAAGTCTAAATATATAAATAAAAATAAACATAAGTCAAAATATATAAGAGGAGCTATACTTATTTAATAGATTATTATTATTCTTTTTTCTTTTCAAAAAGGAAATATAGATAAAAATTGTAAAGTCATTAAAAAAAAAAGAAATTAATAATATTAATAATATTAATAAAAGATATAATAAAATAAAATAAAAGAGGAAATTTGTAATGAAAAATAAGTAAATGAATGGGGAGGGGGAATACTCAAAACTCTAACTCATAAAAAGGAAGAGAGAGAGAAAAAAAAATAAAAAAAATAAAAAAGAAAAAAAGAAAGAAGAAGAAGAAGAAAACCTAAGAATAAAGAGATGGGATCCAAAAATGGCTTAACTTCCAACCATCGTCTCTACTAAGTGTCTTGGACCTTTTTTCAATTTCAATGGCCTCCCTCAACTTACAGTGATGGAGGTGATCAATCTTGGCAATAACCTAAGAGTCCTCAATAACAATGTGGTGCTTAGCCTACTCTGCATGTTCTGCTAAGGCTGAGGAGCAAGTCTTGCAATGTTTTATGTCAACCACATGTTCCTTAATCATTTGATTAATGGAACGACCAATTTCTCCAACATAAGAAGCCCCATAGGAACAAGGGATCAAATACACACCTTTCATGTCTTTGGAATTCACTAGGTCCTTAACTGATTTGAGGGAGATATGAATCGTGTTCAAGGGTCTGAAAGTGGAGGAAAAAGGTTGCTTCCTGAGAAAAAGAGCAATCTTATCCATATTTCCTTGAATAAAGGGAAGTTGGACATTGGAATCAAACTCTGTAGGTTCTCTCTTAATCTTCGAACCTTTGCTAGCCTTAACAAAATCTTTGATACCCTAGGATCTACTATAACCATTCATTTCATAACATTAAGGAGATGGGCTTTCTCACCCATCAGGTGACATTCATTAGAAACATGTAAAGCATGAGTAGCTAGAGTGTTTAGAATCCCCATTTTTTGGGCAGGATAGTGATGGGAGACAACATGAAGATATTTCTCAGTGTTCGTTTTCTCATGAAAAAATTAGTGAGAAAAAGAACCATAAGACTTCTTAGATACCACAACATCAAGGAAGGGAAGGATGCCATTAAGCTCCGATTCCATGATGAATTTTATGGATCTTGATTGATTGTTAATATGTTGAAGAAATAAATCTAATTTATCCTAAAGAATAAGCACCACATGTTGTGAAACAATGATAATACTAAGAGGGGGGTGAATCAGTATTAAGTCCAATTTTTACTTCTTTATGCCAGTTTACTTTTCATATTTAAACTTGGAATCCAACCATATAACCAACAATAGCATATAATCTAGAAGAAACATAAAATCAACACATAAGAAAACAAACCATAAACATCATACACATAGACACAAGGTCTTTCATGTGGAAACCCTTTCGGGAAAAAACCATAAAGCTTGTTGTTGTTATTGATGTAAATTAAGAGCACCCACTCTATTACATAAATCTGGTTTTGTGAGCACCCACTCACAGGAAGCACCCACTCCCTTTGATTGTTTACTAACATCGATTAGTAGGAAGAACCAAATCCCTCTGTTTGTAGACACCTATCCAATTTTCTAGAAGCACTATGTGAGGTACCAAACTCATGGATTTGTTGCAAGAACCAACTTGCGGGAGGCACCAACCCCCAAACCTTCCCCAACTCCACTAGTGATTGAAGCACCAACTTCTTATTTTGCATCCACCAACCCACATTCAAATAGGAACTGAATGTTCATTGTAGTTTGGAAGCAACTCTACCTGATAACAACTTTTGATCTAAACTCTCTATTGCACTCTACAGCTCTCTGCAACAATCTTTAGTAGCTCACTAATCTACTCAACATTGGTCACTAGCCATTGTCCACACAGCCCTTTGATCTTTGCTCTTCATTAGGTACCACTCAACTATTGACCTTTCTGCTTTCACATCACACATTCTGCTTTTAGCCTTGCTTCACACAACACAGGCTCAGCTTTGGGACTTCTTCTCTCTAAGGCACACACAAAACCTTATTCACACAGCTGAGGAAACTTCCGCATTTAACACAGAGAGTAGGCAATTCAACGTTGTCTCAAATCTCAGGAAATTATCGACCTTTACACATACCACACATGCACCTCTCGGCCTAACGCACACATCACATGCAACTATTGCCTTTACACATAGAGAATAGGCACCTTTGGCCTACCACACAGAGTGCGGCTCTTGAGATCTCTTTTCTTCTGTTTAGGCACTATCGACCTTTTCACACAAAACTTGCTCTCACTTAGCCTTTCACAATAGTGCACACACAAAGAGCACTTGCCTCTTGGCTCTAACTCGCAACAACATTGCATTCCCCTCTCATTCTCAATCAAGCTCCTAGTTTTTTTCCCTCTACTGTTCACCCCAATCAGTGTTGCCACACTGTTCTATGTCAACACTGCATGTTGTACCTCTGCATGGCCCTATACTTTGCTTTATGCATTGGTCTCAATCTCTCTCACTGCGTTCACGAAGAATGGGTACCTGACTGTTTCCCCATACTGAGAATTAATTCTCAGTCAACCTGCTTAATCAAACCAGGCATAATCCTCTCTATGTTGCAGCTGTCCCATCACTGAGACTCTGCATGCCTATTCAAGGCTCACAGATCTTGACAAAACTTCAACATGGCTTCACTGTATTCATGCATGGCCTTTCTATGGACCATTGTCCTTGTTTCATTGTCTCATATTTTTCTAATGATCCATCTATCCTCTTAACTCACTAAGACATGCATTAGAGCACTGGAATAGCATGTCTCATCTTATGGCAAACCCAACACTCTTTTCATTAATATTGTGGTCCTTGCCCTTAACCAAGTGATATCTAACAATCTCCATACATTTCTGAGACCAACTCCTCTATGCTCATTCAATCTTGCAACTGTCGACCCATATGCCTTCAATGCTCCTATGTACTATTGTATCAGAAGTTTTCATCGCAACATTGCAAGCTACAGATTTTCAACCTTCGATATTCAAGCCCCTTGTGATTAGATCCTTGTTGTATCTTCACCATAGAAATGGTGTTGTGACCGAGCGCCAACCATATTAGAGCCCCATATATCAGCATTTTTCATTTTTTGCCAATGTGCCAGCAACCACAAGCCTGTGATCGTCGATCTCCAATTTTTAAGCTCCTTTTGCTCAACCATTACATCACACTTCTCACCAAAGGACCGAGGGCAGTGACCAAGGGTTTGGCCTTAAGGCGCTAAGTATTTTAGTACTCTGTTGGGGGCCTTCTTCCTTTGATAGAGTTATAAGCCCTTGGTTTCTTGTATTTTCCACAACCAAGCGCTAGCACCAAGGGAGTCCCCTTATTGGCGTTTTTCACTTGTTTCCCATATGCCAACAACCACAAGTCACTAGTTGTCGATTATTGATAGCCCCTCTATTCAACCCTAGCTTTCGGTTCCTTAAGACTTCACGACCACATGCTAGCCCTCTAAACGATGATTTCCAAATGTGGCCAATGTGCGAACCATGGAAAACCTTCGATCATCAGTTGTTGATAGGTGATAGGCACCGTTTATTAAGCCTTGGCCCTTGGTTTCCTTAAGGCTTCATGACCACTTGCTATCTCGCATCCCAGTGAAATTTCATTGTGGCACATGAGCGAACCATTGCAAACCTCTGATCGTCGAAGTGATGTCATCTTACGCCATGTGGCATCACATGTAACTTAGATATGGCCCATTAGGCCACCATAAACACTGAAACACTCTACCACGTGTCCCTCAGTACCGTGACGTCATGTAGATGTAAGCAGCAATCTGTCCCTTATCGGAACGAATCAGATCTTGCCACTTGCCCTCATTGGAGCCCATCATTAGTTGCTAGGTGTCCTTATCAGACTCAATCAAATGCCTCCACGTGTCCTCCTAGAGAAGAGAGAAAGAGGCATGCCAACCTTTGTTTCGCAATGAATTCCTTTGTGTTTTCCATTTTGACTTTCTCGACAATTTAACACTAGAGGCTCAAATCGCGACATTTTTCTATTTTTTGCATCGATGCCAGCCACCAAGGATCACCGATTGTGATTCGCCGGGACCTCCACTATGCAGGATCGTCGCTATGCAATTCTTGTTGATCCTATGATATGCAATCATTGATATCACTAGGACTTATGATATGCGGGATCGCTAATCCCTAATCAAAGATTCAGAATGTTGTGTGCTACTCCCTAGGATCCTCTGATCTCATTGTACCTCTGATTTGCGAGACATGCAATATGAAAGCTTCTTCCCTGCTTAAGGTTTTAACACCCTAAATTTTAGTAGGTCATAAATTTTGACCTACAAGTCCATTTCTAGAGTTCCTCATATCATTGGAAAGCTCTTCCAGAGAACTTTCCAATGGAAGGGGTCCAACAAGACATTGAGCCCATATGATACCTTAAAATATAACTCCAACTGTTGGAAATAATACTGAGAGGGGGGGTGAATCAGTATTATTAAGCAATTTACCAAATCTTCCTTATTTGATCTTTTGAATTATTCTTGCATATCAGTACCATAAAATAATGAGCTTGAATAAAGAAAATAGACAGTCACACCAAAGAACACAAGATGTAAGGTGGAAACCCAATGCGGGAGAAAACCACCTGCTGCAATATGTCTCTATCTTCTTTCAAGAAATTCTTTTACAATGATTTTGTACTGGTGCAGTCCTTTACCAGCACGCAGGCTGCAACCTGCAGAGAGCTACAACTCTCTCTCGTTTTCCAGTTTCTCCTGGAAGGGAGCTACAACCCCCTACTTCTTTTCATGAAGAATCAAATGATCAACAAGTATATAACAGATACAGTCCACTACAGATATCAGATCAGTAATTACAGAAATAACCCAGAACACCTTATGAACAGAAATATACAGTCAACAGATCATCTTAAGACAGGGACGCATATTTTCTTTCTGTGGCCTGCGACTGGACGCAGTCTACCCTCCGTTGTTCTGCGTGCAGACGCACTGTTCCTCTATGCTTTGCTGCGACCGGCGCACCCCGAAACACTATCGCGCCGCGTCCTTTGCCTCAGAGACGCACCTGAGCCTTTACTGTACTGCGTCCCGGCGCACTTGCCCTTCACTGAACCTGCGTCCCTTCAGATATAAAAGATATGAGGACTTCAGAACCAACCCAAACACTCAGATCCACAGATCTGATCATGCGCCATAGAGATCACAGTCCATTAGAAGATTCGCCCTCATAGATCTGGACTAGATCTCAGCAAAAGATATTCAACCAAGATGATGCTTAATCCAAATGAACTCCTTTGCTTTATATAGGCAAGCTTCTCCCCAAAACATGGAACAATACCACGAGCCGACACCATAGAAACACAGAACCGTCGGCTAGATACCACGCAAGAAACCCCCACGTGCTTTTCTCTGCCTTGAAATGTGTGCACTGGGCGGACGCACCTCCTGAACGGCTGGCTGGCGTCCCTGGACGCGGGTTCTGTATGGTATACCTGCGGGGACGCACTTGCTGAACATATTTCCTGCGTCCTTCTTGATTTATCACCTGAAAGGGACACCATAGAAACACAAAACCGTCGGCTAGATACCACGCAAGAAACCCCCACGTGCTTTTCTCTGCCTTGAAATGTGTGCACTGGGCGGACGCACCTCCTGAACGGCTGGCCGGCGTCCCTGGACGCGGGTTCTGTATGGTATACCTGCGGGGACGCACTTGCTGAACATATTTCCTGCGTCCTTCTTGATTTATCACCTGAAAGGGTTTGCCATCAAGGACAACACCTGAATCATAATGCCAACAATCTCCCCCTTTGGACTTGATGGCAACCACATAATCTTCAGCTTCATTCTCCCCCTTTGACATCAAGAGCAAAGGGTATGCTCCCCCTATGCTCATGCATCTCCAGATCTGTAACCAGAAATCCATCATGAAGGAGATAGAGACATATTGCAGCTATTTCCAAGATCTCCTTCTCCATAATGCCAACAATGCATTATGTGCTCCCCCTGAGCCTATACCACCAATAGGAAGATGATCAACAGTAAGATGATGCATCAACAACCCCCAGCTTTTGCCTGAGGTATTCAAAAGTGTCCCTGGGCAATGGTTTGGTGAAAATATCAGCAACTTGTTCCTTAGAAGGAACATACTCCAACTTGACCTTCTGTTCAAGTACTTGTTCCCGGAGAAAATAGTACTTGATTGGTATGTGCTTGGTTTTTGAATGCATAACCAGATTCTTTGAGATGTTGATTGCACTTGTGTTGTCACATAAGATAGAGATTGGAGGTGTACAAGTGATTTGATAATCCTGCAAAGTCTGCATCATCCAAAGGAGTTGGGTGCAACAAGATGCAGCAGCAACATATTCTGCTTCAGCTGTAGACAAGGCAATTGAACTCTGTTTCTTGCTGAACCAAGAGACCAGTCTGGGACCCATAAAGAACGCACCACCACTTGTGCTTTTCCTGTCATCCACGCTTCCGGCCCAATCTGCATCTGTATAGGCATGAAGAGTAAGATCTGTATTTCTAGGATACCATAAGCCATAATTTTGAGTCCCTTGAAGATATTTGAAAATTCTCTTCACTACTTGAAGATGAGTCTCCTTCGGATTTGCCTGAAATCTTCCAACTATTCCAACTGCATGCATGATGTCTGGTCGGGTACCTGTTAAATATAGTAAACTTCCAATCATAGATCTGTAGGTTGGTTGATGTACTGCTGCAGATTCATCATTTGCACTGAGACTGCATCCTGTGACCATGGGTGTACATACTGGTTTTGCATCTTCCATGCCATATTTCTTCAAAATCTGCTTGAGATACTTGGTTTGAGATAAAAGGATTCCTCCTTCCTTTTGCTGGATTTGCAAACCAAGAAAGTATGTCAGTTCTCCTAGCAAGGACATTTCAAATTCTTTCTGCATGACTGAGGCAAAGCTTTGACTCATAGCTTCTTCATTGCTGCCAAAAATAATGTCATCTACATACACAACAAGTATTAGCAATTTGTCATTTTCAATTTTTATATATAGATTGCTATCTGCTGAACCTTTTGAAAAACCTTGTTGATGAAGATATTTGTCCAACCGGTAGTACCAAGCCCTTGGGGCTTGTTTGAGACCATAGAGAGCCTTTTTCAATCGGCATACAAGATTTGGATCATTTCCAAGAATGAACCCATCTGGCTGTTCAATGTACACTTCTTCTTCCAAGTCTCCATTCAGAAAGGCTGATTTTACGTCCATTTGAAATACTTTGAAATTCTGAGAACTTGAGAGAGCAAGGAACATTCGGATGGCCTCAAGTCTTGCAACAGGAGCAAAAGTTTCTTCAAAGTCTATTCCTTCTTGCTGTGCATATCCTTTACAAACAAGTCTGGCTTTGTTTCTAATTACTTCTCCATTTTCATTCAATTTATTTTTGAAGACCCATTTTGTTCCGATAACATTCTTATCCTTTGGTCTAGGAACCAGCTCCCAAGTGTTGTTCTTTTCGATTTGCTCAAGTTCTTCATCCATTGCTTTCACCCAACATTCATCTTTGCATGCCTCTTTCACATTTTGTGGTTCAGTAGAGGAGAGTAATGCCAAATAACTTGAAGCTTCTGCAACTGTTCTTCTAGTTTGTATACCTGCTTCTTTCTGTCCCATGATCTGAGATTCTGGATGGTTCTTTTGAACATATCTGGATGGAGTCTTTTCTTCTATTCTTGTTCGTTCTTCTGCTTCTTCGTGAGGTTCTTCTTGAGATTCTTCTTGCGGTTCTTCTTCTTCATCATTCTGTCTTTGAGGGTGGCTTTCATCTTCTTCGATGTCTTCACGATGTATTTGCCTAGGAATGTATCCCTTCTCATCAACCACTACATCAATGCTGTCAACAATTTTGCCAAGTCTTTTATTGTAGCATTTGTATGCTTTGCTATGTGGAGAGTACCCAAGAAGAATACCTTCATCTGCTCTAGGATCAAGTTTACCAAGCTGCTCCTCAGTATTCTTGATATAGCATTTGCTCCCAAAGATTTTGAAGTGCTTTACCGAAGGAGTTTTACCACTCCAGAGCTCATGAGGAGTTTGAGTGCTGTTCACTCGGACATTTGTCTTGTTGAGAATAATAACCGCCGCATGTGCAGCTTCACCCCAGAAGGTTGCAGGGGTTCCTGATTCATCAAGCATAGCACGAGCCATTTGCTGGATTGTTCTGTTCATTCTTTCAACCACTCCATTTTGCTGAGGAGTTCTAGCTGTAGAAAATTCTCTCCTTATCCCATGTTCATCACAGAAATCGAAAAATTCATTTGAAGTAAATTCCCCACCTCTGTCAGATCTGAGGCACTTAATTTTGTGACCTGATTCATTTTCAACCAAGGCTTTGAAGGATTTGAATTTTTCGAATGCTTCATCTTTGTGCTTCATAAGTCCTAACCAAACAAACCTGGAGAAATCGTCAATAAATAATATCAAGTATTCCTCTCCTCTAGGTGTTCTTTTTCTGAATGGTCCACATACATCTGTATGTACTAGCTCAAGAGGCATGCTGGCTGATCCTTCTTTCTCTGGAAAGTTAGTTCTGGTTTGTTTTCCAAACTGACATGATCTGCATATGGTGTTGTCAGGAATTTTGATATCTGGAAGATCGCGAACTGCCTGATATTTGCAAGCTTTCCTTATTTGTGAGAAGCTTAGATGTCCCAACCTTCGATGCCATAGCCAGTGCTCTTCATCCTTGCTTAGATAGCATTGTTGTTGTCCTTCATCAAATATGTATAGATTATTTGGAGTTCTTTTTCCTTTGAGAACTGTTTTACCTGTATCAAGATCACGAACAAGGCATCCATTTGATCTGAATATAACCTCGGTTCTTTGATCACACATCTGGCTGACACTTAGTAGATTATGCTTCAATCCATCAACAAACAAAACATTTCCAGCCTTAACATCTTCTTTTAAAGGAGCAATACCTTTTCCTTTTATAGTTGCAGGAGTATCATTTCCAAAAGAGACTTTCTTTCCCTTTTCTAAATTAGAATAAGACTCAAGTTTTTCTTTATCACCTGTCATATGCTTCGAACATCCACTGTCAATGTACCATAGATTTTCTTGTCCTTCTGCATAAAATGCTATCCCACATCTTTCTGTTTGAGGTTCCTTTATTCTCCATGTTTTGGTGCCTGAGGCTTGTTCCTTTTTCTGCTCTTGTACCTTTCTTTCTGGAAACCTGCTTCTGCATTCAAAGTCTTTATGTCCAAAATTATTGCAAATAGAACATTCAACTTCATTTTCAAGAGCTGAAAAGTTGTTATAGGTCCTTTTTGTAATCCCTGTCATACTTCTTTGTTTTTGAGCTTCCCTAGTCATGATTGTTTTATACGCAACACATTGAGCTGCTTTGTGACCAAAGTTATGGCAAGAAAAGCATTGTCCATTGAAGAAGCTTCTGTGATTATTGGATCTACCAGCCAACTGATTGTAATTTCTATTTTCATCTATTCTTGAACCAAATTGAGAAGATTTTACCTGTGGCTGGTTGTGGCTTTTGCTGGATTGCCCCTGATAGTTTCTGTTTGACATTTGTCCCTGCTTTACCTGATGATCTTCCTTGTGCTTTTGCTCATTTCTTCTTGCTGCATCAAGATAACTTTTTGAAGTGGATGCTTGAGAAGTTTCTCCATTATAGCCCAAACCTGTCTTATTTAGTGGAGACCGCTGCACACTGATAATCTCATCCAAAGTTTCAGATCCTTTGACAAACTTGAGATTAATAGTTTTTGTTTTCTCAATTTCTTTTCTAAGACCAACAATTTCACCTTCTAATTTTTCAAGATGTTTTTCCTTTTCATCAATTTGAAATTGTAGAGTATCAATAATCATGTTCTTTTCTTCTATGCATCTCTTGAGTCTAGTAATTTCATCATAAAGGTTATCCACATCTACAGCATCCTCATAATCATCATCTTCAAATGCCATTAACAACCTATATTTATTACCTTGTTCATCTTCATCACTGTTTGATAAGCCATCACTATCTTCATGGGTGTAGTAGCTTTTCTTATTTGCGCTTTGTTTCTTGTTCCATCTAACTGGTTCCTTTCCTTTATCCTTATAAGAGCATTTTGCAGCATAATGACCTACTCTTCCACAAGCAAAGCATTTGAAAGGTAGCTTACCTCTGAACCTTCCAGAACCTTTTTGAAGATTTCTGACAAAATTTGATTCTTCTTCCTCTTCTTCTGGATCATGGCTTGCTTCATAGTAATCTTCTTTGCCTGATGCTTTAAAAGCAGCCTCCCTTCTGTCTGATGGTCCTCCCTTTCTCATTTCATAAGCAGTTAGAATTCCATGTAGCTGAGACATAGTAAGAACACGGAGATTTTCTTTTTCTTCTATTGCAGATACTTTGGATTCAAACTTGGGGGATAATGATCTTAGAATCTTTTGAACTACTATGGACTCCTTTACTTCTTCACCCAAATTTTTCATACAATTAACAATCTCATCTACCCGAAGAAAATAATTAGCCACACTTTCATCATTATACATCTTGAGAGTCTCATATTGAATCCTGAGAGTTTGAAGTTTAGCTTGTTTTACCTGTTCATCTCCTTCATAGCTTGTGATCATTTTGTCCCATATTTCTTTTGCTGATTTGAAGTGCATTACCTTCATGAATTCTGTTTGGGATATACTTCCTAATAGAGTACTGACTGCTTTTGCATTTGTTTCATACTTCTTTTTCTCAGCTGGATCTGTAGGAGTAGCTGAAGGAAAAGCATAGCCTGTTTCTACAATGTCCCAAACTTCAGTACCAAGAGATTGAAGATATGCAGTAACTCTTACCTTCCAATAATTGAAGTTTGTCCCATCAAAAACTGGTGGCCTGATTGATGCTTCTCTCTCGTAGTTGCTCATGATGAACGATCTACCTTCAAGCGATCAAGCTTTTCTGAAGAACCTGCTCTGATACCAATTGTTGGAAATAATACTGAGAGGGGGGGTGAATCAGTATTATTAAGCAATTTACCAAATCTTCCTTATTTGATCTTTTGAATTATTCTTGCATATTAGTACCATAAAATAATGAGCTTGAATAAAGAAAATAGACAGTCACACCAAAGAACACAAGATGTAAGGTGGAAACCCAATGCGGGAGAAAACCACCTGCTGCAATATGTCTCTATCTTCTTTCAAGAAATTCTTTTACAATGATTTTGTACTGGTGCAGTCCTTTACCAGCACGCAGGCTGCAACCTGCAGAGAGCTACAACTCTCTCTCGTTTTCCAGTTTCTCCTGGAAGGGAGCTACAACCCCCTACTTCTTTTCATGAAGAATCAAATGATCAACAAGTATATAACAGATACAGTCCACTACAGATATCAGATCAGTAATTACAGAAATAACCCAGAACACCTTATGAACAGAAATATACAGTCAACAGATCATCTTAAGACAGGGACGCATATTTTCTTTCTGTGGCCTGCGACTGGACGCAGTCTACCCTCCGCTGTTCTGCGTGCAGACGCACTGTTCCTCTATGCTTTGCTGCGACCGGCGCACCCCGAAACACTATCGCGCCGCGTCCTTTGCCTCAGAGACGCACCTGAGCCTTTACTGTACTGCGTCCCGGCGCACTTGCCCTTCACTGAACCTGCGTCCCTTCAGATATAAAAGATATGAGGACTTCAGAACCAACCCAAACACTTAGATCCACAGATCTGATCATGCGCCATAGAGATCACAGTCCATTAGAAGATTCGCCCTCATAGATCTGGACTAGATCTCACCAAAAGATATTCAACCAAGATGATGCTTAATCCAAATGAACTCCTTTGCTTTATATAGGCAAGCTTCTCCCCAAAACATGGAACAATACCACGAGCCGACACCATAGAAACACAAAACCGTCGGCTAGATACCACGCAAGAAACCCCCACGTGCTTTTCTCTGCCTTGAAATGTGTGCACTGGGCGGACGCACCTCCTGAACGGCTGGCCGACGTCCCTGGACGCGGGTTCTGTATGGTATACATGCGGGGACGCACTTGCTGAACATATTTCCTGCGTCCTTCTTGATTTATCACCTGAAAGGGACACCATAGAAACACAAAACCGTCGGCTAGATACCACGCAAGAAACCCCCACGTGCTTTTCTCTGCCTTGAAATGTGTGCACTGGGCGGACGCACCTCCTGAACGGCTGGTCGGCGTCCCTGGACGCGGGTTCTGTATGGTATACCTGCGGGGACGCACTTGCTGAACATATTTCCTGCGTCCTTCTTGATTTATCACCTGAAAGGGTTTGCCATCAAGGACAACACCTGAATCATAATGCCAACACCAACCTCACTTCTAATCTTTTGCTCCTGAACTCTCTCGAAAACTAGGAATCACATACACAATGTGTCCTCAACATGAGGCCTGCAGCTCCAATGGACTTCCATCCCGAGCCATCACTGTAATCATCATTTTATGGCTTTTCCAATAAGCCTTCTACTGTCATGATTCTCTACATGAATCCTATAGCTACCATGAGATTCTAACTGAGCCATTACTACCAACGTCTGCTGCAACAAGCATCCAAGCTTGTCTGGTTGACATCAATGCCAACACTCCTGCCAACTTTTAGACTTGCCAACTACCCAAGACATCTCCACAGCATGACTATTGACATCAATACCAACACACTTGCAGATGCCTTCTCTAGTCCACTGGCCATATAGACAATGTCAACTATCCAACACATTATTATTGAGGACTCCCACATCATTTCCAAGATTGATCACTTCCATCGCCGTAAGTTGAGGGAGGCCATTGAAATTGAAAAAAAGTCCAAGATGCTTAATAGAGACAATGGTTGGGAGTTAAGCCATTGTTGGATCCCATCCTTTTATTCTTAAATTTGTTTTATTCTTTTGTTTCTTTTTTTTTTGCTCGCTCTCGTCCTTTTTATGAGTTAGAGTTTTGGGTATTTCCCCCTCCCCATTTTTTTAATTATTTTTCATTAGGGTAAATTTCCCCCTTTTTATTTTTATTTTTTTATGGCTTTAAAATTTCTATCTAAATTTCCGTTTCAAAAAAAAAATTGTTAAATATGTATCGCTCTTCTTATATATATTTTGGCATATGTTTAATTTTTTTTCCTTTATTTGGTTTTTCTTTTATGTATTTCAAATATTCTAATAAAATAATGTGACTGTTGGGGCTAACCGTTAAATTTTTTATAATTAAATATTAGATAATTAAATAAATAAATTAATAAGGTATTTTTACTCATCTCTACTATATATCAATTTCTTAGTTCAACTATCCATCAATGTCTTGATGATGAACCACGGTAATTGATTCGATACGCGTTGACTGAAAAACTTCTATGTGATTTAGTCCACAAAATACTCGATATTAATCATGAATCACAAAAGCCTACATTATGAGAATCCAACTTAATATCAAATTTATGGAGTAATTTTATATACTTTTTAGTTACATTGACGTTCAACATATTCATATAACATCAACATTTAAAAGAGATCTTGAAGAATATTTTGATTTCCAACTTTAGTATTGAGATAGGTCTGGTTGTAAATATTTCACCATAATTATATTTGAGTTTTTAATGAATATTTTATGTTATATTATATCATAAGAAATAAATATATTTATTATATTAATTATAAATAAATTTTATAGTTTTGAAAATATAATTAAAAATATTAATTAAAATTAATTTAATATAATTTATATCTATATATATACTAAAAAATAAGGAAATGTATAATTTATTTTACATTTAGTATAGATTTCATGCATCACATCTTTTTAATAATCTTGGTAGGACTCTTTGATTTTCGAGTTTACATGTCTATTATTCACCCCGTTATGGGGGGAGGGTAGCACAACATTCGAACCCAAGATCTCTGGTTCAGTCAGACTTCATTCTACGACCATCGCCGCTTGAGCTACCCCATGTGGACCATGCATCACATTTAAAAATAATAATAATAACAAATAAAAATATTTCATTATACATCTTAGTAAACTAATTGATATAATTTTATAAATAAATGTTAATTGAAACTTAAAGGTTTTTGTTATCGTAGAAATGTGATTTTTACTTTGGGGTATAGGGAAGATGGATATTTCCTTTCATAAATAGTTGAGAAATGATACTTCACAAAATATTAATAACAAAAAATATTTGGATAATGAACCTAGATAATATATTTTAGTATCTCTTTCTATATAAAGCAATTGAAAATAGAGAATTCTTTTTTTTTTTTCAAACATTTTTAAATTGTAGTACTTGGTATGAAAGAGATTTGTAATTTCTAAATATGTATATTCGTTTTAAAGTCTTTAGCTTGATTTTAACTTAATTTTTCCTTTTAATATGGAAAAAAGTATCATTCCTAATACATAATCAATTAAAAATAAAAATAACTCTAAAAAATAAAAATAAAAATAAAAAAAATTATTTTAATAAAAACATATCTCATAATCTTAAATTAACCCCCTCTATATATATAAACTAGGTAATTTTAGTTATATATATATATATATATATATATATATATATATATATATATATATATAATTTCAATTCTATTATTGATTTTAATAATTATATAATTATAAAGTAATGATATATTTTTTAAGTTTAGAGATATAGTTGCCACTATTTCACCATGTAGAACAAATTTTTCATAAATTCCATATGGGTTAGATTACAACATGTCTCTTTGGACTTGAACCCACTTAGTTGGTGACATGAAAGATGTGTCATACCCCTTAAGATAAGTTCCTTTGACTTTTTTATAACCAAAGGAATAGTCAACTAGAAATTTGTAACTAGAGGAATTGATAGCTACAACACACTCACTTGATATAGTGTGGATTCTGATCCCCCCCATTATACGTCTAGGACATACAACCTGTCATCCTTGGACATACAACCTATCATCCTCTCCATAAACATAGTTAATTCTAGGGGATTGAATCTTATATTTCATAGTTTACCCAATACTTCTCTTGATGGTGCTAGACCCACCAACATTCAGGGGATCTCCCTGGTATGAAGTCCCAACTAGACCTCACATCGTTCGGTGTAGGAGTCCTATCTGGTATGATGCCCCAGTTGCCATTATCTTAAAGATATGCCTTAGTTCTTGTTTTTCAGCACATGAGTGGTATACTTAGTCTCTAAATAGCGAGGTATGTGTGCCTGGTGAGCGCTTAGTTTAACTTGTGTCTATGTTCCTTCACTGCAGAGGGGGAGGGTGAAAGTCAGTCTCAAGTCAAGAGGGAATAGGCCCAACTCAGGTATAGACACACAACACAATACGATCTGTTCAGCTTCCGATGGAGTAGTCCACATAGACATGATAGTCACAAACACTAAGGTAACTGAATAGCATGTACAACACTTAGTGGAGTAGTCCACATGGATGCAACAGTCATAATAAAAAAATATACAAGAATGAATTTGCCTAGTGTCCGGTGGAGTAGTCCACACAAATGAGACAAAAATTACAACACATCTTCAACAACATATGCACTAGAATAAACAAAGTAGTTCAACTATCCTAGTACAAGTTAAGAAAACATGCATTACAAGAGTTTAAATAATAGTCTTAGAAATGAATACAACACGTGCATGAAAACCTGCTAGCCCGTGACAAGCTTCTGAATTAAGCGAAAGTTCCAAGACACATTCATACACTATACATCACTAGACCCAGTAGTGGATCATTAGAGCCACTGCTCCCTCCTCAAAGAAAATATTACAAACTCTAAAGGCTATGTGGGAGGAGCCAAGGTGAAAAGTCTTTTACATGTACAAATGAGGGGGTATATAAGGGTGAAACTGGCCCTTGTGACTCTTCAACTTCCCTCATGATTGTTCGACTTACATGACTCTTCAACTTACTTGGATCTTTAACTTCATCTGTGGGTCTCGTGGACTTCCACATTACATTACATTGATTACACAAGTATGACCCAAAGTAGTGATGTGGCCGAGGCGACTCATGACACAACTCGACATGAAACTGCTGGTATGCACATGCTGGATGTGTTGTCCATGTCGAATTGCGGTTCTATTGAGTGATGAGTGTGTTCGTGGTGTACAATTACTTCACCTCTGCATGGAAAAGTGCATGGAGTCTTCAACGGTCTTGGTGTTTTCTTGATTGTTCATGCATGTGCATGTGTCTCCTTTGCTTCCTATTTGGTATGCTTCATGTATTCGTCTAACCGCGAGAAAGTATTCTAGCATTCACTCTTGGTTCATATCATTCGTCCTTGCGCCATGTCTCATCCATGTACCTTTTTTTGCAATCACTCATGATGAGATGCCATCAAATCCAAAAATCCCCTAGTCTACCATGACGCATTGTTTTTCATTTCCGGGTGCAGGTGACCAAGAGAATGGACAAGGCTTGAAATAGCATAGAGCACATGTTTGCCAGGATGCGAGGCTCGAGGACACTGTAAGGAAAAAATGCGCAGAAGTCACTAGGAGGCTGGTATGAGAAGTTTGGGACAATAATGACATATGTGGGATATGGCTAAGTTGGGACGTAGAATTGCACAATTTTTCCAGGTAAAGAAATGCAGGTAGTATGGAGCACTGGAAATGAAAATTGCACAGTTCTCCAGAGGAGGCCGAGATCAAGGCTGTAAGAGCTTACTAGTCAAAACTGTGCAATTCTAGGAGGCATTCAAGCAGGACATGAGTACGCAGTTTTTGGGATAAGAGGAGTGGTGGAGAGCATGTGGATTTTTAATGAAAACTGTGTAGTTTTTAGCAGGAGAGTAAGGTAGGCTAGCAGGGGGACTGCCTAGAAAAACTGTGCAATTTCTGAGGATGGTGCAGTGAAAGGTAGCAGGTTCTTGTCCCTCATGTCTGTGTAGTTCCTGTGGGCAATACAAGTTGGAAGGGTGGACAACTTTTGTGCAGTTTCTGTGGGCAGTGTAGGCAAGAAGGCTGGACAGCTTCTATGTAGTTTTGGGGATGCGTGCAACCCTGGGTCACCACTCAAGTCAAATTCTCAGGTAAACCAGCGGGAGGCTTGATGGACAGGCTTGCAGGGAGCATAGACTGAGATGGGTTCTTAGGAAACTTCTGTGTTGTTCTAGGTGCCAGTCAGCCAAGTCGATTCTAGAATTGTGCAGTGCAGACTGCCTGGAGGGAAGCCTCAAGCTCTACGCAGTTCTGGGCAATAGTACTTGGTCACTAAGGGCTGAGATTGCGCAGTACAGCTGAGTCGAGGTTCGGTTGATGGAGGGTTATTCGGTCGACGAAGTTTTGGAAAAATGGCTAAGTTTGTGAGCGAGTGAACTAGTGTATACATAACCTTGCCAACAAACACTCAACATGACTCGACGACAAGACACCTCAAACCAACAAGGCAGCATGTCTCAGTGTGACTGTCTAAAGTTTGAGAGTAACAAGTGTGGCACTTGAGATATATCACTGAATGACCATGACAACACTTGCACAACATTGTTTATGAATTCATGTGTGGGTGTGATAGATGTTTACATAGAAAACACAACTCATACACAAAAAGACAAACCTTCAACATCACCAGAACAAGGTCGCAAGCATGACATAGCAATCAACATGCTGAAGATGACAGTTGGTCAAACAAGTGAAAAGGAAGCAAGACATGTAGAGGAAACACATGAAAATATTTTTTTTGCGTTTTCATTCATGCATGTTACTGAAGACATCATGATATGACAATGACAAGTAGTGTTGCAAACTCAAATAAGAGGTGTACTTTGAAATGTATTCTTTACTTACCATAATTAACCTCGAGATGATCATGCATTCTACGGAGTTTGCATGTGGTCTTAATCCTTTTCCATCACTTGGTCTCTTGGTCCTTCTACTCAACTCCTTGGGAGTGATCTCAGCATGTCACGTTTTCCTGTAGTCACTTAGAGATAGATCAACTTAGTTTCAACGGTAGTGACTCCTACCAGGATGAAGCCCTGGGAGGCCCATCTACGCAGTTTCTGAATGCAAAGAAAATATGGTAGCATGGACAACACTGCGCAGTTTTGAGGCACAGGACACTGTTGCGGGATGGGGTGCTCAGAGGACACCTCTGCACAGTTTCTGAGTGTAGTGCAACCCAGGAAACTGAGAGGAAATACTACGCAGTTGCTGGATGAAAGGCACTACTACTGGATGGGTTCTGGGAGGACACATCTGTGCAGTTTTAGGTTGCAAGGAAAACTGAGCAAATGAGGGACAATACTATGCAGTTTCTGGAGACAACAGGTTCCAGTTGGGGGAAGGACACTTGAGGAAACCACGGTTCAATTTTGGATGTCAAGGGAGTCTGTGATCTCTGCGCATTGCACACTGTGGAGTTCTAGCAGGCAAGGGAGAAAGCTTGAGGGTTGTAGAACCAAAGTGCACGGTTCCTGAAAGCTGGATGAGGCTAGGTTGCTTGGGACATGAGCTAAGTGTGAGATCAGTGAAACACATGTAAACAGTGATAGGACTCGACTATGATCACACATGAACACTTAGTGATACAACGTAGACCATCTAGAATGTATAAAACATACTCTTCTTGATGCAACAACCTTCGTGACAAGAGTGCATGAAGTGAGTGTGAAACATGTCTATGTGATGATAACAACTCATGCACACATGCTTTCCCTTGAAGCAAAACAACATCCCCTTTGCATGACAAACAACAATCCCTATGCCCAAAGATGACACATGCTGCATAAAGATGAGAACATGAACAACTCTTAAGATCATCATCTTAGAAACAAGTGCCTAAGGATGATCGATTGCAGGATCCAAGGTAGGCTCCAAAATTTGCATGTGAGCCAAAATTTCGGAGGGTGGTTGTCACCGCTACAACAAGTTCATATCACCATGATCCCCAAACTAGGCTACAACTTAAGGAATTTTAGAACATATAATTAAAAAAATACAATTTAATAAATTTTGTTAGGAAAAATATAATTACGAATAAAAAAGAATGTATATGTAAAGATGTGAAATATATATAAAGTATAAATGATAAGATCCAAATGTGCAAATTAAAATAAGAATTTATATTGAGAATTTCATATTTAAATTTAATCAATAAGTATACAAAAAATTAATATTTACAATGAAATATCTATATACATATAATTAATGATATGCATTTCATATTTTTTTAAAAGTAGTCCACGGGGACTTGGATAGAAAGTGATCTAGTGCTCTGTTAAGGCACTATTTTATGTGAAGTCAACTATTCAATTCCCCGCCGGATCGAGGTTATATATTGGACATGATGAAAATATAGTCCTACACAAAAAATATATATATATTAAGAAAAGCTAAAATAATTATAAAATATGCCAAAAAATAAAAAATTATAGATATATATATATATATATGATTTTCATAAAATTGAAATAAAAAACATTTTTATATAAAAATATAAAATTTATATAATTATTAATAATATTATTAAAAATGACTATTAATTTATCTTAATTTTAAATTTATTAAACTTTAAATTAAATTTCTTTGAAATATAAAATAAATTTCCATTTTCATAAATCTGATTCTTCCTATAGATTATATCAATAACAACAAAACTATAATAAAATTAAAAATATCATATTTATAATGAAATATCATTATATATTGATTATCTAACACTAAGTTTTAACGAGTTTAGTGTATACCATTACGAATTAGCGCTCGCCATGCACACGTTAATGCTTTATGTACCTCATGTGGAAACCAGGGGCTTGCTAAGAATTAGTGAAAACCTGGGGTGTAGGTCGAATGGTTGAGATAGAACTTTGGAGTCGTCTAACGAGGCATAGGAATTGCCCGCGGGGCTAACAGTGGTCAGAATTTGGGCAAAAAAATTCAATTTTTTTTTGTAAAGGTAGTGTTTAAATCGTGTTTTTGATGGTGGAAATGTATTCAGCATCATCAAAAACTTATAAAACACCTAAAAGTTTGAAGTTTAACAACTATAATTTAGATTTACAAAAATTCTTATCGAATTTTCTCTAAATATGACTGGAATTTCCATAATTTTAATTTTCCAAAAACTCCTCCGCCTCATTAGACTACGCGTAAAACTTTAACTCTTTTTCCACGTGGAAATGACATGTTAAGTTTATTGAAAACGTGGAAATGACATGTTAATTCCATTGAAAACGTGAAGTGTGGTTAAGGATAGAATTTCAATTATGTTTTTACCTAGAGATGACCTCCTAAGTTTGTTCGGATGAGAATAGGAGAATAAATGGCCGAAAAATTTATTCCATTTGGGTTTTCACTAAGGAATAGATTTTTACATAGTTACCAAGCTCGCTTGTATTGGGCAAAAAACGAAAATTCGCAGGTACGATCCGATTCGTGGGACAATACGTTTCTGTTCATACGATACGGATCTGTTTAGTGAATCATAGTTTTATATTAAAAGGAATTTATGTTTTTCGAAATTTTATCGATTCGTGGGACAATACGTTTACGTTGATACGATACGGATCTGTTTGGTGAATCATAGTTTTATATTAAAAAGAATTTATGTTTTTTGAAATTTTATATTGGAAAAATAGGGGTGGAATAATGGTAAGCTTTTATAACGAAAAACAAATAGTTTTTATATCAAAAACAATAGTTTGAATATAATAATTTTTATATTAAAAAATTATATAAATTTTATGTGAAAAATTTAGAGTTAAATAATAATAAATTTATATTAAAAATATATAAGTGTTTTATAAAAAATTTAAAAATTGTATTATTTTTTTTTTGTTGGATGACAACAATTATCATAACTATTGTGTCTAATTTAAAATAGAAGACGTTATGGAATTTAATTAGAGGAGTTATTTTTTTGTTATTTGTACAAAGGATAATAACACACATTTGTTGTTAAATAAATTTGGATCCATTAAGAATCATGATTGAGATGGACAGATCACTTTAAACCTACTTTTAATATTCAATGTCTCATTTTGTGTGTTGAACTTTAGATTTGAGATTTCGTTCTTTATGTTATTAGATTTTACTTACAAGTTTTTTTCACTTTGTAATACTAATAAATTTGATTTTGTCTTTCATTATTTTTGAATTATCTTATATAGACATGCAAGATGAATATTGGAGATAAGTAAGCAAAAGTATCCTTATGAGAGAAAATTTCATAAATTTAAGATTTAATGAATTTTTTTTTATCATCTTATGCCAATATGTAGGGTGAATGTTGGAGATAAGTAAACAAGAGTATCCTTACGAGGAAATATTTAATAAATTTTTTCGAAATTTTTAATATAATCATCGTTAATTTCAATTTTTAAAATATTTGAAAAGAAAAAAATAAATAATATATTAATCATTTTAAAAGATATATTTTCAAATTTTTTCCATATTAAATTTTACACATGCCATTTTTTTTCCATATAAAATGAAATCCAAATCAAAATTCAAATTTGATAACAATAGATTCTTGCGGAGTCTATTCTTGATATATTGAGGGGTATTTTACTTATGTTGAATCTATCCCTGAAATATTGAAAAGTATTTTACTTCATTTTTCAAAAGTGGGAAATGTGTGTTATGTGTACTCTCAAGAGTAGCACAAGGAAGACATCAAATGATAAACCGACACAAGAAGAGCTCACAAGTGCGAATCACCAGGAACTATCTCAAGAAAAACGCTGCACAAGCTTCACATTAATCTCCAATATTAAATAGATATAATTTAAACACTGAATAACTATGAAAAAGGAAATCACATGAAAAAAGAAATCACAACTACATAACAATAACAGCCTATTCTCCATTGATTCTAACAAGTACAATGTATTGGCGAAGAAGCCGGTTGAGGGTGACCACGAAACGAGTTTAAATTATATCATCTTTCTCGTTTGGCAGGCAGAAGGCAGAAGTCGGTACATGGGATTCAAACAGTTACCGTATTGTTTCTTATTCCATTTTTTCAATATTGATGGGCTTCATAAATCGATCATAAGTTATTTAACTTATTTTCTGTAAAGGGAGAAGTGGTTTTGACGCTATTCATGGCATCCAAATACATTTAGCTAGTAACTTTTTCTTTCTCTCATGTCGGTAAAGGGGCGCACTTCTTTTTCTTTTTTCTAGGTTGCATCAAAAGAGGGGAATGTGAGCCATCTAAGAAATCTGAAGTATTTTATCTCCATGGGCTACAGATTGAAGTGGGCTCTTAGTGACCAAAGGAGTTTAAAGTATTCTATCTTTCTCGGTAAGCAGATACATGTGGGTACATGGTATCCAGACATATCTTGTTCCATTCTTATATTCATGGCCTCCATACATCGAGCATAAAATATTTTCTCTAACGTTAGAAATGGTTTTGACCATATTCAGAGAATCTATATATATATATATAGCTTATAACTTTTTCTTTTTTCATGTGGGTAAACAGACCCACTTAATTTTTTCACGCGGGGCTATTGTCTTTTCCAAAGCGCATTTTGCTTTAACAAGTCTTCAAATATGAAGACACTACTCGCAAGTGTTTTTAATTTTTCCAATATGCTATCGTTATTGCATTGGACTTTTCGATCTGAAGTGAACAACAGAAACAACAAATATGTTTCAGTGAAGCGCAGCTTTCAGTTGACATTGTTTCTGGTCGATTCAGAAGAAAATTTGTTTATATCATTATCAGTGTCTATTCACAATATATTAAAATAATGGAAGTGACTTTCTTTTTTCAGGAGAAAAAAACGTTGGGTTTTATATATAATTAAAAATCCAGTACATGCATCAGTGAAATGATAGATATATAAGAAAAAAGCCTTAGTGACCAAGCAGGCAATAACATATCCACTAACAAAGAAAAGATATCAAAATACAATCAGGTATGCTAATAGATCCGAATATAGCATATGGGTTAATCGATCCTTAAAACACATATCCAAATTCTAAAAAGTGGCTTTCTTATGCCTGATGTCATTTGCAGCCTCAGCCATGGTACGGGGATTCATTTTCCATGCTCAACTTTAGATGAGTCAAAGAAGGAATTTTCATCGGTCATGTCATTTGCGTCCTTGATCATACTGCAAGGAATTTTCTGTCATGCATTACTTTATGGGAGTCAAGGAATATAAATTGTTCAAGTGGAAAATCTAACAGGGTCTCTACTTTACATATTGAGCTTCAGCGTGTTAGTTACGGAACGAGCTCTCTAACTAACCACTAGCCTGGGTTCCCTTTCAACAACAGTGCCAGAAGGGCATCTTGAGTATGTGGCATCCACAAATATTTGCTCTCATTGAGCAAATTAGGCATAGAATACGAATTATTGAAGGGAAGGACAGTGGAGTATTTCATGTGAAAAGCACTTCCGATCTCACGAAAGTATCGCACCAGCTCAATAAATTTAGATGGCATTTGATAGATAAGTCGCTGCATGCGTACATAATATTGTTAAGCATTGAGTTAGAGTTGGATTCCTGGATCGTCTCGCATAGTCTCAATGCCCAAAGAGACGGCTGGAATTTCACTTTTCATTTGCATTTCGATTGATATAATTTTATTATGGTTTTATGTCTTTTGGAATTTTTTTTTATATTTTATACAAATTTTAAAATTTCATTTTTTCTTCATTCTTATTTAGCTGTTGTCATTTCAACTTATAATAGAAAAGGATTAATTGGGTACAGCTAAATCAGCACAACACAAGGATGAGGTGTGTACAAAATGGTAGGGCAATTTGGGAACAAGGTCACTATCTCTCAATGAAGTAAAGTGATGGCGGAGAAACGTGTTCAATTATTTTTTTCAAGCATTAAATTATTTTAGACTTTTTTAACTTTGGATTTATCATGCGCGAAGACGAATCAAATCTTTAGAGGTGTAAACTTTTTTTTTTTTGAGTAAAATATGGGAAAAAATTTGCAGTTGGCCAATGATTGATGTAGAGTTAGATGGATTAGGGGCAACAATGACACATTTTTAGATTATCATTATTATATATATGTTTGAGATACACTTTATACTTCGAAATTCACATTATCTTTTCTTTGTTTGACATGACTATATCATTCTCTTTTTTAATTTTGTTTTTGTTGCTTGCTTTCAATGGTTTGTACGTATGTTCTTGGATGTTTTGAATGATTTGTGTGTTTATATGTTTCGATTTAGATGATAAATGTTTGTGAATGCTACAATTGTCGTGTTATATTTCTATATGTATATGTAATTGTTTGTTAGTAATTAGTTGGTGATCAAGAAGGGGGCAATTTAATATTATATTGAATTTAATATTATATTAATCCTAAGTTATTAAATTTATAATATTAATATTAAGATTATATTTAATGATATTTTTTCATGTCATGATATCAAAATTTTCAAATATTACAATTTTGATCTAGAAATATTTACGTCTTTACATATTTTAATATTTTCATAGGATATAGTTTTCCTTTTAAAGATTCATGATTTAACAAATATTTAATTAAAATAAATATTAAAATATTTTGGAGCAGGATTTTCTATGCTTTGTGTTGAATTAACCATTTTACTTTATTTTAAGAAATGGTATCGACTTTACTAAAGAGTAAAGATGTTTAAAGTTTTGCTTTGAAGTTTTAATGTGGTAAACAAATTTTGTTGAAGGTAAATTTATGATAAAATAGATGTTAAACGGATAATATAATTGTATTGTAGTTTTTTTGCATTAGTTTCACACCTCAAATTTTTTTTTATACAACTACCTTATGTGTTTAATAGTTATTGTATCATATACGTTGAATTTCAATAAAAAATTAAATAACTATACAAAACATTTATTTATTTTTTTGATTTTTTAAAATTTGTATTTTGGTCGACGTGAGCAAATTTTCAACTTTGATGAAGGACGAACATCCTTACACATCATACTGGACTGTAGAATGCACCTCTTGGTGCAATAATAATGGTCGATTGATGCTTTTCATTTTTATTCCAATGGTGAAGGTGGAGGATTGGAGCAACCTTGAGGTAGAGGAGCCCACCTCCCTACTGCAAGCCTCTTAGGTGACTATGGTATGGAGTTATTTCACTCTAGTTTCACCGTTGGTCCATTTTCTATGAGGTGGGTTTCTCATTTGGAGTCGGAGAATTGGAGGGTGGTGGGTTTCTCTGGAGGCAAGAATAAAATTTGGTGGAGGAAGTTGGGTTCTAGTTTGTCAAGCTTTGGTGTGGCGGGAGAGGTGCAAATCCAATATCATAACAAGAAGTGAGTGCAGAACTCTTCACAATGGATGTTAGGCAATTGGAGGTGGTGAAGAACTTTTGATGCAGTGAGAAAAACTAATTGGTGGCTTTTGAATTCGGCAGGGGAGGTTGGCATTGGCCTCAAATTGTGCTCTCGATCATTCACACATTAGTTACTTAAAGTGCAGAAGTAATCCGGGGGGTATACTCATAAGGATTCCAAATCTAATTTGGTTTGTTATTGCTTCCTAGACAACATATATGGTGCAGATGCGCTAGAGGTGGAGGGAATCCACTAGGTCAATGGAGGGATCAACTCTTCGCTCAAGTCTCAGCCACTACATACCTCAATGCAATCCCTTCGGAGACTAGGAGAGAAGCTAGGAAGTTGGAAACTCAGGAAGGAGTAAAGAGATAGTCTTTCTCTGATTCAAAGACCATGAAGGATGCTTCTTTCTTAGTTCCAGACCTTAGACATACCAGGGGACACAAAAAACAATATCTCAACTGTATTTCCCTTCATTAGCATATGAAGAATCTGTTGGGTCTAGTTTTGAAAGGCACATAGGTAGAATGATACAATGTGTTTTCCTTATTAGAAAACTTAAAGAGGATGATGATGATGCAGAACAAGCGATTCACTATAGACAAACTCAACTCAAGGTTGGCTCACGTTGAGAGACACCTATTTTATGAGATCCTCCTAGATTGAGTGTCACAGATCTTGCTCCCACCTCTTCATGTGATCCCAAATAGCATTTATTTATGATAGCTATGGTTAGGTTTATGTTATGTTTTTTAATATTCCATCATAAAGTTTGCCTTGTACTATTGGATGCTTAGGTGGGGACAAATTTTGATCTAGTTTTATGTTATGTTTTGTAACAATTCACACCAACTATGGCGCATAGTTTTTGATGTCAAGATGGAGAACAAAGTTTGTATAATGTAAGTTGGGTTTATTATAAAAATATGAATACCCCATATCTTCGGGAGTAATCAAAGTACTCCTTTGAGAACTAACCAGTTCATAGATAAATTTTGATTTTTTCAATTAATACATGGCTAATTACAAGTGGTGTGGTTTTCCTTGAATAATAGTGATGAGTCAACTTGCATTAGTGAAGAGTATCCAGTGATAAATTTCCTAATATTTAAAATAAAAAATAATCTACTCTTACTCATATTTAAAAAAACTAATAACATTAACCTAATATAAATCTACATTTGAATTGGTGAAGGTGGAGGATTGGAGCAACCTTGAGGTAGAGGAGTCCACCTCCCTACTGCAAGCCTCTTAGGTGACTATGGTATGGAGTTATTTCACTCTAGTTTCACCATTGGTCCATTTTCTATGAGGTGGGTTTCTCATTTGGAGTCGGAGAATTGGAGGGTGGTGGGTTTCTGTGGAGGCAAGAATGAAATTTGGTGGAGGAAGTTGGGTTCTAGTTTGTCGAGCTTTGGTGTAGCGGGAGAGGTGCAAATCCAATAGCATAACAAGAAGTGAGTGCAGAACTCTTCACAGTGGATGTTGGGCAATCGGAGGTGGTGAAGAACTTTTGATGTAGTGAGACAAACTAATTGATGGCTTTTGAATTTGGCAGGGGAGGTTGGCATTGGCCTCAAATTGTGCTCTCGATCATTCACACATTAGTTAATTAAAGTGCAGAAGTAATCCCGGGGGTATACTCATAAGGATTCCAAATCCAATTTGGTTTGTTATTGCTTCCTAGACAACATATATGGTGCAGAAACGCTAGAGGTGGAAGGAATCCACTAGGTCAATGGAGGGATCAACTCTTCGCTCAAGTCTCAGCCACTACATACCTCCATGCAATCCCTTCGGAGACTAGGAGAGAAGCTAGGAAGTTGGAAACTCAGGAAGGAGTAAAGAACTAGTCTTTCTCTGATTCAAAGACCATGAAGGATGCTTCTTTCTTAGTTCCAGACCTTAGACATACCAGGGGACACAAAAAACAATATCTCAACTGTATTTCCCTTCATTAGCATATGAAGACTCTGTTGGGTCTAGTTTTGAAAGGCACATAGGTAGAATGATACAATGTGTTTTCCTTATTGGAAAACTTAAACAGGATGATGATGATGCAGAACAAGCGATTCACTATAGACAAACTCAACTCAAGGTTGGCTCATGTTGAGAGACACCTCTTTTATGAGCTCCTCCTAGATTGAGTGTCACAGATCTTGCTCCCACCTCTTCATGTGATCCCAAATAGCATTTATTTATGATAGCTATGGTTAGGTTTATGTTATGTTTTGTAATATTCCATCATAAAGTTTGGCTTGTACTATTGGATGCTTAGGTGGCGACAAATTTTGATCAAGTTTTATGTTATGTTTTGTAACAATTCACACCAAGTATGGCGCATAGTTTTTTATGTCAAGATGGAGAACAAAGTCTGTATAATGTAAGTTGGGTTTAGTATAAAAATATGAATACCCCATATCTTTGGGAGTAATCAAAGTACTCCTGTCAGAACTAACCAGTTCATAGATAACTTTTGATTTTTTCAATCAATACATGGCTAATTACAAGTAGTGTGGTTTTCTTTGAATAATAGTGATGAGTCAACTTACATTAGTGCAGAGTATCCAGTGATAAATTTTCCTAATATTTAAAATAAAAAATAAAAAATATTCTACTCTTACTCATATTTAAAAAAAACTAATAACATTAACATAATATAAATCTACATTTGAATTGATAACTATACAATAACAACATCTTTTTTTTAAATTAAAATCCTCTAATATTTCTCATAAATTTATTTAATTTGATGAAATCAATAATTGAAATAACTATTGCCAACACTAAATAAATTTATCCAAAACTTAAGTTCACTTATTTCATTAATAATTTATTAATTAGAAAAAGGATAAAATTTAGAATCCAAACAAAATACCAAAACCTTCCTAAGCCCATTCGTATTGAATGATTAGTATTTCTCATAAATTTATTTAATTTGATTAAATCATGATTGAAATAACTATTGCCAACACTAAATAAATTTATCCAAAACTTAAGTTCACTTATTTCATTAATAATTTATTAATTAGAAAAAGGATAAAATTTAGAATCCAAACAAAATACCAAAGCCTTCATAAGCCCATTAGTATTAAATGATTGTGCTTGTTGCATTTTGATTATGCTTGTTGCATTATAGTATAGGCGGAGTCACCATGGTTATTACATCTATGAGATTTTATGTTTGGTTATTTGTATCGTTATGTTTGATTTTTTTTATGTGGGTTATGTTTGTCATGTAATATTTTTATCTAATTTAAAAAATATATATAAATCAAGAAATTTTTTTAAACTAGAACATATTACAAAGAGGAGAAGAGAAGAGAAGAGGGTGTTTTGGGTAAGGGATGAAAATTGAAAAGTTTATTGAGAAGATTTTTTGGCAAAAATCACATCATAATTTATTTGTCGACGCATTTCGAACCAACGAGTGTGGTTCATCATTAGGACAAGTTATCCTGACGATGAACCAAACTTTTTAGTTCGAAACACGTCGACAAATGAATTATGATGTGATTTTTGTCGAAAAATGTTCTCAATAAACTTGATATGGATCACAGAAGCCTAAATTCAACAATTGAAAAGTTATTAGACAACATAGAGAGATAATAATAATAGTACTAATTAAAAATTAATAAAATGTAAAATATAATAAAAGAAATAATAAAATAATAAATAATTTATGTAATTGGGTGTATTGTAATTTTGTTTTTACTAGTAAAATTATAAATATTTTTTTTTTTGGAAAAGTTCATAATATATACATTATACCAAATGAAATTTAAATAATGATGATTTATATTATTAACCATAAAATAAATTTAACAATAAACATATAATTATAAATAAGAATATTTCTAGATACAAAGATGTGAAAAATTTATAAATTGATTGTTTGGAGATTTCTGTGGTGCTAATCTTCAACGATTTGAATGTTTGGAACTAATTCCACAGTGGCCATTTAAAATTATCAATGTTTCGAGTCTATAGAAAGCCCCATCATCAAGGATTATCCTGATGATGAGTCTTGGTATAGACTCGAAACGTCGATAATTTTAAATGGCGACTCTGGAATTAGTTCCGAACAATCAAATAGCTAAAAATATATAAATTATGAATAATAACTATAAATAAATATCAATTTTACCATACATCAATTAATTATGTTTGATATTGATTAAATATTCTTTAGGAGGTATCATGCCACAATATAGGGTTTCTAAACTTCTTTGATTGGGGTCTCTAATTACATACATGACGCATGGAGAGGGGGACATCCCCCTCTTATCGAAATGTCATGCTAGGGAATGCACATGTAATGGATCAACCCACCATTGCATGTAATTCACAATAGCAAGGTGCATGAATAGGGGATAATATGCAACACCCTAGTTCCTCCATTAAGCCATTAGCTGGAAGAACATGCTAATCCAATGGATTGGGTCACTGCTTGCCCAAAACTACCACAAACTCTAAATTTGAAGTTGAAACAAAGAATTCTGGAATACATCTAATATATGAAAGATCATTATCTCATTAGAAGGTTTTTTGGGTTTGGCCAATTGAAAAATCACTCACCACCTAGATCCAAAAAAATGGAAGTTAACATGCTAAATAGACCTAGAACTGGGAACCAAAAGATTTTTCATAGTCATCTTTTCCAATGTGAAACGTCATAAAAGAATATTTGAAAATGATGCTTAATTTATTAAATTTGTTGGCCTATATATTCATTTTTGGATTGGCTGTTTGACCCTAATAAGGAGGGATTCTTAGCCACGCCTGTCTGGATCACCTCTTCTACCTTGCAAAGGAATTTTGGGAGGAAGAAACCTTTCAAGGAATTGGCAATTTACCTGGCCCTTTTGTTAAAGCATAATAGTTCACTAGAAGGGGACAATATACTTCCCATGGCTAGATTTTTGGTCAATTTCCTATGTCATTAACCCTCCCATATTTCATTGACATATACTATTAGGATGAGATCTTGAAGCAACCCTTGGACTATGAACACATACCTTTTTATTGTAGTTCAGATGTCATGAATATAGCCATATGTACATATATCTCCTACTTTTGTAACCAAACCCTCCCAAGAATTAGTATCCATCTAAAGACAAGGAAGCATTCATAAATCCAAACCCTAAGCTTAAACACCCATAATCACAACCATTTAAATATTCAAATCCAATGATCCAAACTCAAAGCTATTTTGAGTCACTAGCATATCTAAAGGAAGTACAAGTAGGGGAGAAGCCCAATGGTGATCCCAACGATCACTCCATTGTAAGAAAAAGAATGCATATAGAAGAAATTGTGTTGTTGGAAGAATTACGGCTAGGACCTGAGGAATATATAGAAGAATGGTTGAGAAGGGATGAATCTTGCATGGGAGTCTACAAATCTAGTTCAAGATAATATTGCTCATTTGGAGGTAGGGATAAATTTACTGGAAAAAAGAACAATGTACTTAAGGGTGCATATTGAACATGCAATATTAGAATTTGAAAAGGATGAATCATATGAGCCAACATTGAATAATGGCATTGCAACTCTTCAGCAAGAGGAGGGTAGTAAGAAGAAACTGGATCTAGTTCAGATCAATTTAGACACTTGAGAGTAGAAATCTTGAATAATGAGTATAGGGAAGAAATAGTACAAACAATATCAATTTTGTATGTAGAAATAAAATAAAATATGGGCAACAATGATATGCATCAACAAAGAACAGAGCTAGATGATGAGATTGACAAGTTATGGAAAATTATGAAGAATATCTGTAAGGAGAGATATAGTGGAATGAAGCAGGGAATCAACAAAAAAGGATAATTGGATGAAAATAATTTTGTAGATAAGATAACTGGAAAACAAAGCAAAGTATGGGACCTTGGAAGAAGACAGAAAACAACATAATAACTCAGAGAATCCCATTCTAGCAACAACATTATATGTGGGACCTAGGACAAGTAAACTAGTTGAAGACATATGGCAAGTAAGTCATAAAATTTTCTACCTGCCAAGTCTCACCAAGAGAATCATAATAAAATATGTATTTTTCTATGAAGATTTTAGAGGATTCTAGATTTTGTAGATTTTAAGAAAATACTAGGTTATGTAAAATGTCTAGAAACAATATGTAAAAAAGAAGGAACAAGAAGAAGAGAAGAAAAAAAAATAATATATATATATATTTTAGTTATGCAAAGGTTATGCATATTTTTTCTCAACTTCTTTCGAAAAGTATAGAAGAAGAATTATCTCTTCAGAACTCTAGATTTTTCTTTATCATGTATAAATAAATAAGAGTGTGATCATTTGTCAGAGATCAAGGAACAAGGTTCTACGCTTTTAATAAAATGTTGTTTGAACATTTTATGATTCGAGTTCTTTATGCTACTATTGTGGTGTAGTTTATGTTGTGACATTGATGTGTTATAATGCTTTTAATTAAAACTAATCAAATATACATAATTATTTATATTTTTTCTATAACACATATTTTTTTATTTAAAATTTTTCTTAGAAATATGTATCAACTCCATATTTAACACTATCAAAATAACACATCACTCTCGTATTTAACACTATCAAAATAACACATCACTCTCGTATACTCTCGTATATATAAGATGCACCTCTTAACAAGAAAAATTAAAAAAAAAATGTTTTTCACTAATTTTCGAAAGTTTAAATTTAAACTAAAATCTTATAACAGCTGCTCACAATACAATAATTACATAGAAGGTACTTTATCGAGTGGTTATATAGTGAGGTGAGTTGCAACACTCGTAACGTTTTCATTATTCAATAAAATCAAAGTTTAATTATAAATAAATTTCAGAAATATATAATATTTCCCTATATTAAATCTAAATATTTTAATATTTTTATTTATTTAATGTTCATAAAATCATATACAATTTGATACCACCTTACCTTTTATCATGTCAATATTATTTAAGGTTAAAAGCAATATCTTTGCGGAAAGGATCCTAACTGCAAGGTTGCTATTAAATTTCACATTACTCGTTTTCAAAATAATCCAATTTAATGTCAAATTTATGAACTAATCTTATGTACTTTTTAGTTACATTGACGTTCGGCATATTTCATATAACTTTGACATTTAAAAGAGAACCTTAAGAATATTTTTGGATTCCAACTTTAGGAGTGAGATATCTTTGTTGTAAAATTTTCACCATAATTATATTTGATTTTTTCATGAATATGTTAGTTTATATTATACTATTTTAGCAAAGATATTTATTATATTATATACCAATTTTATAGTTAATTTAATATTATTTATATTTATAATAAAAAATGAAGAAATTTAATACTATTTATGTTTAAATATATAAAACATATATTTATAATGAAAAATAAGGAAATGAAGAAAAGATTTCAGGTGTGACATTTAAAAATAATTATAATAACAAATAAATATATACAAATAAAATATTTCAATAGTAAAATAATTAATATTATTTTATGCATTTCATCTGTAATCCATTACACAGGTACCTGGGAGGGCGAGGATTTGAATGGGGTATGGGAAGATTGGTATCACCGAAACAAGGGTTCCAAATTACAGAGCATGCCTCTTATCATAAGCTGGCATTTATGGTTGACACGGAACCGCATCATCTTTGACAGTAAAAACGCAAGCTGGCCGCACATATATGCTCGAATTATCACAACCTACAATGAAATGTCGGAACCACCTCAACCTCGTGCCAGAAGGCCCCGCGACCCGCCCCTCATAGAAAAGAATACCCCATGGGCTTTCTTTGATGGCGTTGCCCAACAACAGGGATGTGGGGGCGGATTTATTCTTTACATAAACGAACAACACTACTATAAAGTTAAAATGGGATTGGAAACTGGATCAAATAATTATGCTGAACTCATTACTCTTCGTCAACTCATGCATTTCTCATTGGGCCACAACTGCATGAGCATACATATTTTCGGCGACTCAAAGATCATCATTGACTAGTTTAATGCTACATCTGCATTTCACACTCACACACAGCGATATACTGGATGAAATAAATATCATGAAGGTTCATTTTAATGATATTACTTGTACTCATATTTACAGGGAACACAACAACAGTGCCGACGAACTATCCAAGGCGGCCACGACACTTCCCCGAGGAGAGTGGATGATCCAGGAGCAAAAAGGGTCAAATGCATTTCAATATTATCATCGGCATTATATAGACCCTCATTACCACAGGGCTGCAAGCCCATGAGCTGAATACATGATATAAATTGTACAGGTTTTTTGATTACATTTTGACGGAAAGTTTATAATCGGCCCTGCGTGGCAATATGTATATAAAACAATTCAGAACCAAATGAACATCCTGCGTGATGTTTTGGTTATCTACGTTGATTATCCGTTATCTATTTTGCTGAGCCATCAGGCTATCAGACTATAGCATATGCATTTCGATGTATCTACAATATGTAATTTTTCAAAGCATAATGAAAGATTACGATTTTTCCAGGGGAAAAAATAAATTAATATTATTTTATAAATAAATGTTGATCGAATTTAAAAGTTTTTATTTATTTATTTTGGATATGTGCTTTCTACTTTCGGGTATAACGGAGATGGATATTTCTTTTCATATATAATTGAGAATTGACATATTATAAAATATTAATAACACAAATAATATTTAAATGATAAATAAAAATATATTTTAGTATTTATATTAAACAAAATATTTAAAAAACATTTGTTTCTTGTTATATAAAACAATTGAAAATAGAGAAATTTTTTCATTTTTCAAAAAAAAAATTGGATTGTGTTGCTCCATATGAAAGAGATTTGTAACTCCTAAAGTGTGTATGTTCATTTTAATTCAATTCTTTAAATTAATTTTTTCTTTTAATAATGAAAAAATAATCATTCCTAATAAAGAATAAATTAAAAAGAAAGATAAATCTCTCTCTCTCTCTCTCTCTCTCTCTCTATATATATATATATATATATATATTCACTTCTCCCACAATGTGGGTGGAAAAACGTTGGGATCCGGTCCTCAGGGTTAACCCCCTCCACTACGTGGCGCACATGCTCATCTTAATGAGTGGCTCCATAATTAGATCATTCTGCCTGTAGGAGAATCCAGAAGGTACTTCAATTATGTTAAAAGGGAAGGTTGAATTCATTCTTCAGTTGGAGTTTCGGGTGATGAATTTTGCGAGTAGGATGCTTTACAGAGAGATCACTAGGAATCATGGTTGCTCGCTAGGAAATTGGATCGGTAGGCGCAATGTAGTGGAATGGATTTTTGCAATAGTGTGGAATTTGTCTGGTTCGTAAACAAATACCTAGGACCCTAGAATGCTCTAGAGAGGGGAATTGTCTTTTGGTGTAGCATCTCTCTGGCGGCTTCGTCACCCTCGCCCAATTCAGAATTTCAATTGCTCAACGGTCGTCTCCTCAGTTGATACAAAGGTAAATTTGGCTTTCAGTTTCCCCTGGTCTAGGTGGTTTGTCTTTTGTTCCTCTCACAATTTCTGGGCATCTTGTGAAGGCGACCCTCTTGAATTTTGCAGTTTGATTCTGGAAGTCTGGAATGGCCCTTATTGCCTCTTTGTTTTTAGTTAGAGACCCGAGTTTCATAAGTATGGCCCTTGTTTGTTCCTCTGTTTTCAAACACCTCTAGCGGCCACCTATGTCTATGTCTCATTTAGGGTATGTTATTTCTTTCATTAAATGTTTTTAGTTGGTTGACTTATTGTTGTTCCGAGGGTGGTGTTTCGGGGGTCTTTTCTCAACACACTAGGGTTGCAAGAGCTTTCCATTGTGGGTTTGTGGGCTGTCAAGACGAGTTCTCTCTAGCAATTTGGTTGATTCTATGGAAGTCATTATATGTCTTTTCATAAGCCTACCCTAGTGTTTTTTTTGGTATTTTCAAGACTAACATATATTATTTCTTTCCTATTGTTTACTTTCAGTTACCCTTTGAAAGGAGTTTCGAGGGGTGTTCTATGACTCCATTTCTTGTTTCTTTAGCTTTGAATGCTATGACCCGCCAAAGAAGATGACCTCGATGTCGAGGTGGCCATCAATTAGATGTAAGTCGTCCAACTCATCGACATAGCTCCTCTTCAAGAAGCTCTATCAGCTAGGAATGAGAGGGTGAAGTGGCTCTTGCTCTTGACCGCTCTCTAGGCCACATAGTTTCTCTAGCCTCCATGGATTCCATAGCAAAGAAATTAAGGAATATACTAGCCAATATGGACATCCTTTGTGGTCAAAGATATGAGGACTACAATAAATTTATTGCATATATTAATGATATACAATTAAGTTAGAATGAAATATTGGAACAATTGGAGAACCTCCGACGGAGCCATCAGAAAAAAAAAATGACCACCTCTGCAATTTGGAAGCCCAAGTGGAACATATTGATTTCCATATGCATGAATGTGATGGTTGTAGAAATTCCCACTGTAGATCAATAGAGTATGCAATATACTAAAGCAAAATACAAGATCTACTTCTATCACAAACTTCTGGAAGCTTAATCAAATTTGAGCAAGATCAAATAGAACACATATAATAGAGAAGAAGATTCAATCACGCATGAAACACAGAAGAATACTCTGGGGAAAGCCTTAGCTAAAAACCCCAATCTCTGTATTATCATACAAGTGGAAATATGTTCAAATTACACAAGGAATTAGCTCACAAGCTATCATGCTCTAAGTACAATCAAACAATACAGCTCACAGATTGAATAGACACAAGATATGCCTTCCCTCAGCCCTCCAAGCCTCCTATTTCCTTGCGTCGTTTTCCATGGGGTCCAATGCTGCCACCTATGTGAATTGGCCTCATCACACACTCACCAAACCCAAAAGTAACTGCACAATCTCCAGGGAATGAATTCCTTCTGCATGCAAGAGATATCCTCCATGGAATATTCCTGCAACTGATAGTACACTGTCCCATCATCTAATCTCAACTAGGTCTCTATCTGAACTGACACGCATGAGTTATTTATGAGAGAATATTCAGTTATCTAAAGTGAAACAGTTACATGCATGCATGCATTAACTAACTAAACTCACAATTAGTTCAACAAACTATTTGAACTAATCTAACTGGACTTAACTCAGTTAACTGAGCTAACTAATTACAACTCAAATTACAACTCATCCTTATCTCTTTAACTAAGGGATAAATTCTTCAATCAATGGGATAACTTTTGCATGTCCTCACATAGACTTCATGTTTGCTTTTCTACAACTAATTAACTCAAGATGAATTAATTAATTATTTTACAAACAGCTGCTAAGATCAAACTCGAATTTTACTTCTCAATTTTAGTTGAGGGACTAACTAAAACTGGAATCTATCCCGAAATACTATTTATAGCAATGTTATTTTTAGCATTTCCATTTTTTCATTCCTTCTTGCTATATCCAACACTTGTACCTGAGATGCTATTTACAACATTTCTATTTTCAGCATTTCTTGTTGACATTTTCAACACTGGCTATTTTTTTGCCCCCACTGTTATCCCTCCTAATTTGCCTCCATGATATCCCGCTGCTAGTCTATGTGCTCATTTTTGCGATCTTTTTGTCTCCCTTCAACACTGTATGTCTTCTAATCCCAACGAAAATAATGTATGATCAAGCTTATTTGTGGTATTCTCCATACCCAAATTCCAGCAAGTCTCGTCAGAATGAGGAAAAAGGGGTCGTTGAGACATCTATTGTACTCCTTGTTTTTCTAATAATCTAATGAAAGTAATTTGACCGACTATATATATAATTTCACTTCTATTATTGAATTTCATAATTATATAATTATAAGATAATAACATATTTTTTGTGTTTAGAGATACTCTAAAATCTAGTATGAAGGAGTCATTGTAGTGATTTATAATAATAATAATAATAATGGTGTAACTTAAAAAAATATAAAAAGTAAAATGTAATAAAAAAAAACAGTTTAATTGAATCTATTATATTGCAATATTTTAATTAATAATAAAAAAATATATACATATTTCACCAACTAGAACAATATTTTCATAAATGTCACAAGGGCCAACTTACACATGTCCCTGGGGACTTCAATCCATTCAGTTGGTGATATAAAACATGTGCCATACTACTGTGCTAAGTTCCTTCGACTTTTTTATACCCAAAGGAATCGTCAACTAGAATTTTGTAACGAGAGGATTTGACAACTGGAACTCACTTGAAATGTTGTGATTGTGATCCCTACCACAATATCTTGGGGGCATACAATTCCTCTCCACAGAGAGTGTTACTTCTGAGGGATTGAACCTTTGATTTCATAGTTTAGACAATACTTCATATCACAAGGATCCCCAAACTAAACTATACACCATGAAGACTTTTAAAACATATAATTAATAAACATATAATTATAATTTAATAAAATTAATTAAGAAACATATAGTTACATATAAAAATATTTCTATATATGAAAATGTGAAATATATATAAAATATAAACTATAAGATCCATTTACATGTGTAAATTAAAATAAAGATTTATATTGAGAATTTCATATTTAAATTTAATCAATAAACATACAAAAATTTAATATTTACAATGAAATATCTTTATATATAAAATTAATGATATGCATTTCATATTAAAAAATAAGTTAAAATAATTTTAAAATATGTGAAATATATATATATATATATATATATATATATATATATATATATATATATATAATTTTTATAAAATTAAAATTAAAAATATTTTTATGTATGGAAATGTGAAATTTATATAATTATAAATAATATTATTAAAAATTATGATATATTTATCTTAACTCTAAATTGATCAAACTTTAAATTAAATTAATTCAAATTTGATTCTTATATAAATGTATATCAATTTCAAAAAACTATAATAGAATTAAAAATATCAAATTGATAATAAAATATAATTATATATTGATCGAAGCTCATATTATGTTTTAAAAAGTTTAGTGTAGACCATTATTGTCACTTTTCATGGACATGCCAATGCTTTATGTACCTCACGTGGACCCCATGTGCTTGTTAAGAATTAGTTGTATATAGGAAGGGTAGGCCAAATGGTTAAGATGGGACTATAACTCCCTCTCTACCTCAAAATGGGATGTTAAATCTCTTGTGATGAGCCTAGGGAATAGGGGAATTATTCCATGTGGGTAACTCCTTCTCTACCTCAAAATGACATGTTAAATCTTTTGTGATGAGGCTAGGGAATAGGTGGCTAGGGAATTATTCCATGCGGGTAACTCCTCTACCTCAAAATGACATGTTAAATCTTTTGTGATGAGGCTAGGGAATAGGTGGCTAGGGAAATTATTCCATGTGGGTGCTCGCTGAGGAATAGATTTTTAGTAAGTCATATATTTATGATATATTTGTCTTAGTTCAAACCCAAAGGTATAAATGTATTTTACTTCATTTTTCAAAAGTGATGAATATGGGCCATGCCTACAATGTATTGGAAGTTGAGCGTGTAAGGAGTCAAAATTATTTTATGTTGGCTACGAGAAAGAAGCGGTTCCGGGTGCCCACGCAATTAGTTTAAATGATATCATCTTTCTCGTTTAGCAGACAGAAGTCGATACATGGGATTCAAACAATTACCGTATAGCTGCTGTTTACATTTTTCCAATATGGATGGCCTTCATAAATTGACCATAAGATATCTTGCCCAACGGGAGAAGTGGTTTTGACGATATTCATGGAATCCACATATATCTAGCCTATAACTTTTTCTTTCTCTCGTGTCGGTAAAGAAACGCGTTTCTTTTTCTTTTGTCTTTTTTCTAGGTATCATCAACAGTGAGTAATGTGGGCCATCTAAGGTGTCTGGAGAATTTTATCTCTGTGGCCTAAACGATAGAAGTGGATTCTGAGTGACCAAAGGAGTTCTAAAGTATTTTATCTTTCTCGGTAACCAGATAGAATTCGGTACATGGGATCCAGACATTTCCCGTATAGTATCTCGTTCTATTCTTATATTCATCACCTTCATACACCAAGCACACAATATTTTCTCTAACGGCAGAAGTGGTTTTGACCATATTCATATTCAGGGAATCTATCTATTTAGCTTATAACTTTTCTTGTTACATGCGCGTAAACAGACCCAATTATTTTTTTTACGCAGTGTTATTCTCTTTTCCAAAGTGCATTTCGCTTTAACAAGTCTTCAAATCTGAAAACACAACTTGCAGGTGTTGTTTATTTTTCCAATATGCTATCATTATTGTATTGGACTTTTCGATCTGAAGTGAACGAGAGAAACAACACTTATGTTTCAATGAAGCACAGCTTGCACTTGACATTGCTTCTGGTCCACTGGGGAAGCAAATTTGTTTATATCACTATCGATGTCTGCACAATAAATTAGAATAATCGCCGTGGCTTTCTTGTCCCTGATGTCATTTGCAACCTCAGTCATGGTACAGGGAATCATTTGCCATGCTCAACTTTAGATGAGTGAAAGAAGGAATTTTCATCTGTAAAGTCATTTGCAATCTTAATGTTATTACAAGGAATTCTGTCATGCATTAGAGTCAAGGAATATAAATGTTCAGTTGAAAATTCTAAGAGGATTTAAACTTGCCATATCGAGCTTCAGGATCTTAGTTACGTATCGAGCTCTCTAACTAACGACTAGCCTGGGTTCCCTTTCAACAACAGTAACAGAAGGTCATCTGAGTATGTGACATCCACAAATATTTGCGCTCATTGAGCAAATTAAGCATAGAATACCATTTATTGAAGGGAAGGACAGTGGAGTACTTCATGTGAAAAGCACTTGCGATTTCACGAAAGTATCGCACCAGCTCAATAAATTTATATGGTATTTGATAGATAAGTCGCTGCATGCGTACATACTATAGACTCATGAGCAGATATTAATGTTTTGAATAAAAAGTTAATCTCTGCAAAATTTTGGACAGGTGCACATTCACTGGAGTAAGAACACAAGAATTCAAATATGAAGTTCTTAATGTTACAATTTGTTTTTCAAATTAATGTATGAATGTAAAATTTGCACTTGGTAATATTCCCATTGATTGTATCCTAGGAAATGTTTTCCTAGTTGCTGTTGAGCCACACTGGTCAGTTAGATTACCAGATGATAAGGCTGGTTATTTCATATCCGTCTCCAACCATAAAGGCATAAAGGCTTTTTGCAGACTATTACTCTGCCATTTATCTCAACACGCAGGATCTCTACAATGGGCCAAACCATGCAAGAAGTAAGTGTGACAACATAAAAGATAGAAGAAATGAAAGATTTCAAAAATTCCTTAAGGATGAAAGAACAACTCCAATACCTCAAATTGAAACACAAGATTTCAGATCTAAAAGAATATCTTGAAAGACAATGTTGTTCAGAAAGCCCAAATGCTTTCTGGAAGCAACCCATAGTCAAATTGCCCTTCAAAGAAGACTATGCACGAAAGCCTTGCGAAAGTCAGGCAATTCCTATGAACAAAGAATATCATAGGGTTAATCAAAGAATCTAGCAGTACCTAGAACTACTATGGATTTTATGTCTACAAACACTCATAACAAATTAGAGGGGTCCCCAGATTGGTTATAAATTACAAACCTTTGAATAGTGTCCTAGTCGATGACACATATCCAATCCCCCACAAAAGCAGTTTGATAAGCACGATAGTGGGTGCTAAAATCTTCTCAAAGTTCAACATGTAATCTGGTTTTTGGCAAGTTGCCATAGAAGAAGAAGATAGGTTCAAAATTGATTTTAGTATTCTTGTTGGACACTATGAATGGAATGTCATGCCTTTTGGTTTAAAGCATGCACCATCCAAATTCTAGAAGATAACAGATCAGATTTTTAAGCCATACTTTGATTGGCTTATTGTGTATATAGATGATGTATTCATTTTTTCAAAATTTGTTGAAAAACATTTTAAACATGTTTAGAAATTCTCATAGATAATAAAGAATAATGGTCTAGTATTAAGAAAAAAGAAAATGGAGTTGTTTCAAACAACCATTAAATTCCTTGGCCATAGTATTGAAGATGGGCAGATCACACTATAGAAGCATGCATTAGATTTCACCGACAAATTTCCTGATAAGGTTACAAATAAGACACAGCTACAGAGATTCTTAGGATACCTAAATTAGGTCAGTAATTTCTATAAAGGATGTGCTTGAGACTGAAGCCTATTGAACCAGAGGTTGAAAAAAGAACCAATACCATGGATTGAAGAACATACTGTTGCAGTGTGGAAAATAAAAGCCAAAATAAAAAACTTACCCATTCTCTATGTTCCAGATGAAAATCTTCCAAAAATTGTAGAAAGTGATTCCCATAATATTGGATGGGAAGGAATTTTAAAGCAAATAAAATATGGTGAAGAACAAGTCATACAATTTGCCTTAGGAACATCGAATTTGGCCGAACAAATTTATTCAACAATTGAAAAGGAAGTCAAAGCGGCTTGCAACTGTATTGGCAAGTTCGATCTCCACCTTGTACACAAGAAATTTTACTCCAAACTAATGCCTCTGCACTCAAAAACATTTTGACGAAAGACATTAAAAAGTCTAGTGAATCCAAGTTTTCTAGATGGCAAGCATTGTTTGCAAATTTTGATTTTGATGTTGAGCATATAAAGGGAGAAAGAAACTGTCTACCAGATTTTTTGAGTCGGGAGTATCTGAAAAAAGAAAATCATGTAATGGTTATTTTCACTGAATGGGACCCTATAACACAGCAAGAAGAACTTAGAAATATCCCAGACAACACCTCATGGCCAATCTATGCGGAAAAATGGAAACCCACTTGGCAATTAAGAAACACCAAAGTTATGGATGCAAATCTACAGCCTCATCAGGTCTTACAACTCCTTGTACTAGAAAGAAAGATTTACCCTAAGTCCAACACTTGGATACATGATACGGTGTATAAGAATTCAATGATGTATTCTAATCTTGTAGACGAAACATTAAGAGAAAGTTTTCATGATATCAGTCTGATATGGAATGAGGGAAGCAATAGAACCAAAACATTCCATAAATATTATACTATAAATAGAACCAGATATCCTGAACATCCTTCAAGAATAATGTGGCCGCAAAAGGATCCGAGCCTTGTATTTACTGACACTATCTAGAATTTCCAGGGCTATAAAGATCTCTAGTGGGATCCCTTATGTAGAGAAGAAAAATAAGAAATACATTACACATTATTAAGATTTGGACCGAACACAGTTACTGTTACAACCAACTTGGTTACAAGAATGGTGGAGATGGTATGGGATAAATAAGATTTCTATGGATCCAAGATACTTTGAAAGAGATTTTCAAAGTGATTTCCAGGACTGCATGGAATGTTTTCACCTTCCCTGTAAGACTATTGCAGATCTAAATAATTTTTCTGATGAGCGCATATTAGGCTACTTCATGAGAGGAAATTATCGTTGATTAGTCTTAACCAAAGTAAATCATCATATTATCCTTGGGAAACCAATGATTATTTGAATAATTTATAGAAAAGCATCGGAGACTAGTGGAGCATACGATCATAATAATGGTCGATTCCCTGGTACAAATCCATTGCGAACGTAACTTAAAAGACTCCAGGGGTTTTCGTGGGCTCCTCCTAAAAAACATCAAGAATGTACAGTAATGTCTTGTCACTTGACTTTGATAGTGACCAATTTTTGTGGGATTTTACGACAAAAGATCTCCAGATTGTAAATATATTTTCTGTAGGATTTGGAATAATATCTACTTTGTAAAAAAAAAAAAAACTAATTTTCGAGACTCGAAGCACTTCTCCAACTTTTGGTGTGATTTGATTGACATCTCAGAATCTCAGTACACTTGTTTTTTGGTCCAATTTGATCCATATCTCAGAATCTCTGTATGATTTTTTGATGTTTGTCCCCCTTCTCATCCTATAAAAAAATGAGAAGTAAGGCTCATTGGGGCATTCAGAGTTGGAGAGTCTGAGAGTGAGAATCTTGTTGTTTGAAGTCTCAGATAATCTTCCTACTCTACATTTGTGAACGTCTATGTTCGATCTGCTTGCATCACGAAGAAAGTCTCTTTAGAGTCGAGTTTGGAAAGCCTACGTATTAGGGCCTAATAACCCTGGTAAGAACCTAAAATGGTTGAACTCATTAAGTTGGAGTCTGTGTTTGTTTCAGAAAGTTCAAAGGCAGAGTCTGCAAAGAGCTAGGTAGCCTTTGGAGTGCATCTTAATTTAAGATGCATCGTCTAATAAATTGCCAAGCAGTCTATCTCTGATTAAGTTTCTCTAAATCTTCTAGCATTGTAATTCACCTTTTGAAATCAATAAAAGAGAGAAGTTTTTCAATGTGTTCCACATGCGTTTATGTTGTGTTATGTTGTAAATATTTTGTGAGAGGAGAGGTTCATTTGAGGTTCGCCACAGGTTCACCGAGGATCGATGGACATTTTTATTGTGTTGGCAAGATGTCATTGAAGAGCATTATTGTGTGAATATCTAGAGCTTTGTGTATTCATCATAGAAGACATCAAAATTGCACTGCAAACTTCATTTTCTCCTTCAAAGGAAGCCCCTGCTTCAAAAAAATTTCTAACAAAGCTAGTAACGTTTGGTTCATACAAGTATTTATCTTTTAAACTCTCTCAAAAGATAACATGGAACCAGGAAGAAGATCTGTCTCATCTACAGAACTTCATAAAGAAGAAACACAAGAAAATAATTTTGATATGGCAAATATGTTTCATAGTGCATCATCTTCAATAATTAACTCTGCAGAAATATAGCTAACAGAAAGTCAACCATCAGCCCCATGGAATCTCCCTTCCATAAGCCCGTCAAATGTTTATGGTGATTTATTTGTGTTTCATTTTAAAGCTATAACTATAGTCACTATTAAAGAATGTGTCTCTCAAATCCAAGAAAATATTGAATCCATTCAAACCATTTCCCTTTTAGATCCTAAAATGATTTAGGAAGAAGCTCGAAGACATGGTACTTCTTATCTATATCTTGGCTATATCCGGGTGGGCATATATTATTTAGCCCACAAAGGGCTTAATACATATGTGTTGGCTACTATTAGAGATCTCACACATAACAAATATACTGATTCATTAATTGGTGGTATCGTGGATCCTTTATCAAATGGTCCTATATGGTTTCATTGCCACCCAAATTTCTTAGTATATGTGTATGATGAACACATTAAGGACATCCTCCAATTGAAAATCAAAACTAGTGGTTTTGATATGAAAAGAAAAAGGACAAACATTGCAGTTCATACTAGAGGGTGTTTCAGGCACACCCCCACATTATATCGAGCCATTCTGCATACACCCAGTGAAGAGTCAAAATCTAGCACTTTGGTAATCACTGATGCTCACAATAAAAAAATTGAGCATCAGATCATCAAATGGGAGGATCTCAGCTTCCCTGAAAGATAGGTAGTAGATCTACCTCAGTCGCCCAAAGTTCAAAGTATCACGACTGCTCAAATACAAGAAGGACCAGCTAAATCTACTTTGTCCTTCCCTAGAAGATCTACTTTGGATTGTAAAAGAATACAAGAAACCTGTTAAGCCAAAATATACCATATAAACTCAGATCATATTTCATGTCATCCATCTACTTAGACATCTATAAATACTCCATCTTTAAGCTGCTCACATGTTGGTTTATTTGAACTTCCTTAGTTATTACATTTTTCCACTCTCGAAGTAAAATTTCCTATCTGCCCAACAGTAGTTTGCTTACAATCTCTCACAGAGCTTGTTATCCATAAAAAGCCATAATCCTTGTGCTGGTGAAGCTCCTCCTACCACTTCTACAAATTCCTGCCCAAATCCTAAATGTGCAGATACATCATTTCCTCATGATACTATCATGATGATACATGAGTTACTGTCTCTTGAAAATGAAGATCCACGTCTTACTGAAATGTTTAGTAAGATGCGTCCTCCTGGAACTCAGTGATATGGTTTAGGATATCTTGAACAACTTGATAGTATAATTCCTTCGTCAAGATTCCAAAACTTTGTTCCTAGAGACTGCAAAAATACATTAACAACAGAGATGTATAAATTTTTCTCTCTTATGGATGGATGCCCAAAGAATAGAATTCATGCCAAATAGATGAAAAATATGCTAAATTGGGATCTGCATACTCACCCTGAGGCCCAAGAATTTGGTCTTAGTAAAACTGCTCAAGAGAAAAATACACTTTCCCTACAATGGAAAAACTTTATGGACAACACAAACTCATGGATCTCCTTTTATACCTAGAGAAAATTAGGAGACCAAACAAAAGTACAAATGGCAGATGCAGAATCATCATCTACATAGAAACATTCCTGGACAGCCTATGATGGAAGCAAACTAGAAACCAACAGTACTTTCCCTCCATTCAAGGGAATTCTCCTAGGAGAAGCAAGAAACACTTCCAAAGCCATTCTTTTAGTGTCAAAAGATGACTCAGCCCTAGGATAGATGGAAGGATACAGAAATCCATTAAACAAATCAAGTGGACAGAATCTGCAATTAAAGGGCTTGAAATGAATATGGAAAAAACCATTGAGAAAAAGGAATTCTTTGATACTATACAAGATTTTGTAAATAATGTAAATAAGAACTTGAATGATATGAATTTTTCAGTTTTATATTTGAAAGGATTTGTCAAAGAATCTTCGGCATAGATAAAAGAGATGGATAAAAGAATGGATTCGGGGCTCAAATCCACTCAACACCTCATAGGATAACTTTCTGAGCATTTTGACAAGCTCACTATAAGTCCAAAAGATAAAAACATCCCCACTTCCATGTTGTTTAGGCATCATGTGTTGATCTATCATGAAAATAAATCTATAGAGAAATTCCCTCTTCTCTTCCCCAAAGAAACGATCGAAGAACAGGCCGAGTCTCCTAAAAAGTCTGTTTATTCATTCCTAGAAGACATATCCAAAGAAGAAAAACTTGACTCCTCGAGTCATCGTCATTTTCCCATCTATGAACCATTGTCTATTCAATACACCAGATATCCAGCTCGTGATCTCAGTGGAAATGGAAAATTTCCTGAGACACATACTTTTCAGTCTAGCTCCTACAAAGAATGGAAAATGGATGGACTAAGTGTTGGTCAAATCAGGGAAATGATTGACCAGATGTATACTGAATACAAAATGATGTGTATTAGGGGAAAGTATGAAGTTGAATCATGTAAAACACGCATACAATGTTTCACAAGCACCTTACAGAGATGGTGGGAAGTAGAGTCTTCTCCTACTCTAATTGATAAAATGGAAGCATACGTAGTTAAAGTGAATAAGGAGATATATTCCATAAAGAGGATGGAGATCCCCAAAACAACATGATAGGAGCTTTAACCTCATTCATCCTTGAACACTAGTGTGGGGCAACTGTTGAACTTGCAAATAAACATGAAATGATTCTAATGAATCTAAAATGTAGAAAAATCTCACAATATGAAGAATTTCCCCATGGATTGCACTCAAATAATTTATGAGGTTAAAGACAGCCAAAATGCATTATGGAAACAAGTCTACTTAGTAGCACTTCCATCTAAATTTGTAGAAAATATCCAAATGGAGGAAGTTTTCCAAACATCTTTTGAGACATATACATGGGGAGAAATATATTGTAACATCACAAAAACATTGGTAGACTTATGTACTAGCATGAAGGTAAATAAGTCTCTACAGAAATTATCTAGACTACCTGACAGTAAGTCTATCTGCAGAAAATATGGATTATCAATTGGTGATCCTATTGTACAGAAAAGAAAGATCAGAAAAAATTTGAAGAAAAGACAAAAACATCCAACCTAAAATCTCCCTGAGAAAAAAGAAAAACATCCCAGAAAAGAGTATTATAGGACTATGACCAACACACATTATTTTGCACCAAAGGATATTCACCTCAAATCACAGAGGCAACAAACAATCACTTGTTGGCTATGTGGAGAAAGCGGGCATACAAAAAATAAATGTCCTAAGGGAAAATAATACAGAGAAAATAGAGGGAGAAAGTCACAAGAACAATTCCTTAGAAGAACTCACAGATATTTAAGAAGACCACTAGTACAATTCAAAGAGGAAGTACATTTGATGAAACAAGACTGTTGTAGTTCACCAAAATCAACTGAGTTTAGCAATTCATACCTATATTATAGTGATGAACATATAAACATGCATATACAACAGTTTGATTACACAGATACGAATGAATGTCATTGTGGCCTCTCTGAAACTGAATCAGACATTAATTCAAAAGAACAAGATGAAAAAACTACACAGAAAGAAAAGGTGCGTATGGAACATACCATAGATGATGATGAATCTAAAGTACTGTTAAGCATCAAGATGCTTGCAGAAGGAGAACTAAAAGAAAAAATCCTAGAAACATTCATGCAAACCATGCACAGAGGCACTAGTAGTTCTTCAAAAGGTACCATCTTTAAAGCTTTGTTTTTGGATGCCTCTTATGAAAAGCATACAAAGTCTTTTCAAAGAAACCAACAACATACAAACCCCAGATCCTTTACCCTAGGGGAAGTCAGCCATGAAATTCATCATCTAAAGAAAGAAATTGTTGAACTCAAAACAAAAATTTCAAAAATTTCAAAAGAAAAAGAAACAGAGCATTTGAATTAAGATCGTTGGATTCCTCAATCCTCTCACATAGTCTAAGTGCGTGAAGAGACAACCAGAATTTCATGCATTTGCATTGATATAATTTGATTATAGTTTTGTGTTTTGGGGGATTTTTATTTATATTTTATACAAATTCATAGATATCATTTTTTTCACTATTATTTATCTAGTATAATTTCAAATTATAACTAGAAAAAAAAATATTTGGATACAATTGAAGGAGGTTAATCAACACCACCCCGGTGGCGTGGGAATGAGATGACCACCTCGTCCACGTGAACGTGAGTAAATGGAGGAGAAATGTGTCCTTGGCATGTTGCCGCATGCAACATTCCTTTTGGCATTAAATAATAGCGGTGGATTGATGTTTTGCATTGAGTGGTGACAGCGGAGGGTTGCCCCTACTGCGAGGTATTTCTGTCTAGTTTTACCCCTCGACCATTTTCTATGATGTAGGTTTCTTGTTTGGAGCTGGAGAAGTCAAGGTGGTGGTTTTTCCTTAGGCAAGCAAGAAATTTTGTAGCAGAAATTGGGTTCTAGTTAGTTGAGTTTTGTTGTGGTGAGAGATCTGGAAATCCGATGCCATGGTTAGAAGTGAGGGGTGAACTCATTGCAGTGGATATTGGGGAATTAGAGGAGGTGAAGAACTTCTGGTGGAGTGAGGAAAAATGGTTCGTGGATTTTGAGTTCAACAGGGGAGGTTGGCATTGGCCTCCAATTGTACTCTCAAGCACTCACGCTAGTTACCTAGAGTGTAGAAGCAATTCCAAGGGGTATATTCATAGGAATTTTAAGCCTGGTTTGGTTTGTTATATGACTTGTGATAGTCTCGATATTCTGCTAGTTCCACCTTCAGTTTAGGGTCGGACTAGGTTCGTCACTTGTCACTTCCCTCATCATGGTCACTTTAGTTTCTATTATAAGTGTTACCCGCTCAAGCCTGCCATGCTTCCTAGAAAATGTATGTAGTGCATAAGGGGTGGAGGTAGAAGCAGCTCACCAGGTCAATGGAGGTATCAACTCAACATTAAGGACTGAGTCACTATGAACTTCAATGTAGTCCCTTTGGAGACTGAGAAATTTGGAAGCTAGAAAGTGAAGATGGACTGAAGAGACAATCTTTCTCTAATTCTAAGATCATAGAGGGTGTTTCTCTCTTAGTTACAAACCCTAGGCATACCAAGGGACACAAAAACAAATATGTCAACTATTTTTCCCTTCAGTAGCAAATGAAGACTCAGTTGGGCCTAGTTTTGAAAGGCACATAGGTAGAATGGTACAATGTGTTTACCTAATTGGAAAACTTAAAGAGGATAATGCAAAATAAGTGATTCACTATCCACAAGCTTGAATCAAGACTGGCTCATGGTTAGAGACACCTCCTTTGGGAGTTCCTCCTAGGATCCTGCCCCCATCTCTTCATCTAATCCCTAATAACATTTAGTTTTTATAGTTATGGATGGTTTTATGTTATGTTTTGTAATATTCCATCAATTTTACTTGTAGTATTGGATGCTTAGGTGGGGGACAAATTTTGTATGTAGTTTTATATTATATTTTATAACAATTCATAACAAGTATGGCTTGTAGTTTTGGATGTGGAGCTCGAGAAAAAAGTTTGTATAATGTAAGTTGGGTTTAGTAGAAAAATAAGAATCATCAGAGTCCTCCTTTGGGACATAATCAATTAATCTATGTAACTTGAGACTTTTTCCATTAATACAAATTTCTTAAATTTACATAAAAAATATTAGGCCAATCATCCGCTAATTGTAAGTGGCATGGTGGAATAATAGTGATGAGTAGACCTATAACTAGTGATTATTATCCCCACTATTAATTTGACAACTACATTATAATAGATTTCCCTACTATTAAAAAAAAAATTCAATCTTCTAGTTTACACATATTTAAAATAAAACTATTAACCTTACCTCACATATATGTACATTTAACTTGATAAGTAATTAATAGCTAATTAATATTTACAGATCCCATAATCTAAAAAACAATTTATTGAAATCTTTTATTATTTCCCATAAATTTATTCAATTTATTTAAATTGAAATTTGTTAATCATAATTTATCTAGCTATTACCCCCCATAAATAAATTTATCCAAAAATTAAATTCACTTATTTCATTGATAATTTATCAATTATCTAAATAATAATTTATTACTTAAAAAAATTAGAATCCAAAACGAGTAGCGAAAGCTTCATAAGCCCATCACTATTAAGTGATTATGATCGTTGCATTAGATGCTTGTTGAATTATAGTATAGAAGGAGTTGCAATGGTTATTACATCTATGAACTTTTAAGTTGGGTTATTTGTATGGGTATGATTTCATCCTTTTTATGTAGGTTATGTTTGTCATGTCAAATTTTTAACTAGTTTTTAAATAATTTCCAAGTAAAAAATCGTTTTAATTAAGAACATGTTGCGAAGAGAATAGTGAGTTTTCGGGGGTGAGTGATGGAAATGGAAAAGTCATTATTGAGTTAGGAGAGGTTCAAAAGTTTATTATATTGGAGTTGTTACAGTAATGTGATGTAAAATATTATTGTGAAAAGTTAATAATATATTTTTGGGTTAAAATACAAATAATAAAATGTGTAATATAGTGAAAGAAATAATTAAAATAATAAGTAATTCAATGCAATTTATTTTTTTGTAATTTTGTTTTTATTAATAGAATTATAAATATTTTATTTTTATTTATTATTTTTTTTAATTTTAATTTTAGTTTTTTATTTTACTAAAATTTCTATTTATATCTATCTATATATATATCTCTATATCTATATATATATATATATATATATATATATATATATATAACATTAAAATAATAATGATCTATATTAGTAATTATAAAAGAAATTTAATAATAAACATATAATCAGAAATAAGAATATTCCTTTATTTTTATTTTTTTAAGGTAATTATGGTTTGTGGTCACTGAGTGGTCACTACGTTTGTGGTCACTGAGTGGTCACTACGTCTATACGTTCATGGGTAGTAATCCACACATATCCATCAAATGCGGTCTAATATATACGGCCTAAGCCGAAGGGCATTGAGGAGATTTGATCTTGTGACCTCCCAATAGGCAAGGTACTTAGCAACAAGGGCTTGACCAATTCACCTATCCCTTGGGGCTAATAAGAATATTTTTTTATATAAAGATGTGAATATATATAAATTATAAATAGTAACTATAAGTTAATATCCATTTTAGCATACATCGGTTAATTACGTTTAATACTAGTCAAATATTCTTTAGGACATATCATGCTACAATCTAGGGTTTCTAAACTTCTTTGATTGGAGTCTTTGATTACATACATGATGCATGGAGATGGAAGGGGACCATCCCCATCTTATCGAAATGTAACATTAAGGGATGCACATGCAATGGATCAACTAGGAGTTGCATGCAATGCATAGCAGCAAGGTGGATTACTAGGGGATAGTGTGAAACATCTTAGTTCCTCCATTAAGCCATTAGCTGGAGTGACCTGGTAATCAAATGCATTGGGTCACCGCCTGCCCAAAGTATCCATATACTCTAAATTTGAAGTCAAATAAAAAAGAATTGGATAATACATCTAATATATGTAATATCATTCTCTCATTAGAAGTTTTCTAGCGTTTTGGTGAGCAAAAAAATCCCTCATCATCTAGATCCAAAATAAATTGAAGTTGAAAGGCTAAATAAACCTATAACTAGGAAACAAAATCTAATTCATAGTCATATTTTCCAATCTAAAATATCATAGAAGAATATTTGAAAATGATGCTTAATTTTTTAACATTGTTGGCCTATATATTTGTTTTTTCATGGAGTGTTTGGCCCTGCTAAGGAGTACTTCTTAGCCACAGCAATTTGTATTTAAATTTTCTATCTTCCAAAGTAATTTTGGGCGAAATAAACCTTTCAAGGCATTGACAATTCACCTACCCATTTTGTTTAAAACATCATATATCACGAGAAGGGGATGATATACTTCATATGCCTAAATTTGTGTTCATGTGTCTATATCATTAAACCTCCCATCTTTCATTAATATATAATATTAGGATGAGATCTTGAAATAATGCTTGGACTATGAACACATACCTTTCTATTGGAGAAGATGTCATGAATATGGCCATATTTACATATATATCCCACTTTTGCAACCAAACCCTCCCTAGAATCAAGATCCATCTAAAGACAAGGATGCATTCATAAATGCAAACCCTAAGCTTAACCACCCATGATCACAACCATATAAATATTCAAATGCATTGATCCAAACTCAATATCTATTTTGAGTCCCTAGGAGATCTAAAGGAAGTTGAAGTAGGGGAGAGGCCCAATGGCGATCCCAATGATCACTCCACTACAAGACAAAAAAGGCATGAGGAATATCTACATACAATCAACGACTATCAATAACTTTGATACCACCAGGGAAAGAATTTGCGACTGAGAATGAAGTGCTAATGATACAAGTACTAACCTAGGAATCCCAAGATGGGATGGAAGATATGGAATTAGACTCCCTCTCTCTCTAAGAAATGGTACTATATTGGAAGAGAAAGGATACAAATGCAATCATGGAGGGCCATATTCATATTCTAAAGAAAATCCTACAAAAATCTAAGATACCCCACCCAAAAAGTCTCACAACTAATATCTATTGGTCTCCCAATTAGAGTGTTAAATTACAGTCTCTTAAAGATCAACCTAAATATGTTAAATATGAAAAATGTCTAGGTAATAAAATGAACAAAAAAATCTTACAGGAGCTATGGGAAATGCTTTTGAATTTAGGGAGAATCACTCTAATGATAGAGGCATTTTCCTACCCAACTTTGTTTGTTTAATGAATATCATATCTTTAAATCTAAGGGGCCTCAACTCTAAAGGAAGGAAGACGCTCCTTCGAAGTAGAATATGTCAAGGTCAGGCAATAATAATTATGATCCAAGAGAATTAGTGCCCTAGTGATCATATACCTACCCTAACCTTCAAATGTTTCATTGGTTCTTTGATCAAACAATAGATAAAAACAACTAGGAAAGCAAGCTGGAAATGATCTAGCAACATGAAGAAATTCTCTATACAGACTTTTGGGCCTCTCCTATAATATTTCTAGCTAATTTAAGCCCATAGGATAAACTGAGGAAGGATGTGTTTCCAATATCTATGACACAAATATACTAGAAGAAAATGTAGGGTTCCTTCATACACTAATCCATCTTCAAAAATTTATTCTTTGGCTCCCTTAGATTGTTGGCTAGAACTACAATATTTTTAAGTATCTAAAAAAAATATAGGGGGATTCAAGCACCTGGATTCAGAGGTAGATCACTTCAAAGAACAATGTAAGGCTTTAATTGATCTAGAATTTGTCAATGGGGTATTTACATAGAACAATGAAAGAGGAGAACCCATGTAGTTCCTTCTTGTCTTAGTCATTTCCCTGTTTTTCAATCCTTGTTGGAGAAGGACCTCTTCTCATAAACCTCCATCTTATGTTGTAAAGGATATAATTGTTGGCCAAGACACTTTTATCTGGGCATAAAAGTACAACAACAAAAAATTTACATTTCAATTTCATAGATTTTGGATTTACGATCCAACTTTTATCGACAAGGAAAATGACTAATGGTTAGAAGCCAACCCACCAAATATCTAAAATCTTACATAAGGAATGGAAACAATAGGAGTTTGATAATATATTTCAGTCCTAGAAACAACTTGTAGAAGGAATGGTCTGCGTTCACTAGAAAGTAATCCAAGAAAGAAGGTCAAATGATCTTACTAGTGAATGAAAAACTCTAATTCACTAACCAGAAGAATTTCATAACTAAGAAGAAATCATATGGCACCAAAAGGATAAAATCATATCACTCAAAGAAGGTGAAAAAGGTACCAACCTTTTTCACATATCCATGATCAACCCTCGTAGTAGGAACATGATCTGTTCCTTCAAAGTGACAGATGGTTAAAACATGTTAGAGCATAGGGATATTGAGAGGGATATTTTCAACTATTATAGAACACTTTTAGCTAAGCCACAATGGGATCATGAAGATGGTAATTTTTCTGTCACCTAACACATACCCTGTTTCGTGACCTAAGATCAAAATGAAGCCTTTATATGACCAATTTCTATGGAGGAGGTGGAAAGAGTTATTCTTCAAATGCCTAAAAATAAGACTCCAAGACCATATCACTTTACTTTTAGCTTCTTCCAGGTCCATTGGCCCTTCTTAGGACATGAAATTTGGGAGGTAGTGAAAGAATCTAGGAGAAATACTTTTGTGATACCATCCCTCAATAACACTTTTCTCTATATGACTCCAAAGAATGGAAATGAAGACGATCCTAGTGAATTTCATCCTATATCCCTTTGCAACACTATCTAAAAGATCATTTCCAAAGTAATAGCTAATATGTTAAGGCAATTTTTTCCATCACCCATCTCTAAATACGAGTTGGGCTATGCTAAAGGAAGAAAAATCTTAGATGGAATCATAATGACACATGAGGTAATCCAATCACTAAAAACATATAAAATGCAAGATATGTCCATCAATATTGATATTTCCAAATCCTTTGATAAGCTAAGCTAGTCCTCCCTTCATAAAATGCTTCTTTCTCTTGGATTTTTGACTTTATGGGCATTATGGATTTACTCCCTTATTTCTTGTGCATTTATTTTTCTACTTTTGTAAATGGATCCCATTCCTCAAACATTAACGAATCCTGAGGCATATGATATGGAAATTCCCTCTCATCGTTTCTTTTTATCTTGGTATCTGAAGGCTCGGGAATGGATATTAAGGAAGCCACTACAAATATGAAAATCAAGGGTCTAAGAATGTATGGGGTTGTTGGGCGTGCTTCCCATCAATAATTGTTTTATGACACTATGTTATTGGGATGTACCATAGCCAAATAATGCATATCCTTCCATTAGGTAATGGATGAAATCATGGTTGCTTCTGGAATTGAGCTCAATCATATTAAATCTAAAATATTCTTCTTAAACATACCATAGATATCCAGGGACACATTACTAGACTACTATGGTATAGGAGATGTACATTTCCATATAGATACCTTGAATCTCATCCCACTACAAATTTTATCAAGTCATAGACTTATACATAGCTCATTTAAAATATAACAAATCAGCTAGACAACTAGACCTTCCATTCTTTAAACATCACATGCCAACTTGTGCTCCTTAAATAAGTTCTCCAAGCTCTCCCCAATTATCTCTTCTCAACATTAGCTACTCATGAATATATTATGAATCACATTCATTCTCTCTAGTTTTTCAGTCCTTAGGGAGGTTCTTTGAGGGAAAGAATACGGTCCTTAGCTTCTTGGGACACAATTTGTCTCCCCAAGGCTAGTGGTGGGCTTGGAATTAGAGATCTAAAGACTCTCGGCATAGTCCAAGGATCCAAACAATGGTGGAGATGGATTCAAAGTGGAAGATAACTTTGGTGGAAAATCTAGAACAAATAATACATGTAGCATATACCTAGTCAGCAACCTATTAGAGTTCAATAATTTCGCTATGCCTCCTCTATGGCATTTTGTACGCAAAGATAAGAACGTTGTTCAAAAAAAAAATTTGTGGGAGGTCCATGATGGCAGGATTGCTCTATTTTGGGATAATTCCTAGCATCAATTTCCTTGATTGGATTCACATATAGATCTTCATAATCTATGTTCCATTATGAATTCTCATCAAGAATGCCAAGTGGCACAATACTAAAGCACATCGTTAAGCAAAACAAACTACCACACCTGGAAGTCATAGGACTCATAGGGTATAATTCTAACTAATATTGATCGGGTCAAGCTATGGGAAATTCTCCAAAAATGTTACGTCTCCCTTTCTAATTATCCCAATAAAGTAATATCAAGTGATACTTTCTTAATCAAATGGACGTACCAAATAGAAGGCAAGCACAATCAAACTCCACAACTACACATCTAGACTAGAATTTTTGGGCACAAAGTATGGCCGAAAGTCACCCACTTCCTTTGGATCATGGTGTGCAAGAAAACACTGACCTATGATATAATATTATCTAATGTTTTTGAATGTCCTTCATTGTGCTTATTCTTCCATAGAAACCAAGAAATAAGTGAACATTTATTCAAATTCTCTCCTCTATAAAAAAATATTTAGAGGACATCAACAATACTATTTTGGAAAAATAGGAGAGGTTTCTCCAACATTATCAATACCCTATCGATATGGATCATTTATCCATTTTTATTACTTATCATTAAAAGGGAATAGACCCTACTCACAGGTTTCCTCCAACGGATAGTTTGGAAAGAACATAATAAAAAAAAATTTCATCTTCCTAGTGCTTTTGGGGAATCTCTCTACTATAACCTTATTAAAAACCTTAAGGAGAGCATTCTCAATTCTCACTATTTTCCTATGAATGATAGGCGAATGAGGTAGAGGCTCTGATTCTAAGGGGTTTACAACTCTGTCAAAATATCAATGCTCCCTCATGTGTTTGTGTGTGTGTGTGTATTCCATTCTCTCGACACTATTGGTTATGTACAATATTAGGACATGTAAAACTCAATTTTTGACAAAGCTTTGAAGGGTAATCCTAGATCAATGGAATCTAGTGGAATTTCCCATTCATATGATGGGGCTATGCTTCACCTCTATGTAGGAAATATGGGTGTCAAAAATAATAATGCAATAGATATTTTACCAATGAATTTAGTCTAAGGAAATCCATTATACAAGACTTCACTAAATTATGTATGAAGGGAGACTCACGGGTAGTCATCTCCTTGATTACAAAGATACTACATTTTCCTCCTCACATCAAATTTCATGTTGTTGGAGGTTTGAAATCTTCCTACTCTATGTTTATGACCTCCTCATACATCTTCTTGTCATTATGCCTGAACTGGTATTAGAAATCAAAGAAATAAATTAGCAGATATGTTTGCCAATGGAGGATGTCAAGTCCCTTCTTCCCTGTATAATAACTCATGGGAAGCACTCCCTACACATAAATTGAAGAGTGTTTGATGCCTTTATCCTCTCAATTTGTTTCCTCCCCAATGGGAGTTTCTATGGTTGAAGGTGACAGGCTTATTGAAAGTTGATCTAGGGCTCACAGACTCTCCTATCCCAATGTGCCAACCAACTAGCAAGTCCATTTAACATAGCCTTCGTAGTGACACATCATCCCCTCACAAGGAAAATTGTATTGAACTTTCTTGTGTTGGTTCCTCCAACTCCATTGTCAGGGGTGCTCTCTCAAAGCTCACTAAAATGATTTCAATTTTCATTATGGTTATCTCCTCCAAGTTGTTTTATCCTCCCATCATGACTCTTCGTTGCATATCCTATTTTAATAATTCTCTACCTAATATATTCTCTGTATATTTCCTCCTATCTTCATCAAAATTAAGAGATGATGGAGGACATGCACCACTTGTTGCAGACTTGACCTTTTTTCCTTCAAATCATACTCATTTATTTATTCCCTTGGTTTCTTTTAAATGACAACAAGCCTCTAGTTTATGGGATGATAGAGGTTATGGGAGTGTTGGAGGATCACAAACTTAGTTCCAAGTTGATTCCTCTTCTTGTAAATATCAGGCTCACACTCCCTCTAACATGTAATTAAAATTTAATGTAACGAAATATGAAGTGTGAAATGAATGTTAAGTTATACCATACTTTGAGGTTATGGATGGTATTGAAACTTGGATCCTAGATACTAGGAACACCAAAGGCTATCATAACCACTATTTTCAAACCACTGATATTTTTTGGGATATTAAATTATTCCAGGGAATGTTTTGCTTGATATATTGCATGCTTCTAAAACCTCATACACAAGTGGAGGAGATGAAATTTCTACTGATGGATGTGGAGAGAATTCTTTCTCACATTGAACTAGGCTCACCTCGAAGCCTGGTCATAACACCAAATCGAAGGGATGTAGATCACCCCTTTGATTTGGATAACTCTCTGTCTACATGACTCACAATTCAAAGAAAAAAAAGGATTTATTGAACTGGATAACTCCTTATCAATCAATGTACAACATTAGGATAAGGAAAAAATAGATCCATTTTAGCATATAGATTAAAATAATGAGGATTCATATTCATAACCATGATATTTCAGAATTTCACACACACACACATAATCAATTCCATGCATAACACTTTATGTAACTATATGTATTATTAGTGTTTTAGTAAAATTAAAAATAAGAATATATATATCTATATATATATATATATATATATATATATATATATATATATATATATATATATATATATATATATATATATATATATATATATATATATATATAGATATATATATATATATATATAAAGAGAGAGAGAGAGAGAGAGAGACTCTGAATCTATCAATTATTGAGGGAAGTAAAATCTCTTGAGGTGAAAATATTTCTTCATGTTTTGCACTCAAAAATATATATCCACATTGAGAGATATGATACTTCGTGGCATTTGATAGATCTAGGATTAGGATGGATCTCTGCTAGGTAGTTTTAATTTTAACGTTATATATTCACTAAAGCCTTTCATGACTAAAAGTTGGAAAACTAGTTGTATTTCATTTAGTAGGAATATATTAGGTTCTCAATTCCAAAAAATATATTCTAGATAAAATATATCCTTGTAATTAAAATGTTTCAACTTAACAAGAAACCATATATATCAATTCAAATTTCTATATAAGGTAACTAGCATATCCATATAGATTAAATGATTGGTAAATGGTCGACATGAATCAATAAATGATAATCATGAAAACAAGTACTCTGTGATACATCTCACATTTCCTAGAAAAATGAGTTTCAATATATATATATATATATATATATATATATATATTAAATTGTAGTTTTATTTTAAATTATTATTATTATTATTTATTATAAAAATAATTAATAAATGAGTTAAACATATATACATTTTGAAAAACATGTAACAATATTCTTAACCATGGAGATTCACCCCCACTTTACCATGAAAAATTCTACCTTGTAAATGGTTTTTGTTACAATAAGGCACAACAATACCATGTCTTACAAATACCACATGCCCAATATGACAAGCATTGATATATTTTATTTAATGAATTAATTTGAGATAAATTAATTAAAATAACATAATTAACTTGGAGAAATCTTATCGCTTCATCTGTGAATACTACTGTGAATATTTTGACATATTTCATGGAGGTTAAATCTCTACCATCCTCCTAATAATTGGTAATAATAAAGAGACACACCTATCCACAGAATAATAAGCATGGTTTGTAATTTCATATATAACTATTTGATGGGTTATTTATACATTAATAATAATAATAACAATTCATAACGAATAAATCATGTTTCTTTTGGAAGAATTTCAAAGTGTTAAAAAGGAAAACATAAAACTTTAGACACAATCATAACATCATGAAATTTTGTGAACACCCATATAAGAGAGGATGTCATCTACGTATCCATATAATACAATAACATTGAATCTTATATTCATATTTTGAGCATATCCAATACTCCTTACTTAGGAGAGTCATGTTTATTATAAATCTCATTAGAAATGAATAAAATGTAATAGATTTCAAGGTATTTGTTTTAAGGTGACAATTTATCAAAATGTTTTAATTGCAATGATGATACCATACTAGAGCATGACACTTTAGCATGACCACCGCCATTGTGTATTATTGAGGTTTATAATTTTATGATTTTGATGTTCCCATAGTCTATAGAAGGAAAAAATTAAAGGAAATCACTCATCAAGACCACCAAGAATGTTATTTTTATTCATGAAATTGATTGTTCATTTATCTATCAAACTATGCAAAATGAATGAAAGAGTAAGATGTTAAATATTAATCCCAAATGCATAAGTTCAATGATAATAAAAATTATGTTACCTTCTTGCTAGCTTTCTTTAAAATCCTACCCTCTTCAAAAATATAGTTCTAAGCATAAATTTTATAAATAATAAGTCTCTTTCTTCTGAGGCTTGGGATGATGTAGGGAGAAAGAGTGTTGTGATGCATTCTCAAAATAGTCGCAAACTGTCATCATAATAATGCCAATTTTTCTAGGAAGAAGAAAAAGACAGTAAGAAAATGTGAAAGACAAAGATGCAAGAAATTGAGAAAAGAGAAATGATTATTGAAATAATCATTTTATAGAATAAAACAATAAGGATTTGATCATTTTATGAATTGAATGAATAGAACTGTAATTCTCATTTTTGTAATTCTAACTTTAGTCTTCCTACTGGCGATAAAGTATTTTTTCCAAATTCACATCTAAAATTATTCAAGAACATAAAACTTATAAATGTACCTAGGTTTTAAAATATCCTTTTCAATTCTAAACATAATAAAATAGTTTTTTTTTTGTAACGTAAAGAAATTATATGTTATCTTTATCATTGATCTATGACCAAAATTGTCCAAAGTTGTTGAGATATTTAGTTATGTGTTTTAATCTCACTCTCTATTGTATTAGTGGGGATGTTGTGATTTATGTGCGAAATGGGTAAGCGGACGTTTAATTTCCACATATGATAATGATATTAGATACCAAAGTTACAATTGTCGTTGATTTTAATATTAAAACACCTAACATGTGAATGTCATAAAATATCTATGATAACATGTTTGATATTATTAATGGCATGAAATATGTGAACATGGCCTAATTTCGATAGGATTGTTGATTTTTTATGGGTTGTTATTCAAAATTGAAACTCAATGATTTAATAGTAATTAATATTATCAATAGTATCTTATTTTTAATACAATTTACATTCATAACCTATGACTAATTGTTGTGGTTTTTTGCAAATCCAATAATGAAAGAAAAGAAAATAAGAGAAATAACATTGTTCCAAGAGGTATAGGTAGAGGTAACAAAGAAAATGGACTTATAATGAGTGTGGGATTGAAAACATGAAGTATGTAAATGAATTGCAATGATAATTCCCATTTTGACAAGTAGAGGCAATGCTTATAACACGTAAACTTGGATGGGAATTCACAAATATAAGGTATCAAAGCTTCTATTGGAAGCCTTCATTAAGTGACGCATACAATAGTGCATACAAAAATATACTGATAGGTATTTATCTACATGTTATAGCATCTTTCAGCACTCATGTAGACCCGATGCTTTTATATGGTGTCAGCAACTCCCTTCCCCTTGCACACCTGTCCTCACTTCAAAAAAATGTTTTTCAAAATATATATGTGACTCTGCCAACTATTAAAACGTGTACATAAGTGGTCATTATGAACAATAACCGCATATACCTTTTAAAATTTTGAAAAAATAGGAGCCCGTTTTACCAAAATCCCACCTATAGGAGCCCATGGCCTAATTGAACTAACTAATATGAGGTGGTATAAACAAACCCCCTAGTTAGGCCTATTTAATTCCTAATGAAACGTATCATCATTATGTCGAAATTTCCTAAGATCAGGTCTGCAATTTTCCCAATGCCTCCTACACTACCAGTCTTCACAAGACCCTTGTTTCCTTGTAGCAATGTTTAACCTTATTATTTAGAATCATTTGCTTGTTGAAGGACTAAGTAGGATGATTTCACAAGCCAAGTTGGAGAAAAAGTTTACAGGGATTAAAATCTCATCTGCCCTCTTTATCTCTCATTTTCTCTTCGTTGACGGTGTCCTCATATTTGGAACTGGATCAACCTCAGAATGGATTGCATATGAGGATATAATTAAGGTATTATGTGTTTCTTTTGGAATGAAGAGCAATGATTCAAAGTCTTGTTTTTATCGTTTAAATGTTCCAAAGCACTCAATAGTTTTTATTACTACTATCTCTCCTTTCTAAGAGGAAAGTTTGGATCAATGTTTTTCCTATCTTTTCTTTTTACTTAAGCCAAATTGTTACAAAATAGTTGATTGTTCTTGGATTCTCAGCCAAGCGGTTAAAAGAACAAATCTCTAGGGTCATAGGTGATTATCTTTGGGGGGAAGATTTACGTTGATAAAATATTTTTTAGAAAGTCTGCATGTCTATTGGATTTCAATATCTAAGGTACCAAAATCCATATTGTCTAGGATGTGTCAAAAAAATTTCACTTCTTATGGACAGGAACAAAAATTTCAGGTAGTTTTCACCTAGCTGGGTGGTAGTCTTTGACTTTACAAAAGAATCTTGGTGGATGGGGCTTAAAAAACATTGAGTGGTTGGGGACTATTATAAAAAATGAAGAATTCCTGGAGATCATCAATATAATGGGCATATGGAGTCAAAATTTTTAATGAAGTATTTAAAAAAAAAAATTGTATAATTCCTTTGGGGAGAATGTTCGGGGCCTCAAAGTGATGGTTCAAATATGTGGAAAGGCGTAGTGGAAGTGTTAATGTTCATAAAAAAGGATGTTTGTTGGAAATTGGGCAATGTAAACAATATCCCTCTCGGTATGGTCCCTCTTATTGGTGGATCTTCTATTTACATTATGTCATCTCAGTTGATTGACTTCCTAAAGGAAAGAGGTATTATAAACCTAGCTCAAGTGTTCAAAGGGGCATCAATAGACTCTTTTGAAAAGCAATGGATGTTTTCTTCTAGGTTGGTTTTAAGTTGTTCTATGGATTTTGAGTGGGATTCTTTCGCACATTCACTAATTTTATCAATTTTGTTGATCTCAGTTTCAACGGATTAGTTGGTATGGACAGGAAACTCCTCTACACGCCAAATTACTACTATGATAACTTATGATTTTTTAGTGGATTCTTTAGATGCTAGCAAGAGTAAATGGTGGTCTAGTAAATTATGGAACTAGCCAATCCCCACTAAGCTTAAGTGCTTCTGCTGGTTATCATTGGAGGATAAAATTTTAACTTGGAGAAATTTGATCAAACATGGTTTCTCAAGTCTAAATATCTATATGATATACCTTAGGGAGCCTCAATCTTCACACCATTTATTTTCTCAAGGCTCTTTCTCGCAATGCCTATGGAATAATGTTTCTTATATTCTAAATATCTGGAATGTTGGTTCTTTAGGTAGTTTGGAAGGAAGTATCTACTGGTGGATTAAAGGTAAATGAGTTTGGAAGATGCTTCGAGCTTTTATGGCCTAGGGCATATGGAAAGCAATAAATAAAATAATTTTTGAGGATACTATTCTTACAATTGTGGAGGAGGGGCAGTAACATGTCGTAAAGATGATTCACACTTATACTTCTAGATGCATATAAGCGAAGTACCAAATACAAAAGAATAAATCATTCCCTGTAGGATTCTCCTTTTAATGGCGGCCTCCTTCAAAATTAACAGATTACAAATATATAGGGACTCAAAAGTTGTAATCATTGGTTAAATGATGATGCAGGAGCATCCTTCTCAGAAAAACCATTGCATTTTAGTAAGCATAGGGTCTTGTGTTTCAAGGGACTTGATTCCCTAAAGAGTGATTGATTATTTTTTTCTATGTTTTTATGAGGGTTCTATAATAGTGAGGATATTGTAATGAAATATTCTCATTAAGAGAGATTTCAAGAATAGTGTGTGAGTTAGAGGAACTAGGAGTTAGTTTCATGATTTTAGTGATTAGATTAGGATATTTAGGATTCATGTGAAATTATTTAGGATCTGAACCAAAATTGGTTAACAGAATCCTTTTGTGTATATTTTGTAAGTGTCGAAGGCTTAAAAAAGGGAGTTAGTGGACAGGAGGGTTGGATTATGGGCCTACGGGCATTGAAACAAGAAAGGCCAACTGAATGTAAATCAGGCCATTGAGTTTATGTATATACATATTTCAATTAGGAAATAGAAGTTTCATATATTCTGAGTTAATATTCGTTGAGCGTTTGTATATGATCTGTCTCTATGTATGGTTATCTGAAGGATTTGTCCATGTATTTGTGAATAAGGAGGAAATCCCATAATGACTGTGTGTGTATATCACAACACTTGTGACTATGCTTGAATATGGCTCTGTAATAGTGGATGTGAGAGTTTTGACATATAAATGAATGTGTATGCAATAGTGATAATGGTGGAGAATTGATTGAGAGTTTATTGGGTCTGGTTGAGGAAGTAATGTGAACTTAATTCTATAGGAAGGGATATTCGAGATCGGTGTGATCCCATTGCAAGGAGTCCGAAAACTAAAAGTGGAGTGGATTCAAAGATCTGTATTCACTGTCAAATGTCGGATAATTAGGTATAGTTGCAAGGCAGAGTAAAGAAATCAGAGAAGTCTCGGCACACTCTTTTGAAGCGGAGAAAGGAGTTGGAGAAGTTGAACTTGGTAGCAAGTCGATCTAGAGGTGAGAAGGAAATTTAGTGGAAGCACCAAGTTTGGTGGAAGAGTGGAACCACGACGAAGTGAAATTGTTATTAAGTGGATTTCAAAGTGAGCGGAATCTTGAGCGGAGGAATAGATCTGGATCGTTAGATCGATAGATCCATTAGATCGATGGTGATTAACAACTGCGGGGGTAGGAGAGTATGGATTTTCTTAATCGTGGTTGAAGTCCTGCACTCGCTCCTAGCTGTCGATCTCATATTCAACACTTAGATCACAGTCAACTGCGGGGGTTAAGCCTGTTTTAATCAGTGTGCTAGTTGAAGTCCAACAAATCGTATATTTTATGGCCTCTTATATCCAAAAAATATTGAGTCATAAAGTGATCAAACTTTAATTTCAAAATCAAACTTGAACATTTATACATTAAGGATTTATATTCCTTATTGGCTCCGTAAGGGTGGTTAATCCTTGCACATGATCCCCATCCAATATCGCTACAGACCGTTGGATCAAGTGTGCTTTGATCAATGGCGGAGGATAACCGAACTGTCTTGTTGATCAGGGTGAGTGATGACTGTTAAATCTGGAGAGAGGAGATCAACAGTGGAGATTGAAGTCGATAAGACTTGGGCCTGAGTGGACCTGAGAAGTTTATGGACATGAGTTTATTTTATTTTGGGTCTGGTCTTGTGCATTCAGGTGGGATCGACATTCGTTGGCGGATTATGTGTTATTCCACTATTTGGTGATTGGTCAGGTTTTTGTTTAAACCCACCAATGTGAAGGCTTCCAATTTGTTTAAGTGGGCCATAACCCACAGGTTCACATAAGATTTTATGAAATGAAAGGGAAATTGCCTTTAGGAAGCTTTCTTCGTCATCAAGTGGTATTAGAGCAGCGAAAGATTTCCTGCAAAGAGAAAGAAGATTTTGCGTGCAGAAGGAACATGTAAATTTTTTGAATAAACTCAGAGCAGGAACGAAACAGTGAAAGAAAACTCAGCGAAGGAGTAATACCTGATGACGGTTAGGGCTTCACCAAGATAAAGCTAAGAGATTGAAAGAAAGAATCAGATTCTAAATCTGATTGACAGTAGCTGAATGTTGAAAATTTGTGTAGTGGAAGCATGAAGATTTGTTGAAACAGATTTGCAGGAGTGGTGAGATCTTGAAGACAGGTGATGGTATGCAAGTTTGTTTAATGATTAACATAAATTGAATGAGTGAAAATTTAGGGTAGGATTACAATGGTTAGACTATAATAGGGACTTTTGCAAGTTCTTGAAGAGTGGAAGAGTTTGAAGATACAACTGAAGGCTGGATAAAAGAACAATCCATTAAAAGTTTAGGCGAATGGGATGACAAGATCAGACAGGGATCTTGAGATGAGATGATATGTTTTTATTTTAACTGGTTTGAAGATTGTATTGCATAATTTAGAATGCAGGCAAAGAGGAAACATTTCAATAAAGATGAAGGAAACTGGTAAACGTTTTTGAAAGAAACAGAATGTGGCAAAACCTAAATGTTCCAACTAAAGATTGGAAGAAAAGAATAATTGTGTTCTTAAAGTGTAGAGGAGTTGAAGCCTAGAAGGAGCAGAGGGAAATTCTCAAGGAGGTTCCAGACAGAGGACTAGTACTTGCCAAAAGACCAAGTCCAGAGGAGAGCTTGGTGAGGTAAGTGGCAGCAGGGAAGACTTGTTGTTGCAAAGGCTTGCACAACTCATAGTGAAGTGAGTGAGGAACTCATAGAGATGGAAAGGATGATGACTAGTGATAGTCATAGTAAAGGTTCTGAAAGAGACCACAAAAGAGGACAAAAGAAGAAAGATGCCAAGGCAAATGACATGAGAATGAGTGACGAAAAATATGATAAAGAGATGGCTGAGATAGCAATTCAGCTTGAAGTATTAATGGAAATGTTGTAGAGAAATGAGAAGGACTAGAAATATGGTAATTTCATGAGAAAGAAAGCAAAGTGGTAGAGGCTACAAGAGAACAGGAATCAACAAGAAAAGATGCAGTTGAGCCACATCAAAAGGAAAATGCTGGAGAAGGTGTTGAAGTTTTGGTATGTGAACCAGAACATGGACCATTACTTTTTGAAAGTAATGAAGAGACAGAGGAGTTGAATCATATGAATGATTCGGAGTAGCCAGAAGACTTGATGGTTGAAGCATAATGAGACCATAAGGTCTTGTGTTTTTAAAACTGATAATTTGTGTATGGTTGCAGGTTTGGATGAAGATAGGCAGTTTTTTAAAGCTTTCAAAAACATGGAAGAATACCGTATAGAAGATGAAAGTTTTGAAGAAGAGTATGATAATGACACTGGAGAAGAAATAGTTCACTACAATGAACAAGTGTAGAGAGGCATCATTAAAACAGATGGTGTGGAAAAGAGACTTGCTGACAGTCTCAAGAATTCTTTGAGTTTGAATCAACATACCAATGTGCTAACAGAGGAGTTAAAGGAAAGATCAGAGCAGCATACTGAAAGGTTGACCGAGGAAGAAGAGGCACAAAGGCCTTATATTTTTTATTTTGATAATTGTCTTATGATTGCAGATTTTGTTGCAGAAACGAGAACATATTTGGCACAGGTGGACAACCGAATGAAATAAGAAGAGAAAGAACATCTAATGGAAGATATTAAGGAAGATTTAGCAGAGGAAGAAGGACGATTTGATGATTGGTCAATAGGAAATGAAGAAATGGGAGATTGTGTAAAATTTCCAAATTTTACTCCAAGTAAAATAATTGAGTTATATAGAGAGTTAGACCTTCAAAGGAGGAAGCTAGAACAATAGAGGATAAATTTCCAGAATAAATTGTTGATGAAGGATAACAAAGTAATTGTAATAAATGACAGACAAGAAGAAGTTGATAGGTATAGTAAACATAAGCAAAAAATTGTCTTGAAAGGCAATATGGCAGTCGCTAAAAAGGTGCAAGACAATAGTGAACAAGAGGGTAAGGATGTTAGGGCGGCAGTAAAAATGAAAATTCAGCAATTAAGAGTTGAAGGTAATCAGCAAACAGAGGATATACTAGACAAATAAATTGGGTTGGTAAGAAGGTTAATGATGAAAGTGTCTCAGAAGAAGACAACAACAAGAGAGAAAAAAAGCAACAACAAGAGGAAGACATCAACAAACTATGAAAGCATGGCAAGTGGAGTATTGCAGCATAAGGTATGGAGACCTGGAGAATAGTAGCAGATAACAGCAACAATAGAAAAGCTGACAAGCAAATAAAGATTACAAAATAAAGTCTTGGATTTAGGAGGAATCAATTATCCAGACTTATGACCAGGAGGTCATAAATTTTCTTACCTGGGGAGTCTAATGCAGGAGCATCATGCTCAGAAAAACCATTGTATTTTAGTAAGCATAGGGTCTTGTGTTTCAAGGGACCCGATTCCCTAAAGAGTGATTGATTATTAATTTTCCTATGTTTTTATGAGGGTTCTATAATAGTGAGGATATTGTAATGAAATCTTCTTGTTAAGAGAGATTTCAAGAATAGTGTGTGAGTTAGAGGAACTAGGAGTTAGTTTCATGATTTTAGGGATTAGATTAGGATATTTAGGATTCAGGTGAAATTATTCAGGATCTGAACCAAAATTGGTTAACAGAATCCTTTTGTGTATAATTTGTAAGCCTTGAAGGCTTAAAAAAGAGAGTTAGTGGACAAGAGGGTTGGATTGTGAGCCTATGGGCATTGAAACGAGAAAGGCCAACTGAATGTAAATCAGGCCATTGAGTTTATGTATATACAGATTTTAATTAGCAAATAGAAGTTTCATATCTTCTGAGTTAATATTGGTTGAGGGTCTGTATATGATCTGTCTGTATGTATGGTTATTCGAAGGATTTGTTTGTGTATTTGTGAATAAGGAGGAAATCCCATAATGACTGTGTGTATATATCACAATGCTTGTGACTATGCTTGAATATGGTTCTGTAACAGTGGATGTGAGAGTTTTGACATATAAATGAATGTGTATGCAACAGTGATAATGGTGGAGAATCGATTGAGAGTTTATTGGGTTTGGTTCAGGAAGTAATGTGAACTTGATTATGTAGGAAGGGCTATTCGAGATTGGTGTGATCCCATTGGAAGGAGTTCGAAAACTAAAAGCGGATTAGATTCAAAGATCCGTATACACTATCAAATGTCGGATAATCAAGTATAGTTGCAAGGCAGAGCAAAGAAATCAGAGAAGTCTCGGCACATTGTTTCTAAGTGGAGAAAGGAATTGGTAGAGTTGAACTTAGTAACAAGTTGATCTTGAGGTGAGAAGGAAATTTAGTGGAAGCGCCAAGTTTGGTGGAGGAGTGGAACCATGATGAAGTGAAATTGTGATTAAGAGGATTTCAGAGTAAGCGGAATCTTGAGCGGAGGAATAGATCTAGATCGTTAGATTGATGGTGATTAACAACTGCAGTGGTAGGAGAGTACGGATTTTCTTGATCATGGTTGAAGTCCTGCACTTGCTCCTAGTTGTCGGTCTCATATTCAACTCTTAGATCACAGTCAACTGTGGGGGTTAAGCCTATTTTAATCCGTGTGCTAGTTGAAGTCCCGCAAACCGTAGATTTGATGGCCTCTTATATCCAACGGATATCGGGTCATAAAGTGATTGAACTTTAATTTCAAAATCGGACCCGAACATTTATACATCAAGGATTTATATTCCTTATCGGCTCCGTAAGGGCAGTTAATCCTCGCACATGATCCCTATCCGATATCGCTGCTGACCGTTGGATCAAGTGTGCTTTGATCAACGGTGGAGGATCACTGAATTGTTTTGTTGAATGGGGCGAGTGATGACCTTTAGATCTGGAGAGAGGAGATCAACGATGGAGATTGAAGCCGATAAGACTTGGGCCTAAGCGGACCGGAGGAAGTTTATGGACAAGAGTTTATTTTATTTGGGGTCCGATCTTGTGCATTAAGGTGGGATCGGAGTTCGTTGGCGAATTACGTGTTATTCCACTGTTAGGTGATTGGTCGAGTTTTTATTTAAACCCACCACTGTAAAGGCTTTTGATTTGTCTAAGTGGGCCATAACCCACAGGTTCATGTAAGATTTTATGAAATGAAAGGGAAATTGCCTTTAGGCAGTTTTCTCCGTCATCAATTGATGCTTCAAAATCAAATGGCCTGGAATTAAACCAATGGATTGACATAATAGTAGGCTTGAGAAGGAACTTTGTGGATCTCAGGTTTAAGCATATTTACAGAAAGTGGAATCAAAAGGTTGATTCTATATATAAGAAAACACTTACAATTGTAGTTGGATTTATCCACTTTCAGGAAAGGCATGGTCACGAAGTCGTAAGGGATGGAAAACTCAAGATGTCATTGGGTCATCAATTTATTGATGGTATAACATAAATTCTTTATACAATCTCTTTTTGCTCTGGATGAGACTTAGTTTGGGTTGGAGTATTTTTTTTTGCCATGATCAATAAAATAGATATAGATAGACTACTTACTATTTTGTATGTAATTCCAAACTTTATAAAATTTGTTACTTGATTTTACTAGTTTCTATGTTAGTTTCTAAAAACTTCCGAGGACCTTTTTTGTCCCTATTCCGAAAAACTCATAAAAATCTATCAATTACATACTACATTATATACTTCTTTTTCAATCTAATAAAAAAGTGTGTTTACTCTTTTTGGATAAAAAATCATAAATAATATGATACTACCTTACCTTTTATCGTGTCAATTTTTTTCAAGCTTAAAAACAATGTCTTTGCGGAAAAGATCCTAACTACATGGTTGCTATCAATTTTCATCTCTATTTATTACTCGTTCTCGAAATAATCCAATTTAATGTGAAATTTAGGAAGTAATTTTATGTACTTTTTAGTTACATTGACCTCCGACATATTCATACAACATTGGCATTTAAAAGAGACCGTGAAGAATATTTTGATTTTCAACTTTACTATAAATTTTATTATTGATATTTAGATTAATAATAATAAAAAATAAATATATAGAAATAAAATATTTTAATATATATTTATTTTTATTTTAATAAAATAATTAGTAAAATAAATGATATAATTTTTATAAATAAATGTTAATTGAAATTAAAATAAAATATTTATAGTGCATATTTATTTTTTACTTTTGGTATAAAGATGTTGGAATTTTTTGAGAAATGACACATCACAAAATATTAATAACAAAATTAATATTTGTATGATGAATGTAAATAATATATTTTAATATTCAAATTGAACAAAATGTTTCAAAATTATTTTTTTTTCCATATAAAACAATTGAAAATAAGGATTTTTTTTTTTAAACATTTTTAAATTGTGTTATTTCATATGAAAGAGATTTGTAATTCCTAAATTGTGTATATTTATTTTAAATCAAAATTTTAAATTGATTTTTTCTTTTATCAAGGAATAAATAATCCTTCTTAATACATAATAAATTAAAAATAAAAATAACTCTATAAGAAAATTTTAGAAAATTTATTTTAATAAAAAATATATCTTATAATCTGTAAGTTGACCCCACACACATATTTTCACTTCTATTATTGATTTTCATAATTATATAATTATAAAGTAATAATATATATTTTTGTGTTTAGACATCCTCTACATCCTATAATAATAATAATAATAATAATTTAAGTTAACAAAGATAGAAAATAAAATGTAATAAAAATAACAAATCAATCTAATTCAATTTATTATATTGCAATCTTTTAATTAATAATTTAAAAACAAAAGTATACATAGTAATAATGATTTAATTATGATATTTTTTAACATATATATATTTTTACACCGAAATGAGAATAGTTCATTTAATAAAATATGTAACAGCTTACATACAACTGACATTATTTCACCAAGTCTAACAACTTTTTCATAAATGCTAGAAAGGCTAGATTACATGTCTCTAGGGATTTGAACCCACTCATTTGGTGACATGAAACATACTGCATACTGCTCGAGATAAGTTTCTTGAACTTTGTTATAAATAAAGGAATGATCAACTATGGTCAAGTAGAACTTTGTAACCAGAGGAATCTAATAAAATATGTAACAGCGTACATACAACTGACATTATTTCACCAAGTCTAACAACTTTTTCATAAATGCTACAAAGGCTAGATTACATGTCTCTAGGGATTTGAACCCACTCATTTGGTGACATGAAACATGCCGCATACTGCTCGAGGTAAACTTCTTGAAGGAATGGTCGACTATGGTCAACTAGAAGTTTGTAACCAAAGGAATCTAAAAAAGAACGTATTGACACGGTGTATCCCTATCACTATACTTTTTTGGGGCACACAACCTATCATCCTCTCCATAAATAGGGTTACTTATGGGGGATTTAGCCTTGGGTTTCATAATTTACACAATACTTCAAGATCCCCAAACTAAACTACACCCCAAACAATTTTAGGACATATAGTTAATAAACATATAATTTAATAAATTTTATTGGAAAATATATAATTACAAATAAAAATGTTTGTATATGATGATGATGATGGTGGTGGTTAACGTCCACTGAGACCAAACTTTGATCTATCGGACCTAAAGAAACAAATTTTTTAGTTTGATTTAAAGATATGAAATATATATAAAATATAAACAATAAGATCCATTTAGATGTGTAAATTAAAATAAAAAATTATTTTGAGAATTTTATATATATCTCTATACATATAATTATGATATGCATTTCATATTAAAAATTAAACTAAAATAATATAAAATATTTGAAAGCCCCAAGGGTTAGCTCAGTTGGTCAAAATCAGTGCCTCGCCATCAGGAGGTCACAGGGTCCAATCTCCCCAAAGCCCTTGGGGTTCAAGCCTTGCTAGTGGGTTGCGAGGCTAGATTCCCTTCTGGGTCGATCAACCTAGATTTTTCTGCATCGACGTAGCGCCACCCGTCGACCAGGGTGTTCGTGAACCACAACCTAAGATATATATATATATATATATATATATATATATATATATATATATATATATATATATATATATATATTGGGAAATTTATATAATTATAGTTTATATTATTGATGATGATGATGATGATGATGGTTAAGGTCCGTTGAGACCAAACATTGGTCTATCCGACCTAAAGAAACAAATTATTTATTTTGATTTAAGATTTTATTCCTATGCTCAAAAAGCTTGGAGAGAAGCCTCCCGAGCTCACTATAATTTTGACATTGTAAAATCTAGGAAGGTCAGTATTGTAACAAAGATTGTGAAACTGAGATCTAATGTGGTTGTAGGTGGGGCACTCTAAGAGGAAGTGGTTAGCATCCTTGATGTTCCTATTCTCACATATATGGCAGATCCTTTCCATCCATGGTGTTTTAGGAACTGCACAACGACTTGTTTCACTATGAACTCATGAGAATTCGTTCTAATCTTAAAAATCTCTATAAATTTATTTTAATTTTAAATTCATCAAATTTTAAATTAAATTTCTTAAAATAAAAATATTTATCAATAAAATTATAATAAAATTAAAAATAACATATTTATGAATATTAATAAAATTATAATAAAATTAAAAAAAACATATTTATAATCCAATATAATTATACATTGACCATAAATAAAATGGATCTAATGCTAGTTTTAACAAGTTTAGTGTATACCATTAAGAATTGGAACCTAATACTACGTTTTAACAAATTTGGTGCAAACCATTAAGAATTGGCATTTATCAAGGTCATGTTAATGCTTTATGTACTTAAGGTGCAAACTTAATGGCAGAAGTGTCTTTAGACACGTAATTTTATTAATCAGAAAAAATAATTAGATAATTGATTTTGCAAGAGTTTACACCCAAACATCCAAACACTCTTGCAATGAGCTATTTATAAGCTCCCTGTCCTAACTACCTCTAATTATGGATCACTTATTAAATAACAAGTGTCCATTTAAAATAAATGCTATTCAAACCAACTAGCTAACAAATATCATAAAATAGAGCCTAAGATGCAACACATTTGGAGAGTCATATCTAGTTACAACAATATACTAATCCTAAATGATTAAACATTGTAGAATAATAATTATTAATTTAATATCTTAAATTAATAATTATTTTATTTTAATTTTATAACATATGATAAATTGTATTTTTGGATCACCTAACATTCTCCCCTGTGATCCAAAGATACATTACAACAGATACCAAGTTCATCCATGAACTTAGTAAATTTTATTCTGCCAAGCGGTTTCGTGAAAATGTCCAAGATTTGATCTTCGGAAGGACAATACACTGGCTTGAGGACATCTTTGGAAATGAGAGATCTGATATGATGATACTTGGTGTCCACATGCTTTGTCTTTGAATGAAAAACTAGGTTCTTGGCAAGTTTGATGGCTGACTGGCTGTCAATAAATAATGATGTAGCTTCTGCCTGAGAAAGGCCCAAGTCCTGCAAAATTCTATGCAACCAAACAATTTCACATGCTGCTTCCCATGCTGAAATGTACTCTGCTTCTGCTGAAGAAGTGGCCACTGTAGCTTGTTTCTTACAACTCCAAGATACTACTGCTGACCCCATTTTCATTAAATAACCTAATGTTGATGCTCGATCATCAATACTCCCAGCAAAGTCGGCATCAGAATATCCACCAAGTACAAAATTTTTAGTCTTTGTGTAAAGAAGACCAAAATCTTTTGTGCCTTGGATATATCGAAGAACTCTTTTGGCTGCATTCCAGTGGCTGTCTCGTGGTTCCTGCATAAAATGTGAAAGAATACTGACTGCATAAGATAGATCAGGATGAGTATTTTTCAAATAAATGAAGCTACCAATCAACTATATGTAAGTTGTACTGTCCACCTTTCCCCCCCTTCAAATTTTTAAAGTTTCAACTTTTTCTCCCTGGGGGTGAGAATAGGCTTGCAATCCTGCATGCCAAATCGCTGAAGAACCTTCGTTGCATACTTACTCTGAGAAATGAAAATATGATGCAGACGTTGGAAGACTTCAACTCCAAGATAATAGTGAAGTAATCCCAAATCTGTCATCTTAAAACCTGCATGTAACTCCTTTTTCACATGTGCAATATGATCATCATGGTTGCCAGTAATGATCAAATCATCTACATACATAACAAGAATTACCAGATATTTTCCCTGTTTTCGCACATACAAAGTATCATCAGATTCACTTCATTGAAAACCAACTTTCTTAAGGTATTCATCCATCTTTGCATACCAAGCTCGGGGAGCTTGTTTTAATCCATATAAAGCCTTGATCAATTTGCAAACTTTATGCTCTTGTCCTTCGGCTTCAAAACCTGGCGGTTGGGTCATATACACTTCCTCTTGTAAATCCCTGTTGAGAAAAACACTTTTCACATCCATTTGATGAACTTTCCATCCTTTCTGAGCGGCCAATGCAAGTGTTAATCAGATGGTGTTCCATTTAGATGTAGGAGCAAATGTTTCCTCATAATCAATTCCTTCCTACTGCGCAAAGCCTTTTGCAACAAGTCGTGCTTTATACTTTTCAAGTTCTCCCTTTTGATTATACTTAATTCTGTAAACCCATTTGCATCCTATGGGTTTAACATTTTGTGGAAAATCAACAAGTTTCCAAGTGTTGTTATCAATTACTGCTTGATATTCTTCAACCATAGCCAATTACCATTCTTTATGTTTTACTGCTTCTTTGTATGTGGAAGGTTCAGTAAAAGCATTTGCTAACAAGGCAAAATTGCCTTCACTTCTATGTGCCCTTCTGGTGCTTGTTTTATTTTACTCATCAGGCTTTACATTTTTCAAAAGTTGAACTGCCCATTTCGGTAGTTGGTGCTCACTTGTTTGCGCTTCTGTAAAATCTCCATCATTGTAAAGATGATTAATATAAACTGATGTTCATCGTTCAGGTGAAGAATGTGGAGAATCATTGTCAAAAGAACTGCTGCTGCTTGGGGATGCGGATGCACTACTAGAAGACCCAGACGATGTTGTTGATGTAGATGGATTGGATGACTCATCTTCAGAGGAAGGAAAATCAAGTTCATACCAATTTGGTGAAGTTGGTTGACTTTTCATTTTTCCATTTCTTTTACTTCCCTTAGTTTCTAACTTGTGAAGAAGATGTTCAATTTCTTCAGCACTCGTACTCTCAGTTTCATCAAAAATGACATCCCTACTCACAATGAATTTTCCATTGGTCAAAAGAAGATACCCTTTCTTCTCATCAGAATAGCCAATCATTATGCCTTTTAAACTTCTTGAGTCAAGCTTAGTTTGTTTTTCTTTTGGAACTAAGGCATAACATACTGATCTAAAAACTCTAAGATGTTTAACTCAAGGTTTGAAACCAAACCAAGCTTCATAAGGTGTAATTCCATCTAAAGAAGCAGTTGGAGATCTGTTTCTTAAGTAGACAGATGTATGTATTGCTTCTACCCAATATGTTGGACTTAACCTCTTGAAAGTTAACATGGATCTCGCCATTCCTAACAAGGTGCAATTCATTCTTTCGACTACTCCATTTTGCTGTGGAGTGTAAACATTAGTAAGATGTCATCTTATTCCATTTTCACTGCAATAAGTTTTGAATTCATTTGAAGTGAATTCTCCCCCATTATCTGTCCTGAGAATGCCTATCTTCTCTTTGACTTCATTTTCAACAAGTTGGCGAAAATTTTTAAACTTATCAAATGCTTCGGACTTGTTCTTCAAGAAGTAAACCCAAGTCATTCTTGTGAAATCATCAATGAATAGTAAGAAATATTTGCAACCACCAAATGAAGTTTGTAGTGGACCACAAACATCACTTTGAACTAGTTGTAGCCACCTGTTTGCACGCCATGAACTTGTTGGAAAACTTTCTCGACTTTGTTTGCCATAAATGCAAGCTTTACATTTTGCATTTTCCCTTTTGAAAGTGGGAAGTCCTTTAACCATTCCTTGTTTTTGCAATTGAGAAAGACTCTCAAAATTTAAATGTCCATATCTTACATGCCATAGTCTTACAGATGAAATACTTGTAGTCACCGCCCCTGCAAAATTAGATTGCCTTGGAATAACTGTCCCTTTCATCCGTAATAGTTTTCCATCTTCATAATCTGTCATGACTGTTTTCAAGTTCTGTTTGACTGAATTAATCTTGACTAAACCATCTTCCATAATCACCTGATGTCCTGCTTGTCGAATCGTGACTAAAGAGAGAAAATTTTTCTTAAAACTTGGTACATACCATACATTGGAAATCATCTTTTCTCCAATGCCAGGGAGAAAAACTTTAACTACTCCTTTTCCATAAGGAGTATGTTTTGTATCATCAGCAAGAAAAATGGCATTAAGTTGTCAATATTGAAAATTCCAAAAAAAATCACGTCGACAAGTCATGTGTTGAGTTGCGCCGAAATCCAAGATCCAGGCATCTTCATAATCACTTCTAAGATGGGATGAAGGTTGTGATACTGGTGAGGAAGTAAAAACATATTCTGAGTTATCATCATCTTGATCATTTGCAAATTTCTCTGAATGCTGCTGAAACTTGGGAATTTTATTAAGTGAAGTTCGACAATCTTCAGCATAATGGCCAACTTTGTTACATCTTCGACACACAATTTGACTTAAGTCTCTTCCTCTTCCTAAAGATTGTCCTCTGCCTCTGCTTTGACTTCTATGTTGAGATTGTCCTCTACCTTGATTATTGTTTCCTTGTCCTTGAAAATTGCCTCTTCCTTGGTTGTTTCGTCTACCTTGAAAATTACTTCTTCTTGAAATGTTGCCTTTGTTAAAGTTGTTTCCTTTGCTTTGGCTTCGACCTTGACTTTGTGCTGCTTGATTTTGATTCCCTCTGCCTCTGCCTCGAGAACTGTCTGCTGATGATTTACTAGTGCTGGCCTCTGTGAGAAAAACATCTTCACCAACTTTCTTCTTCTTCCCAAAAGTTTTATCATGTTGGGTCAACATTTCACAAAGCTCATCAAACTTTAGTTTCTCTAATTTCCCAGTTAATTGTAGAGTCTCCAAAAAATGTGTGTAGGAAGAAGGAAGTCCAGCAATTACAATTGTTACCATAAAGCTATCATCAATTGCTGGAAAACTAGCATTAATGATTTCCTGCCTAATATTCTTAAGTCTTGAGATATATTCAAGTACATCACCTCCTTCAGTCAATTTTTGTTGTAACAATTTTAATTGTGGATCAACTTTCTTTGATTCAAGCTGAGTATCAAAGAGGTCTTTAAAAGTTTTCAAAGCAGACCATGCATCTGTAGCATTTTCTATATGGACATACATTTCAACATTCACAGAAGATTTAATAATAGCTAAGGCTTTTGCATTCTTAACTTCCCATTTTGCTAGAGTAGCTGCATCTGTGGGTTTATTCGGCTTAACATCTCCATCACATATATCCTGCCATAATTCATTGTAAATGAGAGTGCTTTCGATGATATGGTGCCATGTTTTGTAAGATTTTGTGCCTTTAAGTTTGTTGGAATCAGAAAACAAATTAATCAACTTAGACATTGTAGTGTTGAAGCTTCGCACCAAGAATCAGAATAGAAATGACAAGATGGACAACACAACACACCACGCAAAAAAACACGATCTATTGGGGCTTGGCCTTGACCCTCGTATAGTCGTTGAAGCAGGAGAAAAATCACTGAGCTTTGCACTTGGCTCTAGTCAATTTCTCAAATTTTTAAAAGGCAACTTTCAAAATTTGACTTTTACAATGATGCTTTTGCACAATCTGGTAAAAAAAAATTAACCCCCCCCCCCCCCCCCCCAAAGTGAAATTACTTTGAGTTACAATGCCACACTTATCTCTCCAAAAATAAATTACAAATAAATCTCCTTATTACTCCAAAAAAAATTACAAATCACCTTATTGCTCCATAAACCATAAATTCCCAAAATTAAAAAAATCAACAGTTTTCTCCAAAATACAGTATACCTTATCTCTCCAAATATTTACAAAATTAAAAATATTCCTCATCTCTCCACAAAAAATTACAAACAACAGAAAAACCTTATCACTCCATTAACATTACAAAATTAAAAAATATTTCTTATTGCTGGCATGTTGACTTGTTGCTAGTAGGCTGGCTCACGCTGGCTTATTGCTGGTTTCTTGCTGGTAGACTTTATGCTAACATTTTGAATGACTTTGACAGCATCTTTCAAAAAAAAAACGCAGATCCACATTAACGTGTTGATCAGAAGCAATGGTATGACCTGCACTTACTGCAATCAAAGCTCAAATCGAAATTGAAATCCAAGGCAACGAAAAAAATTATTGAAACAAATTGATGTCAGCACACTATATGCTTGCAAATCCAACGACCAAGCTTGTTTCGTACTATTCAACGTTGTCCTCAAAACAAAACACACAGAATTGCGCAATCTGGTTGTAGAATGTGTAAGCAGATCTCTCCAAACCTAGTTTGGATTCTTCCTACAAGCATTAAACAATTCCCAGAAGACCCTGGCACTGTTTTCAGCGGCCATGGGTGATGCTAAGAAGAAAGGCAATGATGGCGTTTCTCCATTTGACAGCTTCTCTACATACGATGTCTTCAAGCAGAAAATAATTTGAGGGCAATTAAATATTGTAAAACGTTGTTTTGAAATGCAGAAAATGAAATTCGATGCCAATTAAAATGCTTCAACAAAATCATAAGTCAATGCCAATGAAAACGCTGGAATATAACGCTGGTTCTTATTGCTGGAGGATGCTGGTTCAAATGCCAGACCACAAAGTTGAATCGATGTCAGACCACTTATAAATCATGTAAAATCGATGCCAAAATGTTCAACGCAGGGGATTTGAGCATAAATCGGTGTAAACCAATCTCATAAAAATGCAGAATCGATTTGAATGTTTTGAACCGACTTTAAAAGCAATTAAAATATACAGCGCTGTCCCTTTTTTTTGTTTTTATTCACTCAAACAATTTGAAAAAGTCACACGGATTTGCATTTGCTGCTTTAAAAAATGATTTTAGAATTTGCAGATCTAAAATAAATAAAAAAATTTGCAAATAGCATACCAATCTTTTGCTGATCACTTCAACGGAGTTGAGTTTTCCACGATCTGATAGAGCTGGAATCTCCTCCTCAGATCAACTGCAGCATTATTGGAGCTCCGATACCACAATAATGGCAGAAGTGTCCTTAGACACATAATTTTATTAATCAAAAAAAATAATTACATAATTGATTTTGCAAGAGTTTACACCCGAACATCCAAACACTCTTGCAATGAGCTATTTATAAGCTCCATGTCCTAACTACCTCTAATTATGGATCACTTATTAAATAACAAGTGTCCATTTACAATAAATGTTATTCAAACCAACTAGCTAACAAATCTCCTAAAATAGAGCCCAAGATACAACACATTTGGAGAGTCATATCTAGTTACAACAATATACTAATTCTAAATGATTAAACATTGTAGAATAATAATTATTAATTTAATATCTTAAATTAATAATTATTTTATTTTAATTTTATAACCTATGATAAATTGTATTTTTGGATCACCTAACAAAACTATGTGTTTATTAAAAATTAGTTGAAAATGTAAAGGTAGGTCGAGTAGTTAAGATGGGACTATAACTCTCTCTGTACTTCAAAATGCCATGCTAAATTTCTTGAGATGAAGCCTAGCCAAGCCTAGCCAATATAATTATATATGGACCATAAATAAAATGAACCTAGTTTTTACAAGTTTAGTGTACACCATTAAAATTGGAATCTAATAGTACGTTTTAACAAGTTTAGTGTAGACTATTAAGAATTGGCACTTGTAACGACATATTGATGCTTTATGTGATTAAGGTACAAATGATGTGTTTGTTAAAAGCTAATTGAAAACATGAAAAGTAGGTCGAGTGGTTAAGATGAGACCCTAACTCCCTCTGCTTCAAAATGCCATGCTAATTTCTTGTGATGAAGCCTAACTAATATAATTATATATTAACAATAAATAAAATGGACCTAATATTAGTTTTAACAAGTTTCTTATATACCATTAAGAATTGGAACCTAATACTACGTTTTAACAAGTTTAGTCTAGACCATTAAGAATTGGCACTTGTCAAGCACACCTTAATGCTTTAAGGTGCAAACGATGTGTTTCTTAAAAATTACTTGAAAACGTGAAGGGTAGGTCGAGTGGTTAAGATGAGATCATAACTTCCTCTGTGTTCCAAAATGCCATGCTAAATTTCTTATGATGAAGCTAGGGAATAGGTGGCCAGGGGAATTATTTTATTTAGGTTTTTGTTGAATCTCTTGTGAAGCTAGGGAATAGGCCGCCATGGGAATTATTCAATCTAAGATTTTGATGAGAAATAGATTTTCGGTAAATTAGAAATAGATTTTAGGTAAATCATATATTCCTAATATATTTGTATTAAAATTAGTTCAAAACCCAAAGTATCAAATGTATTCTACTTCACTTTTCAAAAGTGGGCAATATGTGCCATGCCTCCAATGAATTGCAGGTTGGAGGTTGAGCGTGTAAGCACTCAAAATTATAATATGTCAGCTACGAGATTGAAGTGGGTTCAGGGTGAGGGATGAAGTATGTGTGGGAGAATTAGGGTCCTTTTCATAGTGAGCACTGTGACACTAATCAACGATGCGATAATTCGTACGGTTTCATTGTGCAGAAATTATACTGTGTAGAGGACAAACTGTGTGTGGGAGAATTGATGATCCTTTGCATACATGTGGGTACTTTGACACTAATGGGTGTGCAGAGCGACACATTATAATTTTTTTAACAGTTTTCGTAATTGTTACACTATAAAAGCTAGTCTCATTATGTAATAGTAAATAAATTATGTTTTCAATTTGTGTGACATGCAGTTGCAGGATACTATTATGTTAGTGTTATGCTCAATGATGTGAGAATTGATGAGGTTGCAGATTTTTTCCATAGGCCCTGGGGACTAGGGGGTGAACAAATCTCCAATTAATATTACTAAGGAATTTTTGTAGGAGAAGTGGGGTTCCTTTGCATAGACGAGGGTGCTAAATAAACTATGCTTTCAATTCGTGTGAAGAAGAAATGTTGGGTAGTAAAACGGAGTGATTTAATTCAATCTTCGCATTCAAAGTAGCTAGTACATGTTAGTCCTTGGAGTTAGTTGAGTTCTTTCTTTCCCAAATGTTTGGAAAACTTTGCGCAAGGTTTATTAAAATAATAAATATACAAATATATTTTTTAATTATTGTTTAAGAATGTATTTCGCAACTATGGAAGTAGCTGTGCGGTGGGAGTTATGCGAAGGTGGTTGTGTGGAGTTGGCTATTTAGAGGAAGCACATGTAGAGAAAAAATGCATGTGCGCAAATATTTGACTGTGTGGAAATATTTGTGCAAAGTTTATTAAAATAATAAATATACAAATCTATTTTTAAATTCTTATTTAGGAACATATTCACAACGTGTGCTCACCAATTAATATCATTTTTGAATGTCAATGACTGACCTAAGAGAATTATTAAGTGTGAAAGTAGTTATGTGGATGATGTTGTGCAGTGGTAGTTGTGTGTGCGCGGAGATTATGCAGAGAACAAATGCATGCGAAAAATTTATGTGAAATAAGAGAAGTGTGGTGGGATATTTTGATTTTAATGTGTTTTATTATTAGTAGATTGTGCACAAGTGCAGTGCTTATTTTATTATTAATAGATTTTCCAGAGTGTGGAGGCTCATACATTGAAAGCTAGAGATATTTTTGTAGACAATGGACAGTGTTGTCATGTGCAGAGAAAAAATGCATGGGTGTAGACCTTTGATTTTGTCAAAAGCTTTGCCCAAAGTTTATTAAAATAATAAATATACAAATAATTTCAGGATTGGGGGTTTACACTCCATTACAGGGATAAACATCAACCTTATATAGGTCTTTCCTCCTTTAGAATCTTTCAAGGATAAGATATAGGGGCTCGTTCCTTAGGAAAGAGACTATTGTAGTGCCAGAACTCATACCAAAATAGTTTATGGCCGAAAACTTTACCCCTGTACCATTATATTTGCTCGGTTGATCCTACGATAACCTCCTCGACTTGGAATTAGGATCGGGATGCAACAATGGCCTAGGATTTGTAAGGCCGATCACTCGATAAATCCAAATAGGTAAGTGTCAAGGTCATGCTCCATAATCTAGGGGCATCCCCTCTCCTTGGTCATTGGTCTCTCGCATAGGGTATTCATACTAAGTGGCATTGTCGCTCCCTTCAAGCAATAGAACTTTTAGTAGGCCCTTTCTTTCCCCCATTATTATTTAGGAATGTATTTCACAAATAATGCTTCCTCTCTACGATATTTGCGACCAACATCTATTAATATCAAATTTCAATGTTAATGACGAATTGAAGGGCATTGTTGAGTTTGGAAGTAGTTGTGTGGACAAATCTATGCGAAGGCGGTTGTGCATGTGCAATTGTTATGTGAAGAACAAATTCATATGCAGGATGAGGGATGTATAGGATTTGAGCGGAGTGAGAGAAGTGTAGAGGTATATTCTAATTGTAAGGTGTTTTCAACTATTTTTCATGTTAGTAGATTGTGCGGAAGTGTTATGCAACCAACTCACAAAATAGAAGAAAAGATAGATCAACAAATTAAAATTATCCTTTTCGAGGGGGGAACCTCCTTTACATTACATAAATGAAAAATTCTTGGATAATATAAATGACAAGACCTCATTTTTATATTTTGGAGTCTAAGGGGTCACAATATAATCACAGCATACATAACAAATATAATGTAAGGGCACAAAATTAACAATAGTGGAATCTGTGGGGCACAACAATAACAATATGATGGCTACATATGCACAACAATAACAATAAGGGGGATACACTAACAATAACAATAAGGGGGCTACACTAGTATTATAGGGACCTAACATGCCATTCTCCTTCAAAAAAGTATTGTCATCAATGCTTGAGTAGTTCTGGATGATTATGTATAAAATTCTCATCCTCCCATGTTGAATTTTTAGTGGGTAAGTTCTTCCACTTAATGAGATACTCTGAAATTGATCTATTGTGTAGTTGTCACATTCTTGTTTTCGTGAGTGCTTCAGGCTGAAATATAATTTTTCCTTCTTCGTCAAGTTTTGGAAACATTGTTTGAACTGGAAGTTTGTCACAAATAAATTTCTTTAAGTGTGAAACATGGAATATTGGGTGTACTCAAGAAGATGCAGGCAACTCCAATTTGTATGCCATAGTACAAATATTTTACAACACCTTGTAAGGACTGTAATACTTGGGTGATAAATTATTATCATTCTTAGTTTACTTGAGAGACATTTGTTTGTATGTTTGTAGCCGTAAGAATACCCAGTCACCTACATCAAAACATCTTTCACTGCGATGTTGATATGCATGTTGTTTCATTCGATTCTGCGCCATAGTGAGGTTATCCTTTTAGAGTTAGAGAACTTCTTGTTGATTCTCGATGTGATCTTCCACTACTTGATCCTCATAATTTTCTCTTAAAGATGATGTGATGGATGGTATATTATCCATAAAGTGCCATAAATGGGGTAATTTTTGTTGTATGAAAGGAATTGTTATACCACCATTCAACTTGAGGTAACCACTTGACCCATTGCGTTTGTTTATCAGATGAAAAAAAAAGAAAGATATCCTTTAAAACATTTGTTCACTATCTCAGTTTGTCAATCAGATTGAGGATGATAAGATGACCTATGAGCTAATTAAGTACCAAGACAAGAAAATAATTCTATCCAAAAGTTTTCAGTCGAAATGGGATCTCTATCACTTACTATAATCTTTAGGTTTTCATGAAGCTTTTCAATTGTTTCTATAAATGCAATAGAAACTATATTATCTTTAAAGGGATGAGATAATGCACAAAAGTTTTCATACTTGGTAAGTCTATCAATTACCACCATGATGACACTCTTTCGATCATACTTGGGCAAACCTATAATAAAATCCATTGAGACCTCCTCTGAATGGTGACATGGAATGGCTAAAGGTTGTAACAGACCTGGGGTCTTAAGTGTCTTAACATTAGTTTGTTGGAAAGCCTAAACATTCTGCCACAAATATCATATTTAAGGCGATCCAAAACAAATCCATCTTGACCCTACAATAAGTTTTTTAAAATCTCGAGTTCCCTCCTAAGGGAGAGGTGTGCAATTCGAAAAGAAATATTTTTTTGAGCTGGAAATTCTTACAAAGATATAAGTGATCTTCGTACCATAATGAATTATTTTTCTAGCTAAATGTATCAGATGTATTGGGATCTTTCTGCGAAATTTTGAATGGGGCTCCACACCTCTTCATCATTCTTCCATTCATCCCTTTCTTCAGGTATCCACTTAGGTTGGATAATAGAAATGGCACAAATAAATGCTTCCACATCCTCATCCTTTATTGATACAACATTTGCAACAACAATTTTCTTCCCTTTTTTGTAGATCATTTTAAATTCATAACCCAACATCTTTTTCACCCATTTTTTCTTTTCTTCTGAAGATAATATTTATTCCAAAATGTATTTTATATTATCATGATCTATTTTTACCTTGAAATGTCTTCCCATTTGGTAAGGTCACCATTTCTTTAGTGCATGAAGTATTGCCAACATTTCTTTCTCACAAATAGGTTTGTGTAAATACTTTCCTTTTATTGGATGAATTTCAAAAGAAATGTGTCTTCCTTCTTGCATTAAAACAACACCAATTCCCGTTCGTGAAGAATCACATTCCACAATAAAGGATTATGTTAAGTCTAACATTGCTAAGGCCGGTGCTTGGCACATTGCCCCTTTAAGATGTTCAAAGGCCTTCATTGCTTTTGGAGTCTAAGAAAATAAATCTTTCCTTAGTAATGATGTTAGAGGTGCCACTATTCTCCCATAATTCTTAACAAACTTGTGATAATACCCTATCAATGCAATAAATCCTCGAAGATGCTTTATCTTTGTCGGTATTTTCCATTCTTTAATGGATTTAATATTGTTAGGGTCTACCTTAACACCCTCATGAGATACATTATGACCCAAATATTCTACCTCCTATACTCCAAAGAAACATTTGGAGGTTTTTTCATATAATTGTTTCTCCTCCAATAGTTTGAGCACCCTGTCAACATGTTGAACATGATCCTTCCAAGACTTGTTGTAGATTAGTATATCATGAAAAAATACTAACAAATATTTTCTAAGGGTGGGTTTTAAAATGGAATTCATCAAACCTTGAAGTGTGGAAGGTGAATTAGTAAGGCCAAAAGGCATGAAAAAAGGTTCATAATGACGCTCATGTGTTCTAAATGTTGTTTCCGGAATTTATTCAGTATGTATTCTAATTTGATGATATATTAAACAAAGATCCAACTTGGTGAATTAAATTTCTTGATGTAATTCATCCAACAATTCATCAATGAAAGGAACATGAAATTATATTTAATAGTGATCTTTCTAATCTCCCTATAATCTGGACACATATGCCATGATCTATCCTTCTACTACACCAATACTAATGGAGCATAGAAAGAACTTCGACTAGGTTGAATTATACTAGCCTCTAGCATTTCTTTAACCATATGTTCAATTTCACTCTTTTGGGCATAAGGATATCTAGAAGGCTTAATGTTTGGAGGAACACTTCTTGGAAGCAGATGAATAACATGATCATGATCACAAATAGGTGGGAGGACTTTGGGAGTCTCAAACACCTTGGAGTGATTGTCCAACACATTTTGGATATCTCGAGAAATAAATGATTTCAATGTTTGAACCTCTAGTGGGCATAATTGTGCAATTGTTCCCTATGTTTATTCTTCAAAAGCTTTGTCATGCCATTATAGTTGATTATCTTTCCTAGTTTCCTTGCGATACCCCTTAATTCAACTTCCTTTCCTTTGAAAAAAAAAATCAATAAAAATTCTTGAAAATTGAAAGTTCATCCCCAAAGATTGTAACCATTGGACTCTTGGTACAACATCAACACCACCCATTGGAATGGAAAGCAATGGAATATTTAATACATATTTCCCCGTGGTTAACTTGGTATTATGGCACTTTCCTGAGAAATTTATAGTTCCTCCATTTGCAACCATCACTTATCACTCTTATGCTAGATATAGGAAGAAATTCAATTCCTTGGTTATCTTACAATGAATAGAATCATGGGTACTGCTTGAATCAATCAACATTATTACCTTTTTCTTTTCAATATATCCTTTTATATTGAGAGTTTGAGGAGTGGTAATTCCTGCCAATGCATTACAAGATATGGCCAGATTCATTTCTACTTTCTCTGAGGTTCTTTCTTGGTGTATATCCTCATCTTTTGATGTTTGTTGTTCCTTTTATCCCCCCTCTTCACAATCTACGTAGAATAATTTCTTCTCAACACAGTTATGGCCTTTAGTGTATTTTCTATCGCAATTGTACTAAAGCCCTTTTTCTATTTTTTTCTCCAATTGTTTTGGTGTCAACCTTGTAGGTTGTGGAAGATTAGTAGAAAAAACACTTCCATATTTATAGTTGTGAGTGGAAGAATTCCTTGTTGCCATAATTTTTCTTTCAACTTTTCTTGCCACCCTCAATGTCTTCTCCAATGAATCATGTTCTGAAAGGAAAAGATCATGTTGGATGTTATATGTTTAAGTCCCTATGAAGACATCAATCCTATGCTTATCTGGAATATATGTTACCCTAGTATTCAATTTTTGGAAGTCTTTAATGTGCTCCGTCACTAAACCCTTTTGTTTAAGATTTATCAATTGGCTAAAGAAGGTGTTTCTCTTTGTATCTTCATAATGCGCTATCATTTCTTCTGTGAAAATTGACTAGGTGACAAGTGGTTTATGAGTATAAAGCCATCTATTCCATACAAATTTGTTGGGTTTTAAATAAAAATATGTAATACGTACCTTTTGTGAGGGTTGCACATCCTGTAAGTCAAAATATTTCTCCATTTGTAGTATCCATGTTACCATATCCTTGCCATCAAACTTAATCATATATATATTTAGAATGTGGTGGTTCTTAAAACCCACATTTGAGTCTCGAAAATCATAATTCATATTCCTTTTTTCCTCATCATGATTTTCAGGGATTACCTTGTCATCGTCGGGAAGCTTTTCTTGCAACAACTTTGCCAACCCTTCCAACTCAACATTCATCACATCCATATCTAGTTTATAAACCTCCATGTTGCCTTCTATACCATCCATGTAACCTTTTATTTATTATTTTATACCATCCATGTCCCCTTTTAGTTAATCTTTAGCTTCTCTTTATGAGAGAGAAATTTTTCACACTTGGTCCCATAATTTTGATATATCATGCTGCAATTCTTCCTCTTCATGCGTCATAGTAGATCTTTCTGAGTGCTAAATGACTATAAAATTATTTTGTTTGGGAGGGATTTTAGAACCCAATACTAATATATATGCTTTACTATGCCCTTAGAATCACTTCAAACTAATTTTTCAAATGAAAGTTATGCATTTAAAAAAAAAAACAATACACACCTTTTTTCTTGCTTTTTGGAGCTTGATATTTAAATAGTTGTAACTATGTAATTTAGGATCTCCAAGGTATGAATTTCATTTTTGTGGTATCCCTTTGAGTTTTCTTTACAATGCTACAAGTTAGACAAAAAATGAATTCTTCAAGATAATGTTCCCTCATTTGGTTTTGTCTTGGTTATTCCATGAGATCCCACATTCATACTTGAATATGGCACACGTGTGATTGGATGAAAGAGAGATTTGGTTCAACCCAATATATGGCCAAGTAGTATATGGAAGTCCCTGATTGGTTGCTATTTTCATATATTAATAAGAACTATTCTTCTATTGTGATTCATTTATATTATTAGCGATTATGCTGGTGATATTAGGGTTGAGTTTCCATGGTTTTTATGCTAGTTAATTTATGTTTATATGTTGATTATATGATGTGTACCATATATGGATCTTCTCATTAATCATTATTTATCGATTGATTAATGAATTTATGAACTAATAAGTGTTATTGAATTTATGTGGAGAGGGCATAGGGCTTCTTGATGATTCTTAGGTGAATCTCAGACTTTTATGATCACATATGGATTCATGACCTATAGCTTACATGTTTCCATGTGTTTTAAGAAATGTCTAGTGTGTTCTAGGCACTCTAGATAAATTTATTGATTTAAGTTTGAATTTTTAGCTTTTTCTTCATGCCAATAATGATTCTAGAAAGTCTTAGGAAGTTTTGGGTAGTGGTCTGGAGGTTGGCTTGGAATTGTGGCTCAGATTTTGGGATCGCACCCTCTAAAGTGGGTAAGTTAGGTCACAACCACATGGAGGCAATGTTTTTCATGTGGTTGGATGGTCATAACTGCACCCTTGTAGGCTTATCCATGCGTTTGGGAGTCTAGGTCTGTGAAAAATGACCCCAACTAAGGGTTTGGTCACTTGAGGTGATCCTTTTTCCTCTGAGTGTCTTGTAACCCTGGGGGAGTATGTGAGTTATCCATATTTGGTCAGTTTGTTGGTCCCACTTCCATAACTGGAGCTCAAAGGTTGTTTCATATCATAGTAAATATTTCTCTCATGTTTACCCTAGGAGGCCAGTTAAATTCGTTAAATGTGGGAGGGGGTGGTTATAGGGTGGTAGCGTAACAAGTTTCTGTTCTCTTTGGGTGATATATGATACCACAGGGTGGTATCAAAGCACATTTTTATTCTGTTTAGGTGATATTTGATACCAAAGGGTGGTATCAGAGCTTCCTGTTTCAAACACTTGGATTGGATGGGATCTATCATAGATGAAATGATGAACAAAGGGATCAATGAGTATAATCGATTGGTTTCAGAAGCTAGAACGTTGTCCATATTGAGTATAAATATCACTAATAACGTGGTTACAATTTCATATATTGGTTCACAATATTCTAGGAATTATGATCTAAGGAAGACGATCCTCCTGAATGCATCATTAAGCATGTCATATTGGATATTATTTAATAATTTATCTTTAATTAGGTTCTAGAAGCTAAAAAATTGTCCAAATTTAGAGGAATTACCATTGATCATGTGGTGAAAATTTCATATATTGGGTCACAATATTTTAGGAGATATGAGTAGAGGAAGTCAAGCCTTCTGAATGCTCCTAAAATCAAGCCTCAAAAAGGTCACATTGGAATATATGTTATAACTTTTCTTCTGGGTGAACTTAGGAGCTGACAATTTTTCCAAATTGAAGGGAAATCCCACTGATATTGTGATAAAAAATTTAGACATTATGTCGCTATATTTTAGGATATATGACCAGTGGAAATAGAGCTTCTTAAATGCTCCTAGAATTGTGCACCAAATAGGATTGTGTTGGTATTTTTGTTATAAATCCGCATCGATGAAATTTCAGAAGTTGAGACTTGAACCATAGTGAGGGAGAGTCAAAATAATCATATTGTTTAATTTTTATAAATTTTGATGCTACAATTTAAGATATATGCATTCAATCCTTTTTCATATTAGTTTGAATGAAAAGTGTTTGATGAAATTCTTAAATGGTTAAATGATTAATTGCATACAAATTGTTTGATAAAATTCCCCAATGAGTATGTTGTTTGTTGTTGTGATAGTATCGATGTGTAATAGTATTGTTGTAGCTAATAAATGTTTACTTCTATGCGCAGAGTTTTCCATATTAGTTTGTGTGTAAGTGTTTGAAGAAATGATCACGTGTAAATGTAATAGTATAATAGTTATTTGAAGAAAATGTAATAGTAGAGTAATTGTGTTGGACATTGGATAAACCAACACTCCCCATGTGTTCTACAACATGGAATAAATGCCTCTCTTGGATCCTATCTCTAGTGATGTGATCATTGACTAACACTTGCGGGTTTGGTCTAATGAGAATTGTGATTCCCAACAAGTGGTATCAGAGCGTAGGTCACGAGTTTGATACACACCTGGCTCATGTCAGGGTGATATTTTTGGATATTGGATAAAACAATGCTCCCCGTGTGTTTCGTGTCATGGACTAACTGCCTCTTCTGGATCTGTTTCTATGGAGATGTGATCGTTGACTATCACCTGTGGGTTTTGGTCTAATGGAAATCGTGATTCCCTATAAATTATTTGAATGAAATATTATTTTTTGGATGGAATATATTATAATATGATAATATGGCTATATTTAATCTATGCCTATATGCATGCAAAGAATTTGAAGAGTTGCATGCAATGAATTTGAAAGGTTGCATGCAAGGAATTTGAAAAGTTGCATGTAAGGAAATGGAAAACTAGCATTATTATGTGGCATGTTTTTTGTTAGTATGTTACAAGTGGAATAAGTGTAATATTTCTAATTTGGTCTTATAGAAAATGTACAAGAAATGAAAATCAAGTTTTTGCAAGTATGGTTAAATTTAGTAGAGCTTTGGAGATCCCATTTCCATAATTAGACATTGGAGATCGAGCCATTATAGTAGCTGCCTCCTTTTACCTTGTGTGCCATGGATAGTAAGTAGATATGTTTACAGGTTGTTTGAATGCTCGATTAAGTGCATGAAATGAGTATGTGCTTATAATATTGTAAGAAGGAATGATCTTGTTTTAAGACAATTTTACTAACACAAGATGTGCTGAGACAACTTGTATGCACTTAAGAGCAAGTTGGTGCTAGTTGTAGCACTATCACTAATCACTATGAGTTGATTGTAGACTATGGAATGGATGTTAGTCTTTGTAAATGCTAATTTCAAATTAATAGACATGATGTCTTGATCTTCGGAACATGTGACCAACATGTGTTGAACGTTGCAGGGAAAACATGCATTGTATTACCATGACAAGGTAATAGTTGATTTGTTTATATAACTAACATATGGGTGAATGCGATAGAACATAATAACACACAATTCCAACAAGATAAAAAAGTAAAAGAAAGGAATTGTGTGAGATTTCTTTTGGATATGTTTGAAATCCTCAATTCGAAATGAATGAGTGCTTTCCATGAAAACAAATTTTTTTCTTAACCTTAATTTTGGTTGACATTATGTCGATATGTGTGTTATATTCATGAATATATATTTGGAAGGTTGTTATCTTAAGGTTGATACTTAAGACAAAAGTATGATTTCTAATCTTTTAAAGGCATGAATAAATACATGAGCTAATCTTGTGTAATGCAAGGGATAAAATCTCAAAAGGGACTTCCATAGATATTCAATAAGGCTCGGGTTGAGATTTCACTCATGAATTCTTGGAAGCACCGGGAAACCATAGGGATTATTTCATGGTCTTTATTGGAAGACTTGTGCTTTGGTGTGTTGTGATTTTTTTGTACTTCATTTGTAGTTTTTATTGTGTCTAGTACATTGTTGTGCCATTATGTTTGTTGTGTTGTATCGTTGTTGGTTTTCCTTCTTGTTTTCCTTTTGTTCTCTCCTTTTATGTTTTGAGGGTATTGGGAATTGGTTGGAAAAAATGAAATTTATTGGAGAACGGGGATAGATTTGTGGTACCCGATAGGTATTGAAAGACCCACATGTATCCTGGTGCGTGAATAAATTGAATTTGAAGGCAAGAACATGATAACCAATTGGGTTTGTTGTGTGCATTGGGGTAAATGGAAAATGGAAGGACAATCATGAGAAAGGTAAGGGAGCATGAAAGGTAAAGTAAATGGGATTAAGGTAACAAATTCCTTGGATAATTTGGGAACTATTGTTCTCAATGCTGTGTGTGATGTGCTCGGATAAATTAAGTTGTCTCAACCTATACCTTATGATATCTCGTAACTATGTTGTGATCATGATTATGTTGATGTCTATATATGTGTACATGTATATATGTATGTAATTCTCTAAAAAGGTTGTAAGGGATCTTGATTATGGAGGAATGATTACTTATGATGGTGAATGGCATGAAGAGGTTCTTGGTCTTATGAGGAATCAATTTAGAAGAGTAGCCTTGACAAATCTATGAGGTTAGTATAGTGTGGACATGAATTGATATTGTGTTTATTCTATGCCTATGTTTATGTTATGGATACACTATGCTAAGAATACATCAATAGAATGAAATTAGTGCGATTTGCGGCATTCTAGGATAAGCATGGATAACGGAAATACAATAGAAGCAAGGTTGCTTGGTAGAGACAGTTTGGTCTCTAGTGGTGTAGTATTGTTGTGGTGTACATGTGGTGTTGTGTACATGTTGTACATATGGTGTTGTGTATATGTTGCACATGTGGTGTTTTGTACATGTGGTGTGGTGTACATGTGGTGATGTGTACATGTTGTACATGTGGTGTTGTGTACATGTTGTGCGGGTGGTGTTGTGTACAAGTGGTGGCTTGTACATGTTGTACATGTGATGCTGTGTAAATGTGGTGCTATGTACATGTAGTGTTGTGTACATGTTGCACCCCTAATTCTATGTTATGTTGTACACCAGGGTGTACGTGTATGTATTGTGTTGTACACCGGGTGTAGGTGTAGTTGTTGCGTTGTACAACGGGTGTAGGTGTATGTACTGTGTGGTACACTGTGGGTGGGTGTATGTGTTGTGACGTATACTACTTGTATTTGTACATGAATGAAGAGAAGAGAAGGCTCTGGGTGCTTGTTGGGTTTGGCAACTAATTCACTGTGTGCATGTAAAGGACTTAAGAATAAAGGAAGAAGTAAATAATTATTGGAAGGATAAGTATAAATATTTTATTTTCACTTTTAGTTATGCATGTGATCTATGATTTTGATTTATGGTGGTTGCGTTTGAGCTAATTGGATGCGATATGTTTATACATGATGATTTAATTAAAGAGTTAGTTTGACTTGCTGTGACAAGATGTAAACAAAATTGGAGGTGTACCTTATTGACGAGCTACCTATGAGGTATGATTTGAATTTATTTCAATTCCTTTTCAGTCTAATGGAAATTATGTGCTTGGTATAGGAAATTAGGGAAATGTATCCTTTGGGTGGTTGAAACTAAATTCAAGAATGTAAGAAGCATTAGAGAAAGGAATTGTAACATGTAATAATATGTTGGTAAATCACTTCAGGAGCAGGGCCATTATGGGACACTGGTACCCAATAGTGTCCACTAATTTTCATGAGAATTCTATGGTTGGTATGATGGCTTTGAGGAAAGGATATGCCTTGGTTTTTGTACCTTTCAAAGTGAGGAAACCTTGCCATGGAATGGATTGCCTAAGGGATTGTGTAGTAGAGAAGGGGATGTCAACAAAACTTGGAAGGTGTGTGATTACATAGAAGGGAGTTACCAGATTGCCTGACAGACTATGTAGAAAATAAGGGAAGGTCAGGGAATGAATTTGTTTTGGTGATTAGCATTTCCCTGTGGAGAAAGAAACACATTAGGAGTGTGCCCTAGAAGAATGAGCTGGTAACTGTTCGTTGAGAGAACAAGTAGCGCAAGGATCATAGTCCTTGACATTGGATTCAAATTTGACTTTAGAAGTGTATTTTGGACTTCCTGGAAAGGATTTGAATCCTGGTACTACTATTGAGGGTGGAGGTGTGAGCCTTTGGATTCCCTTGTTGATTGATACATACATTGTATCCTTCTATTTTCTGGTTAGAGAAAATGTGCATATGCATATGTGTATATCATTGTAAATAAGGTATCAAGTTTTAGATATAATGCTCCATACATGGTATGGTTATTTTGTAGTTGAATAAGATGTGCATGAGTATATATGTGGTTTTTATTGTAAATACCATAATGATATGTGTTACAAAGCTCCATTAAACGGTATGATTGGCATGTTTGAGCAGTGGTCATTATAAATACTACAATGATCTAGGTTATAATTCTCCATAGGCAGTACATTTTTTTCAGCGGTTAGCTGGTCACAAGTGTCATAGAACACTGAGGATAGTGTTCCCCATAGGGGCAGGGGTTTGTAACAAACCGTGGTTGATTTTTGATGTAAAAGAAAATAATAAGACCAATGTCATGAGACATGTATTCCAAGTTGAATGCTAGGAAAAACATAGTGATGGGTATCACTCGTGATTTCTTAATGGCTATGGAAATTGGAAAAGGCATTGGCAAAGAAAAAGTGGCAAGAATTGGAATTTTTTTTTATAAAATAAAGGAAAATAAGAGATAAGGGAGGTGAAGAGACACATATTTCCGTGGGAGGAAAATTGAAGGAAAAATGAAGGGAAATGAAGAAAATAGAGGCATTAATGATAAAAAGGCTTACGAGCACCAGTTCACAGCTTTTGTCAGTTGAGATTTTGTGAGTTAACCTTTTGTTAGTTAAGCCTTGGAGCTCTATTTCACTCTCTCATTCTCTCACACTCTTGCACAATTACAGAATTCTTGGAGCACTTTGGCATACAATGGATTTGCAGAGATAAGGAAAAGAAAAAGCAGGAAAACGCAAGAGGACAGGTGGATCAAGAGCTACGTCTAGATTGTTTTGCCGATAACATGTTGCATGTGTGAATTCCTTCATAATTTATGGATGAATGGTATATGCATGTGATTTTATGGTTATTTGTTTCCATTGGCATGGAGATTTTCCCTGAGTGACAGTGGTTTTAGCCTTGCCTTTCCATTTATTGGAAAGCCATGGTGTTGCGGGGTTTTCCACTTGATTGTTTTATGATTGGTGCCCATAGTTCCTTACAACTATGGGTTGGAACAAATCTTTTTGAATTCATGGAACAACTTGGGTTGAGTTACTAGTCATGAATCCTAGGTTGGGACAAGTGATTCTAGAGAACTTGGTGGGTTTAGTTACTAGTCCCTGGAGTAGGGTTGGACAAATTCTTTAAAGCCATAGAACGTTGTGGGCTGATTTATTGGATCCTAGATCCCTAGATAACTTGGCTAGAGACCGGGCGAACTAGGGTTCGAGGGATGGAATAAGAGCCCTGGCAGATCGAGGACAGATCCAGTACAAGATAATCACGGCCTTCTGAGAAACCACATAAAAGAACAGAGGCAAAATAATATCAGGGGAGTAGTCATAGATCTAAGGCTGACTGCGAGGACATCACGGAAGTAACCGGGGGGCAGAGATCCCCTCCTATAAGGAGGTAACGGCAGGAGAAACAAGCAGGGCAGGAGCAAATGGAGGAATAGGAAACCGAGGTAAGTCAACACCGGTGATGGGAGCTGCATGGCAAGTGAGAACAGCAAGCAAATGCCTCCCGAGGGCTTCCAAAAAGACCAGGTTCGTTGTGCCAAATAATAAACTGGAGGAGTATAGAAGCCATATGAAAGATCATGCTCTCAAATGTAAGTTCGTAGGAACATGGTCATCTGAAAAGGAGTTGACAAAATGGATACACCTAAATTGGAAACCTAAAGGACACATAGATCTTAAACCAGGAGCAAAAGAGTTTTTTACAGTAATTTTTACAAACCTGGAAGACAAGGAAAGGGTATTTGAGGAAGGGCCATACTTCTTCAATAATGCAGGTCTATTCATGCGGCAATGGGAGGAATGCTACAATCCGGAGAAGGAAGAGATGTTGGCAGCACCAATTTGGGTCCGCTTGTTTGGACTTCCGATTGAGTTTTGGGACCCAGAAATCCTAGAAGGAATTGGGAACTCGATTGGGACCTTTGTAAAGATTGCAGAGACTACCAGGAGAGGAAAATATACATCATATGCAAGGATCTGCGTCTACATGAATATTACTGAACCTCTGCCAGATCACATCGAAGTAGAGTACCATGATGAAATATGGCAACAGCCACTTGATTACGAACACATCCCATTTCGATGCAGGCGATGCCATGAATATGGCCATCTGTTCAAACATTGCCCGCTAATTGAAGGAAATAACCCACCAGATCAAGGAGAGGAAAAGAAAAGGGCGGAGCAGGAGAGACAGAGGAATGAAGAGAGCAAAGAAGGGTTCATGGAAATTCAGAGAAGAAAGAGATCTCACAAAGGAAAGAACAAAATAGATCCTCCAAACCCAGAAGAAAGCCAGCGAAATATGAATCAGTTTGAGATCTTGCGAGATCTGGAAATGGAGGTAGAAAGAGAAGAAGAGGAAGAGATATTAACAGAAGCCCAGAAATATTATAGGAAGAACAACGAAGAAATGAAGAATAAAGAGGTGGTAAAAGAGGGAGAAAAGGGGGATAGGGAAGAAGAGCGAACCCAGGAACAGATTCAAATGGAAATCGACCCGCAGCAGGAACAAGGAGGCGAGGAAGAACAGATAATGAGGAAACTGCTACAGGAATGGAAGCATCTGGATGAACGGTTCATACCAGAGGAGAAAAAACAACTCTACAAGGACATGTTTCAAAGATACAAGGAAAAACGAGGACGAGGGATAGCAAAGCAACCAGAGAAACTTGGAACACAAGGAGATCAGAATCTAGAAGCGGGAACCATAGGAAAAGGAGGACGGAAAAGAGGCAGGAGACCTTTGAGCGAGACTGTTCAAATGGTGGGAGAAACACTAGTGAATTCCGAAAAAGTTGTGCCATTATCGGAGGTATTTCAACAACCCTCAAAACTTTTAAAATGATAATTACAACTTGGAATATCAGAGGGCTGAACAACAAGGGTAAACAGAGATATTTGAAGGAGAGACTTAAAAGAGATAGACCAAATATTATGTTAATCCAAGAAACTAAATTAAAGGAGAGCAAACTAAAAGAAGTGATGAAAAATTTTAAGCCATACTATGAGATTGTGGGACAAGATGCAACAGGCAGTGTAGGGGGAGTTGCAATTTTGTGGAATCCAGAGGAAGTCCAATTTGAAGATTGGATCAGCATTCCTCGTATCCTCTCAGGAAGATTTAGGATTTTGGGCTCTAAAGAATGGATCCTTTTAACAAATTTATATGGACCTCATACACAGAATGAACGCAGGGTCTTTTTGCAAAACCTGGCAATAGTACGCTCCATCTATAGTGATTCCCCTTGGATAGTTGGAGGAGACTACAATATGATAAAAGATATGAATGAAAAAAAAGGTGGACTCGGAAGAAGGGAGCCAAACATGGAAGCATTTGGAGAGTGGATAGCATAACAAAGACTGTTAGATATTCAGACTATAAATGGAGTACACACATGGAATAACAGGAGGGGAGGAAGAAACTAGATTGCATCCAGACTAGATCGATTTCTCCTATCAGAACAGATCATGAACTGGGATATTTACATAGAAGTTGTAATCCTCCCTGGCATGGGATCCGATCATTGGTCGGTTAAAGTGGAAATGGATATTAAAGCTAGCCCTAAGAGAAAACCCTTCAGATTTGAAGCCTTTTGGCTTAGAGACAAGAACTTCATTAAAAAAGTAGAGAAATGGTGGAAACAGAGTAGTCAGAGAGGAAGAAATAAAATGGAGACATTCCAGATGAAATTAAAAGAGCTTAAAAGGCACATAAGGAAATGGAATGAGGAGGAATTTGGGAATATACTCAAGGACCAGAAGATGTTAGAACAAAAGATGAAACAAATACAACAAGAAATAATAAATACAGGCAGGCGCGAAGACCTGGCTAAGGAGGAAGGGATTTTGATAGGGCAACTTGAAGAGAGGCGGAAACAAGAAGAAATCTTGTGGAGGCAAAAATCCAGGGTGAATTGGATGAGAGAAGGGGAACGAAACACAAAGTTTTTCCATTAAGCAATGGTCCAGAGAAGGCACAGAAATAGAATCTGTTCCATTAAAAATGAATCAAGAACAAGGGTCACTCAGCATGAGGATATAGAGCGAGTCCTGTCAGAGCACTTCAAGGAGATTCTCACAGAACCAAATGTAGAAAGAAGAGCAGCGATAGAGGAAATATGTAAAGAAATCCTGAGTAGGATAACTAGAGAGAAAAATCTAGCTTTGATGCTGGCAGCGACCCTGGAAGAAGTAGAGGAAATTGTAAAAGGCATGAAAAAAAATAAAGCCCCAGGTCTTGATGGGTTTACAACGGAATTCTACCAGGCAGGGTGGGACTTCCTCGGACAAGATATCCTGGATGTGGTGGAAGAATCACAAAGAAACCAAAAGGTAAGTACAAATCTTAATGCAACTTTTTTGTCTCTAATCCCAAAGGAAGCAAAGTCCGAAAGCCCTCAAGGATTTATAACTATTTCCCTTTGTAACGTGATATACAAGATCATAGCGACTCTAATGGCTAAAAGACTCAAGCCCCTCCTAGCCAGCATTATCTCCCCGGAACAAACAGGTTTTGTTGAAGGGCAGCAAATCTTAGATGGTTTGGTGGTCTCCCAAGAAGTTGTACACTCTTTAAAAGTGAAAAAGGAAGCAGGTATGATGATTAAATTAGATCTTTCAAAAGCATATGATCGTTTAAACTGGAATTACCTGAAAGAAATCTTAAGAGCTTATGGGTTTTGCAATAGATGGATTGAGTGGATAACATCTGCGATATCTTCAACAAATTTTTCTATTCTGGTGAACGGAACGCCCGCCCAACCTTTCAAATCGACCAGAGGTCTCCGGCAGGGAGACCCTCTGTCCCCTTTCCTGTTCATTATAGCCGTAGAAGGGTTAGGAAGGTACATCAAAAAAGAAGTAAGAGAGAAGAAGCTTAAAGGAATCCAATTGTGGGGAAATAATCTCCCAATAACCCATCAGCAATTTGTGGATGACGTCATGCTGTTTGGAAAGGCATCTCTGAGAGAAGCTAGAAGAATCAAGGCGATTTTAGATCTGTTCATGTCAGCCTCGGGCACTCAAATCAACAATGAAAAATCATGTACTTATTTTTTTAATACAGCAGGGAACATCAGGAACTTCCTGTCTAGAACCCTGGGATTCCAATCAGGGGAGCTCCCAACCAGGTATCTAGGAACCCTGCTGGCCCTAACTCCATTAAGGATGTCCAACTAGCAGCAAGTTCTAGAGAAAATAGTCAAGAAACTTGCAAACTAGTCCTTTCGATCCTTAAATTTTGCAGGCAAAATTGTCCTTGTGAAAGCGGTTCTCCAGTCCATTCCAATATACCAACTCTTAGCTATGGCAGCTCCTAAAGGAGTGTGTAATAAGATGACAGAGATATTCAAAAACTTTATATGGAGTGGTCAGAAAGAGAAAAAGAAACGTTCCCTGGTATCTTGGAAGGACATAGTAAAAAGCAAGATGGAAGGAGGACTAGGACTTAAGGATCCTCATATTCTGAACCAGGCTTTGGGGGCTAAGATTTGGTGGCAGTGGTTAAATGGGGGAAATGACCTGTGGAAAAAAATATGGACAAAAAAATATAACATGCCCACGAAATCAGAGGAAATTCTGAGGATGAGGGATATCCCGAAAGGATCAACAATATGGAACCTTGCTAGTTTCAATAAAGAGTTAATTGCGAAGCATGCGTTCTGGGAGATAAGGGAAGGCAGCTCAGCGAAATTTTGGGAAGAGGCCTGGCAACAAAGGGAAAGAATGAATGGAATACAAGACCTTATGGAAGTAAGCCAAAAAGCAGCAGAGCAAGGTATGATTGTAGTAAAGGACTTTTGGAAGAGGGAAAGCCAAGATGAAGTGTGGAGAGCTTGGAAAAGCCCGGAGGAATGGATGGATCAGCTCACAGGAGAACAAAAAGAGAGATATCAAAAGGAAATGCAGACAAGGAGGATCCCCATAAGATCTGGACCAGACATCTTAAGATGGGGAAACACAACTAAAGGGAGTTTTTCAATTAAGGAAGCATACCATCTTTTAAACTCTGATGCTCCAGAGGATATGTCAGACATCTGGAAGATACTATGGAGCAGCAACTGGTGGCCAAAAGTGGCCCACTTCTTATGGCTGGTAGTCAAAGGCCGCATTTTAACTTGGGACCAACTTCAAAAAAAAGGTATTCATGGCCCCTCAAGGTGTCCTCTATGTAAGAAAGAAAAGGAGACACAAGAACACCTCCTAAACTCGTGCGCAGAAGCCCACTATCAATGGGAAGAGGTTAGGAGACTCTTCGGCAAAACCAACAGAGATCAGCAGAGCATTAACAACACCATCAAAAGTTGGGGAAAAGGTCAATTCACGAGCCAAGTGGTGAAAGGAGCTTGGATTTTAGTGGTTGGGATGAACATGTGGATGATTTGGAAGGATAGAAATAGAAGAATCTTCCAAAACAAAGAGATGACAAAGAACCAGCTATGGGAAAAGACAGTGAACCATATAAGAGAAACTATATTAGTTGATAACTGGAATGGAGAAGACTGGGAAGTAACGCAGGACGAAGAGCAGATCCTTAAGAAACTCAACCTGGATCAAAAGATGGTGGCTCCCCTGCTATGGAAAGAGCCCAGGCTGATACTCAATGAAACAATGCACTATACTAGACCCCCGGAAGGATTTATTAAGTTAAATTTTGACGGGGCGTCCAAGGGAAACCCAAGCCCAGCTGGATTTGGAGGTCTTTTCAGGGTTGATCAAGGAAGAACAAAATGGATTTATGCAGATAGTGGGGATATCATGAGCAACAATGAGGCGGAGCCGATGGCAGCATGCCAAGGTTTAGTGATAGCTACCAGGAATGGGTATAACAACTTGGAAGTGGAGGGAGACTCTCAAATGGTTATACATGTACTTAAAAAACTCAATAATGGTACCCCCTGGGACAAAGTCACTCAAAGCTGGAGGACTGCCAGCCTAATACAAGAACTGGCGACCATTATAAGTAGATTTGAATATATGATTATCAAACATGCTAAAAGAGAGGCAAACAAAGCAGCAGACTTCCTTGCGAATTGGGGATGCCAAGAACAAGGAAGAAAAATGGATAATATATGGACGAGCTATTCAAAAGATACAGGTTTTGAATAGCTATGTTCGATTCTTAATCAGGATAACCATGCAGACACGACCTAAAGGCAGCAGCGACAGCAGGCTCCCGATCGGGATGAGGAAACGTGGAGGTGATAATGGCAAGGACATTGATTATAAGGACAGGACAGAAGGAAGTGACCGCAGGTATCAGGCCACCATCCCAACAAGTGAAATGAATACTCTGTCAGACAAAACTTCAAGTGGCAGGGGTGGGAAAGGAGGAGTACAGATGATTGAGAAAAATGGCGGTGGTTATGACTGGGAGAGAAGGACGGTGAAGAAGCATAACAAGAAGGTGACGGGAGGCGAAGAAAATGATAATGCGGATGGAGTGAAGGAGGAACGGCTTGAGGAGCAAGAGGAAAACATTACCAGGGTAATCTGCAAGCTTTGGTACGTGAAAACTGCTTTTCTCACCTTACTTGTTCTCCTTTTTATCAGTAGAATGAATAACAGTCAGTTGTGGGAGGAGATGGGAGGTGGAAAGAGTCTGGGAAAACTGGGAAGGCCCCATGTTTCGCAGTATGAAGACCATCTGGAGAGATCCCAGGGAGGAGGAAGAAACTGCAGTCAGGGGCAGAGGTTGAGAAATAATGAGGAAAACCAGAATGGGACAGCCATGGCTGGAAGCAAAGGAAAGATAGAAGCCGGAGATTTGCCGATGGACCCCTTAAAATGGTACCTGACCCGCATGACAGAGGGAGTGCTTCACCCCCTGAACTCGGGAAAGGATTATCATGAACAGAGCATAAAAATGGAAGGGGAGAGTAGTAGGAGGAAAGAAATACCAAAGAGTCAAGTGGTTCCCGATGAAGAGAATGAAATCGCTGTAAATCTAACACCTGTGATTGATGTGTGTGAACAGGAGGAGGTAGAAGCCAGGATGGCTCGACAGGGTCGAAGGCGTGGTCGAGGAGGAAGGGGTCGCCCGAGACAAAGTAATCAAGGTGATAGGCCTGTGGAGGAACCCGAGAATCGACGTAGAGAGAGGTGGTCTACCCGGACTATTAGCCAAGAGGCAGCCCGTGCTTACCAAGAAGAAACGGACGAAGACATTCGCCATATAATTCAAAATCTGGAGGAAAGAGTCCTTGAAGAATAGTCGGGCTCGGAAACAGAAGAATGGGCTACTATAGTTAGCGACCCAGGAAATACAAGGGGGAGACAAATGCTATATCAAAGATCCCTGCACATTTATTTGGTTTTGAAGAGTCTTTTGGCCAAGGCCTTGGAACAAGTTGCTAAAGAAACAGCTGAAATTGCCAATGGAATTCCAAATCCTTAGAAGGAAATGAAAAACTTCCAAACCATTATGATCAACTAGAACAATAAGCTGGCAGAGATATCTCAAACCCTGTCCAGGATAGCAAGTTTGGTCCCAAGCCAGGAAGATCATGCGAATTTCCCCATGGAAATAAACAAAGATACTGGAACCAGAACTGCCTGATGTGGAGGACGATACACTGGAGGTTTTTTGTTTCTTTACAAATACTGTTTTATGTTGCATAGAATCTTATTAAGTAATTTCAAATGTTATGTTTATATAGCCAGTATGGACATAATTACCAAATTTTGGTTTTGTAATGCCTGCAGTAAATTGAGGTGGCCAACACACCTGGTTTTACCTAGGGGCAGGTTGAGGCCACCATAACTGTGTATCTGGTCTTTATGTTTAATATGAATAGAAACTAAGAGAACTACCTTACATACAAATAAAAAAAACTTGGCTAGAGATCAATCTATTTGGTGTTAGTGATGTCTAACTGTAGAGGTGGAATCATTAGCAGAGGGTTGAGGTGGTTGACCTCCCGAAGCCTTAGTTTGGTTGCCTTGGTTATTCCTTGAGATCCCACATTCATGCTTGGAATATCATGCACTGGTGATTGGCTGAAAGATATATTTGATTCAGTCCAATCTATGGTTGGGTGGTACGTGGAAGCCCCTGACTTGGTCAATATTTTCTATAGAAATTCCACATAGATTCAAACTACCGATTGTCATATGCTAAAACAATTGACAGGAATCTACTGTACTCATTAACGAAAACAATAAATGATCGATGAAATCACGAAGCATAAAATAGAAAGCATTCAATCACACATAACACGATATTTTTTGGGGGAAATCCATAGCTAAAAACCCTTGCTATTTGTATATTGAATTAATCAGAAAATATTAGAAGATTACAATGCTTTTCTCAAGCCTAAGAAAATTCTGCAAAATCTCAATCTATCTCACTGCTTCACAAACAAGCTCAAGCTAATACTTAGACAAATATGTTATCTGCAAAGCTCCTATTTACATGCACAGTTTCCTAGGGAATTAGCCCATATTTAATTGGAAAATTCCTCATCCATAACTACATAATCCATCATAGTCCTTCCTCTGATTGCATGCACCACCTGTACAATTCAGATCATTATACAATTGATAGTACATTGTCCCTAAACTCCAATATGAACTTGGTCTTTGTCTGATCTTACATGCATGAGTTAGTTATGAGTGAATCTTCAATTTATTGGTTGAGAAGTGTTGGTTACACCACAATACTGCAGGTTACACCCCACTACTAGATCTCCCACTAACTCCTCCATTAGTTGGAACTAGTTTACCTGAATTTAACTTAGTTAAACCGAATTAAATAATTCCAACTCAAAATAACTCAACCTGGGCCACTAAAATTTAGAAACCACTTTACACAACTCTAGAGAGACTCCCATCTTGAAATAATTGAACAAACTAAGTCAAATTAACTTAGTTAATTATTACAAGCTGCTATGAGAATTAGATTTACAATTTAATTCCTAATTTAATACAAGGACGAAATTAAAATAGGACTTTCTTGTTGCATTTTTCAAAACTCCCTCTCAACAAGAAAGGGATTATCTTCTACATTGATCCTTCCTCTATGAAGCTTGAATTTTCATCTTAACAATGCCTTTGTCAAAATATCTGCATCTTGTTCCTCTGTAGGAATGTATTCCAGCAACATGATTCTCCTTTGCACACAATATCATAGATAGTGATACTGGATATCGATATGCTTGGACCGATCATGAAAGCCTGGATTATCAGAGAGTTTGATACAACTATGATTGTCACATAAATCACTGTAGGATCCGATGACTAACAAAATAACCCAAAAAGGATCTTCCTCGTCTATATAACCTCACAAGTTGCTTGACTAGCAGTCACATACTCTGCATCTATTAAACTGAGCGCAACTGATCTTTGCTTCCTGTTGACCCAATACTGAAGATTCCCCCCTAATGTGTTCTTCCTATCTGATGGACTCACTGCCCAACCTACATATGTCAATCCTTGAAGCTTTACTCCCTCTGTTTGTCTATACCAAAAACCAAACTGAGTGGTTCCTCTGAGGTATCTCAACACATGTTTAGCTACCTTCCAATAGAGTTTGGTTGGCTTAACCATGGCTTCACTAAGTTGGTTAACTGCAAAACACAAGTCTGGTCATGTGTTCACCGAATACATTGAACCCACAAGCTATCTATAAATAATAGCCTCCACTACTTCACCTGAAGTAACATCCTCCTTCCTCCAGTTACCTGCTAGAGGAGTCTCCATGGGGTTTTTGGTCTCCATGTGGAACTTCTTCAGTATCTCATTGGCATACTTTCCATGAGAGACAAATAATTCTTCATCTCCTTACCATACTTCCATACCAAGAAAGTAATGCATGAGCCCTAGGTCGTTCATCTCTAATACTCTTGCAAGATTTTATTAGCTTCTTTTCACCTATTAGAATCAAATCATCAACATATAATACTCTAATCAAGAATTTAGCTTCAACCATAATATGGTAAAGGTTCGCATTAGATTCACTTTTCGTGAAGCCCAACTCGGTGAAATAGTTGCCAATCCTACTATACCAAGGATGGGATGCTTGTTTTAGTCCATACATTGCTCGCTTGAGTCTCCACATGTGCAAATCTTTGTTGAAGGTCTCAAACCCATCTGGATGTTCAATATAAACCTCTTCCTCAATCATACCTTTAAGGAATGTTGTCCTCACATCCATCTGATGTATCTTCCATGCCATCTACACTGACAATGCTAAAATAAATCTAATTGATGAGTATCTTGCTATTGGAGAAAAGGTCTAATTATAATCAATGCCCTCCACTTAAGAGAATCCTCTGGCCACAAATCTGGCCTTGTGTTTCTTCATACTCCCATCTGTTGCTTGCTTTACTTTGTAAATCCATATAGAACTCACGTCTGACTTGTCTTCTGGTCTTGGGACCACTTCCCAAACATTTTTTTTGATAATGGAGTCATACTCCTCAACCATGTCATAAACTCATACTCGTTGTTGAACTGCTTCCTTGAAAGAGGATAGCTCCGTCTCTACACTCTCGCTCATCAGAGCCATGTAGCCAGTGTACCGATCTAGTGACCTCCTCTGCCTGCGTTATGACATGGGAGATCCCACATTCTCTCTAACATCATGCATCAATCTATCAGCCTCTGTGGTTCACTTCCTTCCATCTATGGAAGTCTCTGCATGAGTGGGTGTTTCCACTCTCTGCTACTCTACATGTGGTTGCTACACATCATATTGATGTTCCTCCTTTGGAGCTAAAACCTTGTCATCTACATGTAAGTAAATCTCCATCTCAAGGGAACATCTCATGGCCTTCTCTTCATTGAACTTCACCTCTTTTCGAACCATTATCGTCCTGTTGGATGGTAGGTACACCTAATAGTTGTGAGGTGTACCAGTGTACCCCACAAATATGACCAACTGAGTTATTGGCTCTATCTTTTTCTATGAATGATTGGTAACATGACAATAGACTGATGAATCGAAGATATTGAAGTGTGCCACATCTAGTTTGTTACTTGAAAACTCTTCTTTTGGTGTAATCATCCCAAGAATTTGATGAGGGCTTATATTCTGCAAATAAATGCTTGTGTTGCATGTTTCTTCCCACAAGTGAAACGGTAAGCTCTAGCCATGTAACATTGCCCATGCCTCTCCTAAAACACTTTTGTTCTTCTTTTAAGTGACCCCATTCTACTATGAGTTATGAGGTTCTATTAACTCCCATCAAATGAATTTTTATGTACATAAGTCCTTGAATTAATTCGACACATATTCTCCACCATTATTGCTTCTGAGAGATTTAACTGTCCCGCTAGTGTCTTTCTTGAAAAGTGCTTTAAATTCACAAAATTTAGCGAATGCCCGATCTTTCTTATGCATAAATAAAATCCAAAACTTTTGGGAAAAATCATCAAAAAATATTACATAATACTTGTGCTTGGCCATGGATGTTGTCAAGAATGGTCCACACACATCTGAGTGAACTCTATTAAGGTTTGCTTGCGCTCGAATGCCTTTATCATGCAAGGAAGCTTTAGTGTACTTTCCAAATGTACACCCTTTGCTTGTGTCTCTCTACTCTAGTGTACTATTGGGAAGTCCTACAGAAATTTACTGCATGACCTTCAAGGCTCCGTGGTGCACGTGACGCAATCTTCTATGTCAAAACTCATTGATGTCTCGAATGTGCACATTCTCTGCTTTAGTGATCAAAGTAACCAAATCTTCTACATCCAATTTGTAGAGTTTCTTCTCCTGAACCTTGATCTATTTCACTTGTCCTAAGGCTATGTGATGAAGGAAAGCCTATCCCCTACTAAATATCATATTGTAGCCATGTTCCTCTAGCATGGAAATTGAAACCAATTTCTTCATTAAATATGGAACATACATGACATATATTAATGTGAGAGGAGAACCATACTCCCTCTGAAAGGTAATAGTACCGATTTTGGTCACGCTATACCTCCCATCATCTCCCATATCGATGTGCATTTGGAGGTTCTTCTCCTCCAAGTCATTGAAGAAATATTTGTTTCCAGTCATATGGAATGAGGTTCCACTATCCAGTTACCACACACTACCCATCAATGATGTCACCATGTAAGCGATGAGGGTGAAATCTAGTTCAAATTTTGAATAAATAGCCTCACTTGTTGCTCCTCTTGAGGGATTCTTACGACCATCTTGTGCAGAAACTTTGTGGCATCGTGTCCCATCTCGTGACAGTGAAAAAATTTAATCTTTGACATGTCCTTCTTCTTTCTTCCATGACTATAATATGATTTGGAGTGGATGACTTCCCCTTTTCTTTCTTTGCCTTTCCAGCTAGGGCACAATTCTATTCATCATCATGCTTTAATAAGGATCCATCTATGGTGTTCCGTCAGATCTCTTCTTGTACCAAGTTGCACCATAATAGCTCCCACTCTTGTAGCTTCTCCCTCCCATTAATTGAGTCCTACTAGTTGTACCATCTCTTGGTAAGTCCTAGAAATGTTAGGCTTACCAGTTATTCTTCAGAAATGGTAACACCGACACTTCCAAGATCATCCCAACATTGGATAAACTTGGTCAAGTACTTTTTTATTGAGTCGACCTTCTCAATCTTGATCTTTCTGAGCTTGTCCTTCAGTGCCAGCTTCCTGTGGTCATTGTTGTTTTGAAACAAGTTCATCCTTCCACATTTAAAATAGAGTTTCCTTACCATGGAGGTTGAATACAATATGATCTCGAACTCCTCCTACGATATTCCTTCTCGCCTTTGCCAAACACTTTCTCAAATTTCCCAGATCCTTAGCATCAGATGTTGGAGGCTTCGAGATATCATTATCTATCAATTCCTTTAGCCTGTTGTCTTCAACCACTACCTCCATCCTGTCCTTCCAAGAAATATAGTTCGAACTACCCTCAAGGGGATATTGGAGTCTCAATCCGTAGAATGAAATCTTGCTAGCTCTTGAAGTATGATAATGCAAATTCAATTTCTCCTGCAAAAGACAAACTCATATTCTCCTCTTTTAATACCATGTAGAAATTCCTTTTATATTCAAACTACGGATTGTGATATGATAAAATAATTTACTTGAAGCTACTCCACTCATCAGCGGAAATAATAAATGATTGATGAAATCACAAAGCATAAAAGAGAAAGAATTCAATCACACATAACAAAATAATTTTCTGCGGAAATCCACACTTAAAAACCCTTGTTATATGTATATTTCATTAATAATAAAATACAAGAAGATTAAAATTCTTTTCTCAAGCTAATACTTAGCCAAATCTACTTCTTGTCGAGATCCTATTTCCTTGTGCAGTTTCCTAGGGAATTAACCCATATTCAATTGGAAAATTCCTCATCCATAAGTGCACAATCCATCAGAGGCCTCCCTATGATTGCATGGACCACCTGTACAATTTAGATGATTATACAACTAATAGTACACTTCCTAAAATCCAATCTCAACTGGGTATTTCTCTGATCTGACATTCATGAGTTAATTGTGAGTGAATATTTAGTTTACTAGTTGAGCAGTGCTAGTTACACCCCACTACTAGATGTCCCACTAATTCCTCTGTCAAAACTAGTTTGATTAAATCTAACTCAGTTAAACTGAATTAAATAATTAAAACTAAAAATAACTCAATCTAGCCCCCTAAAATTTAGGAACCACTCTAAACGACTCTAGATAGAACCCCAAATCCAATTAACTGAGCCAACTAAGTCAAATTATCTTAGTTAACTATTACAACTTCCTATGCGAATTAGAATTACAACTTAATTCCTAATTTAATTCAAGGACAAAATTAAATTAGGATTCTCTTATTGCACTTATCAACACTTTCATATAATAAAAACTATTATTCTATTGTGATTCATGTATATTTTCTAGTGACTATGTTGGTGGTATTATGAATGAGTTTCCACGGTCTCTATACTAGTTAATTTATGGTTATATGCTGGTTATATGATGTGTACCATCCATGGTTCATCATGAATCATTAATTATTGATTAATTGATGAATGTATGGAATAATAAGTATCATTTATGCTATGTGGATAGGGCTTAGGGCCTTCTTGGTGAATCTAAGGTGAATCTCAGTCTTTTAGGATTATATATGCATTCATGACCTATAGCTTACATGTTTCCATGTGTTTGATAAAATGTCTAGTGTGTTTTAGGTAGTTTAGGTCAAGTTTTTTATTTGACTTTGAATTTTTAACTTTGTCCTCTTGCAGATAATCATTCTGGAAAATCTCAGACAGTTCAGGGTAGTGGTCTAGAGGGTGGCCCTAAATTGTGGCTCATATCTCCGAACCGTACCCTCTGAATTGGCAAGATGGGTTACAACAACTTAGAGGCAATGTTGTGAATGCGGCTAGAGGGTCATTACTGCTCCCTTGTAGGCTTATGCATGCAATTGGGAGTCTAGGTTAGTGAAAAAGAGTTGTATCTTAGGTTTTGATCACCTAGGGTGGTCCTTTGGCCTATGAGTGTCTTGTAACCTTCAGGGATGATGTGAGTTATGAGTCTGTGTTCATTTTTTCAGCCCCACTTCCATAATTGGAGCTTTTAGGTTGGTTCATGTCATAATAACTCTTTGTCTCATGTTTTCCCTGGTAGACCAGTGAAAATGGGTAAATGTGGGAGTGGGTTGTTAAACAATCAATTTGATTTGTAGTCCCACACATATGGATTGGTGCTATGATGCATTGGAAACAATGATAATGCTGAGAAGGTGGGTGAATTAGTATTAAGGCTAATTTTTACTTCTTTATACCAATTTTTCTTCTTATTTAACTTGGCATCCATCCATATAACCATCAGCAATATGTAATGTAGCAATAACATTAACTCAACACACAAGCATACAGACCATACACATCATACACATTAGACACAAGGTTTTTCACGTGGAAACCCTTCTGGGAAAAAACCACAAAGCTTGTTGTTGTTATTGATGTAAATAAAGAGCGCCTACTCTATTACATCAATCTATTTTGTGAGAACCCACTCATAGGAAGCACAATATCCATTTGATTGTTTGCTAGCACCAACTAGTAGGAAGCACCAAATCCCTATGTTTGTAGACACCTATCCAACTTATCAGAAGCACCATATGAGGCATTGACCTTATGGATTTGTTGCAAGCACCAACTTGCAGCTCCTTAGATTTATGGAAGCACCAACTTGTAGGAGGCACTGATCTCAAATACTTCACAAGCTCCACTAGAAATGGAAGCACCAACTTCCTAATTGCAGGCACAAACCCACACTCAAATAAGAACTAGTTTTTCTCTATAGTTTGGCTAAAACTCTGCCTGATAACAACTTTCGATCCTAGCTCACTCTGCTACACATTACATCTCTCTATAGCGATCTTCAACAACCCTATGATCTTCTTAACATCAACAGTGACTCAGATCTTGGCCTCCCTACTCTCCAGAAAACATAGTTTGCTCTTGACATTGCATCACACTACATAGGCACAGTTCTCAGCCTTTTGCTCACAGCAGCTCATAGGCACCTTCGACCTCAGGCAAAATTTTAAGAACCCCCCCTAAATTTATAAGTATAATAAATGGGCGAATCTCCATGGTATATAGGAAAAATGGAAGGCGATTTTATCAATAATATAATATTTACATATAATTTTTTGGCGAATCTCTCGCCAAGCATGGCGAATATTTTACTCAATTATAAAATCTTGTAAGATCTTGGTATTACCATGGGTTATCATAAACCTGGAGCTTAAAAATTACTATTAGTAATTTATAAAAATTAATAAAATTAATAGTTGATTTTTATTTTATTTTTTATTTTAACCAAGCTAAAATGTTTAACATACATTAAATTACAACATCCATTTTTACTCTTGATCCCTGAGAGGGATCAAATATTTTTTCACTCTATGCTAGTTTGCATATCACGATATTTGATACCTCTCGGGGGTTAGTAGATCCAGAGTAAAGATGGATCTATGCTGGTTTAATTCCCCCATTTAAATAGGCTACATTCCAGGTGAATACCATGGGTCAATACCATGTGCCATTTTGGTGAATACCATGGGCCAATACCATGTGCCATTTTGGTGAATACCATGGGTCAATACCATGTGCCATTTTTATTTTTATTAATAATAATATTAGGGTTAATAATGTTTTTTTGCATGGTATTAATAACAATATAGTCCATGGTATTTGTCCCATAGTATTTTTCCCATAGGTTTCACCTAAATATAAAGCATTTTTTGAGAGTAAATATAAAAAAATGTTTTATTTGTTTACCATACCTCTCGTTTATTTATATTTTTATTAATTTACCATACCTCTTTTACAAATATGGTATTTGGCCCATAGGATTCACTTAAATAAAATCTCTTTCTTGAGCCTTCATAAATAGAACGAGGGTTATGGACTAAATATAAAAAGAGGTTTTATTTATTTACCATACGTCTAGTTTATTTATATTTTTATTTTTTTACCATACCTTTTGAGTAAGTATAAAAAGATGTTTTATTTATTTACCATACCTCCACTTTACTTATATTTTTATTTGTTTACACCCTTGCATGTATATAAGGTGACTTATGGAGTAAATATAAAAAATGTTTTATTTATTTACCATACTTCTCATTTATTTATATTTTTATTAATTTACCATAACTCTTTTATAAATATGGTATTTGGCCCATAGGATTCACTTAAATAAAACCTATTCTTGAAAATGGGCAAATGGATTCACTTAAATAAAACCTATTCTTGAAAATGGGCGAATGGAAGGTTGTAACTCCTAATTTCAAGGGCTAAATTTACCTTTTTTACCCTCTCCCTTAAAATAAGGTGGGCTATTTGAGGTGATTTGTAAAAATGTAGTATGATACAAAATATTCGCCCACTAAAAATTTAAAACCCCTTAATTTCGCCAAAGGGCGAACATTCGCCCCTAAAATTTTCTCTGTTCGACCTTCCATAGAGCACACATGCAAATATCGCCTTTACACACAGAGCACTACTCTCTGCGTCTGTTTTCCTCTGCATATGCACTCTTGGCCTCTCTCTGCAGAACTGGCTCTCACTCAACCTTACAGAACAGTGCACTCACAGACATAGCTCTTTTCTCTAAGGATCACTGGAAACTATGATGCATTTCTCCCACTTGGTCATCAAAGCTCTTGGGTTTTTTCCCTCTGCAGTTCACCCCAATTGATGCTGCCAAACTATCCTTGTTTAACGCTCTACATTGTACTTAGGCATGGCCCTGCATTTTGTTGTTTGCATCGATCTTGATCTATACCACTATATTCATTGAGAATGGGCACCTGACTAACAATTTCCTCCATACTAAGATTTTAAATCTTAGTCCACTGTACACTCAAACCAAGCACATTCCTCTCTGTCTTCCACTCTTACATCACTGAGGCTCTCCATGCTGAGAATCTAATCTTAGTGCACTAGAAAACCTCACTGAGACTCTCCATGCCTCTTCATGGCTTACAAAGCTTGTCAGTACTCCATCATGGTACCTCTGTACCTAGGCATGGTATTTCTATGGACCATTGTCCTTATTTCCTTGTTCTCAAAGATCTTTGACATCTCACGTTCATCTTGTGACTACAGATATGTTCTGCATTCCCTCCTGTAGTTTCTTGCCCATACGCCATCAATACACCTTTGTACTAGCTCATTATAAGAGGATTTACACTCTAGAGAACCATCAAAGCTTTTCCTCTATCGGAACTTTATTCAAAAATAGAGATGTGAAACCAATGAATTCTGATCATTCTTTTCCCTTTTCGTTCTAGCCCCTTTTTCGAATTCCCCTTCATAGGACCAAGGGCGGTGACCGGGTGCCAAGTCCTGAATCGCTAAGTCTTTTAGCGATGACCAGGGAGCCTTTTTCCTTCATTAAGGATTTATGCCTATGATCTTGTGTTTATTCTGCAACCATGCGCTTAACACTATCAGATCCCCCTTACCAGCGATTTCCACTTTGTGACCAAGTGTCTGCAACCACAAATCTCTGATCGTCGATTGTGGTAGGCCCCTCTGTTTAGCCCTAGTTCTTGGTTCCTTAACACCTCATGACCATGTGCTAGCCATCATATCGAAGCCTTCTAATCAATGATTTTGCAACTATGACCATGTGCCATCCATCACAAACCTTTGATCGTCGATCACCAATGGCCCTCTGTGTTCGACCCTACCCCTTAGTTCTTTCTCTTTGTGACCACTTGCCAACCCTTATATCAGAGTGAATTAATCAACAATTCACCAAGGTGGCCAATGTGCCAACCATTGCAAACCTCTGATCATTGATCGCCAATGTAAGGAAATCACTAGCCATGTCGTGTCTTTTGAGTTGTGACACATGTCAACTGAATATGGTCCATTAGGCCACCACAAAACACCAAAAATTCTTGCCACGTGTCTCTTCATACCATCACGTCATGCTAATGTTAGCATCCACTTGGACTTATCAGAACCAATCAGATCCTTCCACGTGTCCTCATCAGAGCTCCTCGGGTGCTACCTTCTATCCTTATCAGAGCCAATTAGATTCCTCCATGTGTCCTTCTAGAGGAGAGAGAAAGAGTCCCGCCTATCATCGTTTTGCATCAAATTCCTTTGTATTCATCCTTTTGGACTTCCCGACAATTTAACAAAGGATGCCTCAATTCTCGACATTTTTCATGTTTGTTGCACCGATTCTAGCCACCAAGGGATCATCAATTGTGATATGTTGGGACCTCTGATTCACCAGGAGTTCCGATATGCAGGATCTCTGACCATCGATATCATAAGTCACTAATCGGCGAAATGCATATGCTGTTGCGCTGCACCACTGTTCCTCAAATCGATGATTTTGATTCGTTGGGACCTCCAATATGTGATTCACGAGACCTGTGCACTAACACTTGAATCCCACTATCATTGATATGTCAGTACCTCTGATTATTGGGACCTACGATGTGTGGGATTCTTCCTTGATTAAGGCTTTAAGACCTTGAAATTTAGTAGGTCATAACATTTGACCCATAAGTCCATTTATGGACTTCTGCATATTGTTGGAAAGCTTTTCTAGAGAAATTTCCAATGGAAGGGGTCCGATTATCCATTGAGCTCCCTGATACCTCAAAATATGGCTCCAACCTCACTTACAATGTTCTATTCTTGAACCCTCTAGACAACTAGGAATCACATCCACAATGTGTCCTTATCATGAGGCCTGCATCTCCCATGGACTTCCATCCTAGGCCATCACTGTAATCATCATTTTATGACTTTTCTAATAAGGCTTCTACTATGATGATTCTCTACATGAAGCCTTCATCTACCATGAGATTCTTCCTAGGCCATCACTACCACCATTTTCTACAACAAGAAGCCAAGGTTGTATGAATGAGATCAATGCCAACACTCATGCCTACTGTTAGGCACTTCCAACTACCTAGCACATCTTTCCAATAGGACTGTTGACATCAAATTATAACACACTTGCAGATTCCCTCACTAAGGCACTGACCATCCACAAAATACCAACTATCCAACAGTCTCCCCCTTTGGAATTGATGGCAACACACCCTCCTTTTCTCCAAGTGATGGGAAGACCTCAAGCTACATCCACACATCTGATGGCATGAATCACCAATGACCTTCTTTCCATCACAAGTTATCCACAACTTTTTTCCCCCTTTGACATCAATGGCAAGGGCCCACACACTACCTTACTCTCCTCATCCTCTCACTAATTGTGAGGACCAAAGTCTAGTTGTTGGAGTGTGCATTCTGCCTTGCAGACCTATCTACTAGGACTATGGTTGTTGCTACTCCATAAACTGAGTAAATGTCATCTGCTCCCCCTGAACCTATACTACCTATGATTTGTCTTTCTAGTTTTGGACACCTTATGTCTGTTTGCTTCTCTATCCACCAATGCATCTTTTATATCAAAAATATTGATACCCATTGAATTGCGCATGGTATTGTTGTTGTTGAAATTACCAAGTTATAATGATGCATTTTGGCTCACCCTTGTTGTTGTTTTGTTTCTTCCGAGACTGCTCTCATTCTTGAGATTCTCCACTTCTCCCCTTGAGATCATTATCATACTATGGGCAATTCTTCAAAACTCATACCAATTGCATCAAAAGAAATGATACAAGTGGAACATTGTACTGGGAAAACTCTGCTATTTCTTTTCTTAGAAAGAAATTTCCATTTTCACACATGGTTACTCAACATGAGCCCATTACAACCAATTGACATAGCTATACCAATTGAGGGTTAAGGGAAATGCAAAATCATACACCAATTGTGTTTCATGAACGAAAGATTGATATACATTATAAACTTACAACTCAAATGAAATAAGAGTGTTTCGTGAAAGACGCAAATCTTTCTCTTTGCTCAGAAATCTTCCTTTCTGAGGTTGCCCATTGTTTCCTGCTACTTCTTTGTCAAAGCATCCCCCCCTAAGTCAATGCTCCTTGATCTCCTGCAAAGCTTCCTTTCCTTTACGTGGGGACTGATCTTGTGGATCTGACATGAATGTGAGCTACAGACCATCTTCTTCCCACAACAAAAAAATTGTTCTATACTCCTCATGTTGGCTGCACTCCTCCTTCATCCATCATATGCACCATTCTTATTATACTTCTTTTCCTCTTGCATCTAACTTACTTGGCCTCCCTTGAGGCCGTTCTCTTCCTTCTCTAAAGTGAAATAGAGGATCTACTCCCCTTGAGAAGATCATCCCCCTGCTTTCTCCAGACCTTTAAAGGTCGAGACTTGATAGAATCATTCCCATCTTGCTTCTTCTTTTCCCCTATCTAGGCTTCCTCTCTTGTGCACATGCGCATAGGAAATATTTCTTTCATCTCCTCTTTCTTCACCCAAATCCACTTGGAGCCTCTCTTCCTTTCATAAGGGACTTCTAAAAGAGTAGGAGGATCATTCTTTGGAATTCTTCCTCCTCTATGCACCTTTCACTTTTGACACTGAGCACTGAAGACATTCTTGGATTCATTTCATTGCATTGCCTACAATAAATGCTTAGACTTCCCATGCCTACAACAAGGTTCCTTGCGCCCAAATTTTCGACAATTGTAGCCTTTAATTTGGCCTAAGAATGGGGCAGAGGAGTTGCTCCTTTTGAAAACTCTTTTTTCAAAACTCCTACCATGGCCAATATGCCTTATCCTAGCCTTTCTGTGCATTCTTGGGTTTCTTCTACCCAACACAATTTTTTTCCTTGCAAGCCATCTACAGTCTAAGGAATTATGTCCAAAATTTTTGCGAAAAAAACAAAAACCATGAAAAGGATTTTGATGAAAGAGGTTACCTTTTCTTTGAAGGTTCTGTCTCTGAGAAGGAGGGGTCCTTTCTTTGCTCTTCTTGTGCGTTCTATGATATTAATCATTGCTATCATGCGCTCTCCCTTGTAGCTACCTTGCCCTCTTCTATTGTACTTGTTGATGTTGTTTCTTTTGCTTTTGCTGCACTACAGGCTACTACATCCTAGCCTTTTGTTGCTACTTTTTTTCTGTTGTTGTTGCTGCACTCCTTGCTGCTTCTGCTATCCAACAATATTTCCTTTTTCATTGTTGGAACCCTCAAGACTTTGACATTGAGACAAATCTTTATTTGAATTCTATAAGTCATATATCAATGAGACCACTTCATCTTGTATTCTATCGTAGCAAGCCTCCTTTATACTCAGCTAATGGGTTAACCTCCCAGTCAAACTGCTAGCCTTCGCTTGTTGAGAAATTAGTTCAACTATTGTTTTTCTCAACTTCTCATTCTCAAGCTCATAAACTTCTATTTTCTCCTATTTCTTGAGATTTGCCTTTGATAGGTCTTTGATCTATTTTAGAGTAGAGCTCAACTTCTTGTTGGGATAGGGTCCTTGGGGGGTTAAGTTTTGGTCAAATTTTGTAAATATGTAAAGTCTCCACAAAATGTGGAAGCGGAGAGTGAAGATAGTATGAGTCAAAGGGGCTTTAGTCCCTTAGGTGGGTAAGTGATAGGGATGTTTTGAGACCCGCCCATGGTCCATGGACCATGGTATTGTAAGAAAAATGCTATATATATATGAGTCATAGTATGAGTCATAGCAAGTCTAAGAGGTATCTATTGGATAATATTTTTTTGTAAGGTCAAGTATGCTAAGGCAGGAAAGGTTTGTTTCCTGTACTTAGGCGAAAGGGGAAGGCTCCTGCAGCTGAGTGCATAGAGACCTTGGTAAGTCCACAAGCTAAGTGCATGGGCCCCTGTAGCTGAGTGCACAGGGAAAAGAAGTATGTATTGAATTGATTATAATTAATAAAGATAATTTTTAGCCAACTCTGATGCATCTGTATATTGTTTCTTACTTCTGCAAGTTTTTGTATTTTCGCTCAGTGTTATAATTTATATGAATTAATGATTATATGGTGCATGTAAATAGTATATCAGTAATAATTGTGCATGTTATGAATTATTAAGAGCCTTCACAAAGATGTAGAAGTTGTTTAAGTGCATTTACATGAATTTTCTGCTCAGAAGGGATAAGGGTTCACGAAGATAGATCTAAGCCCTAGGAACCTCAGGAACCTATCACATTGACCTTTGGACAAGACTTCATCTTGTGCCACGTTGGATGTTGCCGAATAAGACAACAATTAGGGTTTTTTTGGTTGGCATAGATAATGTTGAACCTGGGTTAGACCCCATCAAGCAAACAAATGGTTTCATTTTTGGGACCAGGATTTTGCTAAAGGGATGTGTGATAAATGGTTCCCCATGAAGAAATAAATTTAGAAGTGGATTGATCGAAAACTGTACGCTCTTGCAGCACAGGAAAATAGAAATCCACTCTTTTCCAAGAAAAAGGGGTTGAATAGATACTTGTACACAGAGGAGATAGAAATATTCTTCTATTATATTCCTAGTGAATTGCATGAGTGGTCATCTAAGTTAGCAGATAGTGAGGGTCTCTGGAAGCTTGACGAACCCATTTTGTGGACCCCAGAATTGGTGAAGTGTTTGGAGGCCTCAGAAAATAATATCGTGTGGGTTGTTGATCACTAGATTGATCGTATTCTGGGAGGATTCATCATTGAGGTCGCGATCGATTCGTCTTCCAGCTATAGTGAAGCAAAGCAGAAGTTCTTCAAGGGACAAAGAGGTAAGTACTTAAACTCTTTGAAAACTTGGATCAAGATGCTATTGTGTGAAAAATGGGTTATGCCATTACATTGATGTTTGGGACTACATGAAGTGGAAATCCCTTAAGAAGAAATGAATAATGAGGCTCTAAATATAGTCTGCTATAAGGATCTTTTGATAGAAACAATGAAGTAACTGTTCTGAGAACACCATGAAGCTTGCTGCATATATTAAGCCAGGGTATCCCAGGGATACTCCATCCATCCACTCCACCAACACCTCCACCTCCGTTGCATACACCAACACCACCACCTCCACCTCCATCGTTGCATCAACCATCCAACATGGTGAACACAATGAAGATGTTGATCTTTATAGGGGTGGGAAGTGAGGACCTCAAACAATTTTGGCTTGCCGCAGATATTGTGTGGAAGGCATAAGAGATTACCGACGATAATAGGAAGAAAGCATGGCTGGTCACAACACTGCAGGATAGGGCATTGACGTCATATATCAAGCTATGTATGGATCAACCAGGTGCGATGATGGTAGAGACTCAGAAGGCACTAAACAATGAGTTTAAAAAGCCTAAGTCTTAGGTGCATTCTGTAATAGAGCTTAAGGAAATACAAAAAAGGGTAATCGAGTTTGCATGGGACTTCGCTCAAAGGGTAAAATTCCTAATCCGATAGGCTAATATCAAGATCACGGATGATCGACATAGAGACTGGTATATTGCTTCACTATTGCCTCATCCGAGATTTCATTATCACAACAAAATATAGGAATGCAAGCATAGGCTATGGAGATTGCGATAAGGTTGGAAGCCTCACTAGTGTAGGAAACAAACATTCGAGTACAACAAATTCAGTCCCAGCTGGCAAGCCTGCACATGGAGTTGCAGAGCTTGAAGACAGGAAAGGAAGCTTAGCATGAGGTGCATGTAGAAGTTTGGTGCACAAAATGTAAAGATAAGGGACATGATAAGGATCATTTTCCTGTTTATTAGAATTACCTAATTGGAGGAGGTATTATTCCTTTGAAGACTCATAACATTGCGGAACCAAGCGCAGGAGTACCCTTATGGTGCGCGATCTTCCAGATAGCTAGGAAGCATGTGATTGTCCATTGTCACCTCTTGCAAAATTTTGTACAGACTCAGCAATAGTTGTTTTCAAACTTCTGTAAATTGGTCGGGCATGATGAACGAAATTGTTGAAGGTACGAAGTAATGATGGATTGGACCCCTACATATCAACTGCAAGCAGACACTTGACCTCAAGATCATGGTGTTACAGGGAAAAGTGTCTATTTAGAACTGCTCTATCCCACTAAGGTGTGACAGTTGCCTTAGAAACAAACAGAGAAAAACTACTTTTGTATTTCCTTTACGAACTATAGATAGAGAGGAATAGAAAGACCAACCTCTGTCTTGCGCTAATCCTTCGATTCGATCCCTCTCTTCTTTGATAGTCCCCAGCTACTTGCTCCCTTGCACGCCCAGCTTCACTAAGTACCTGTAAGATCACAGAAGCATAGCACTATACAAAGACATGGATCTATATTCATAAACAATTTAGGATCAGATTTAAATTGACCATACAAATGTAACAAGAATCAATGATACAAAAGCATGGAGGAAAACTCAAATAGCTTTTATTGATAAACAAGAAAAGATCCAGGAGGCGTTACAACCAGTGGTTCTGACCCAGCATCAACCTCCCAGCAAAGAAGCCCCTCTTCACCTCAAACAAAGCTTAGATCACCCAACAATCTGATGTTTGTCTCTAGAAACCAATAGCAATTCCTTACAATATGCCAAATTCCATCCTCTGGATCTCTGGGATGAGGGATCCATATATAGATATCTATAAGGAGGATGAGTCAGCTTGTGATTTGATTAGTGTCTTCTCTCTGACAGTTCTTTCTTCCACTTGGAGACTGATGTCCTCTTACTCATCCTTGGTCGAATTCAGTGAGGCAAGTGTCACAGGAGAAAATTCTGGAAGCTTCCATTGCCTCTCCACCTCGCGGAATGACACTGTCATTTGTCATTTCTCGCCCATCACACCCCATAGAAGGGACTTTTGAAATGCAACGCACCTAGCCAGTGGAGCAGCTGCAGTGATCCTGTTTTGACCAATTTTGAGTAGGTTTTCATGGAGAACTTCTGGGAGAAGCTGTAATCTGTTGACCTTGTTCCTTTAGGGGTTAGAACAACACTTTTAGGGACTTAGGAGCCCTTGGTTTATGGACATTTCATGCTTGGGGTTGTAGGGCACAAAAATGTCTATAACAGTTGCCCCCTAAAGTATGAGGCCGTTAACCTTTTGGTGTCGGGTGAAATTCTTTATTATGAGGATCCGAAGTTCTTTCAATGCTGGGAGGAGACCTGTAATAAGATACAATACAATACATTATCTTCATAATATTTTCATGATCTAGCTGAGGCGGGCATTCCCATGCTCAGCTTTATAAATTCATTTTCATGTACATAGGACAGACAACCGTCTGAGTGTAGACTGATGATTCTGATAGAGCCATCATCCTTTTAATAGGATGATTATCTGTGTTGTAATGATGTACATTTAATGTCTTTATCTCCTTGAATATATATCGCAGCCCGGATGGATGAAACTAGATCTGGGGTCTTCAATCTCATCCGATCTTCACTCAAAGTACAAGTCGATCCATGTGAGAAATGTTCTGAAGTCGAACATGGAAAGACATCGCTTGATTACCAGTCAATGATGTAAACTGTTAACAAGCGCGAGAGGAATCACCGATAATGATAATGACCCTCAAGGTACTGCAGTACAATTCACGTGGTGTGAATAAAGGACTTGGCGTCGAACACCACGCAAAATGTTTCAGTCGAAGGCCATTGATGTAAACCTGTCGCCGGAAGTGAGAAACTTGCCATTGAGGCATGCAAGCTTCAAAGTACTGAATGGGGTGTTCCTAGATCAACTTCTTGGATAATGAGCTGATGTCAACAAGAAGTGATCCGTCATAGGAGGGCCTTAATGAATCCCACATCAATGACATGGAATGGAGCAAATGATTTTAATGGAGGTGAAAATGACCTGGTGATATAAGGTTTAGGGTGGCGGTCATGAAAGAATGGAGTATAATGTATGGTAGTGGGTGAGACACAGGTGAATTCTCTGAATGACTTCTCTTGAACATATCGGCGACACTAATGTGATGGATTGGTAGCATTAACCCCAAATGTGGATGGTGATGATGATGATGATGATGATGGTTAACGTCCACTGAGACCAAATTGGTCTATCGGACCTACAATTTTCTTAATTTTTACTTGTCTGGCTCCTCGTCTTTCTTGGCGAGATTGGTGTTGTAGCTTTCTTTCTTTTCTCTACGGTCTTCCAACTTCCTTTGTCTTGCATCTCCTTCATCTCTTCTGGTTCTTGGGACATTGGTGTCTTAGCTTCGCGATCTATAGTCGGAGAAGAAGTTTGGTTTAGGAGATCTGCTTTGCTGTTAAATGAAGATTTATTTTCTGCGGTATTCAAATCCTCATAACTGTTGATTTGTGGGGGCGGGCTTTCTCCTTGCTTGCTTTGAGAGTTGTTTCCTTCTTCCTTGATTTCTTGTGACTCAGAGTTTTCTCTAGAATATTCTTCTTTGATGACAGTGTAGTGTTCTTTTTGTGCTCCTTCCCACCATGTAGATCTGTGGTGGTTCTTTCTAGCAAAATTTTTCTCAGAGGCTTTTGGGCAATTTTTGGCTAGATGCCCCGTCTCAAAGCATGATCGACATCTGAAGAGGACACTTTCATAATCAAGCTTCTGGTTCCACACATAGTCTTTACTTGTTAGGTTTATTTCAGCTGGGAATCCGGCGCTGAAATCCATTTCCACACAGATGCGTGCATAGGTGGTTCTGGCATATTCCTCTGTTTCTGGGCACCTGCAGTAGAATTTCCCAATTGCATTTCCGATGGCTTTTAGCGAGGAGAGATTCCAGAGATGCAAGGGTAGGCTTGGCAATCTCACCCAAACTGGTGCTGAGGTTATCACTGTTGTAGAGGGATCGAATGATGGGTTCCATGGCTTCATGAATAGGCCTGATTTTTCCCAAAACCAAGGGCCAGAATCTAGAATACATTGTCTGCTTTCAGGATTTTCAAAATCTACTATAAAGAAACCTCTAGCACAGGGGTAGATATTAATTTCATCAGAAATGATAGGCTTCCATACCTCCGAGATCCAATTGTGGAGTGCTATCAGCCGCGGCCAAAAACCATTGAATTGGCAAATTAGGGCACTTTCGGAGAACTTCAAAGCTTCATCGAGCGAGTCCTGGACCACTTGGATAGTGGGAGCTGGGGCTTCACTCACGATATGGGTAGGAGATTGCCCTCCAGAGGCGGATGAGCCACCAGTTATTTTTGCGAAGCTCAGAGCCATATTTTACGCAGATCTGCACCAGATCGAAAGCCAAACCGCAGATCTGAAGAGATACGAACGTCCCACTCAACCGCAGATACTGAAGAGATACGAACCGCAGCTCAAACCGCAGATCTGAAGAGATACGCAGCTCAAGCCGCAGATCTGAAGAGATACGAACAAACCGCAGATCTGAAAACCACACCGCAGATCTCTTAGCCAAACCGCAGATCTGAAAGCTAAACCGCAGATCTCTTAGCCAAACCGCAGATCTGAAGGCGTAGCTGTCCACTATCTAAAGAGATACGCAGCTCAAGCCAAGCGTAGCCGTCCACTATCCGGAGTATCAGAAGCACCAGCGATACAACCAAGGATATTTAAAATCTAAGAGGAACCGCAGATCTGAAGAGGAACCGCAGCGATTGAAGAGGAACCGCAGCGATAATCCGCAGATCACTTGGCACGGCGAAGTTAACCGCAGCGATAATCCGAAGCGAAGGAACCACAGCGATAATCCGCAGCGATCTAAGAGGAACCCATGTATCCCGGCGAAGGAACAGCAGCGATAAAAGACATATGGCGTGACCATGGTGATGTGACCGGTGAATGAAACAACCCAACCCGACTCAGACACGGAGCGGAAGTGTCATGTTCAAGAGCGACTTGCTACCAACAAAGTTTCTTTGAGTTTTCTTCCCAATTTTTCCCCAGTCATTGCTGACCAGTACCTCTTTATTTTTGTCAAGCTTGAGGAGGATAACATATGCTTGTTCTATAATTTTCCCTTTGGGAAAACCCATCGTTATGTTTTAACGAGCCTAGTGATAGTGAAACTCGTTCTCGTCTAAAGACAAGTTTGTCGCTATTAATCTTTTTAACGAGTTTAATGACAAAGATAACTCGGTCCTTTTTAATTTTAGAGAGTCTGAAAAGGAACATAAAGGTAACTCCAAAATTCCTTTTTCGTCATCTAATCCCTTAAGTCCGAAAAAGTATAAAACAATACAGAAGGGATGGATTTTCGATACTTTTAACGAGCTAAACAAAACAAGCGCTCGATCTTTTTGTGTAATAATCCCTCAGGTCCAAAAAGATTAAAATCTAGAGGAGGGATAGCACTTCTTGTCCCTTTAACGAGCTGGAGAGGCCAATGGCTCGGCAATCTTTTCATATTTTACGAGTCAGTTGAAAAGAGCTTAAAGGAGACTCGTCTTTTGAGGAACGAGTGATAAAACGGGTAGCAGCTGATTCCAGGTAAGGTTTGGAATTTTCCAATCATGGCAGTGTCACAAGGATGGCTAGTGAAATCACTCTTTGCAGTTGTTCCTCAAAATGGGTAAACAATCAAATGGAAGTGAATGATCGGCCAATGAAAAAGTGGAGGTGATGGTGCAAACACGACCAAGGCTTTAACGATTGAAGTACTACATTCACGATGGTTATTTACCAGGGAATAGTTCATTTTTTAACGAGCTTAAACGCGGGTGGAAACATTTGCTCATGTCTTATGTTTATTTTTTAACGAGCTTGAACTATGTGCTAAAACTGCTCGATTAATCCAGTCGTGTGATAAGAATGTCTCATATAAAACGACAACTTTTAGAGTTTTGCCCCACATCCTTTCTTTATGCAAGTTAGGAAACGACCAATCCAAAAAACAGATAAATGATCGCTCTTTGCTTGCACTCCAAAAGGTTTGCATGCCCCCAGGTATAAAACAGAGTTTCAAGGTTACCCCTTCTTTAGTCTGTTAAAACATTTGTTTTACCGAGAGAGGCCTACCTCTTACAGGTTACCAAAGATAGTTCTATTTACGGCGTAAACAAAACACTTCTCTGGCGATGTCTACCGAAATAAGAAAAGGTGAGCGGCGATGCCCGCCAACTCACATAACTTTGACAAGAGAATCTTGTTCTAGAATAACCCCCTCTTCCAATCACGGACGGGGGGTACAGACTAGTCATATTCTCTACCCTATACCCGAAGTTTTCCTGCCGAAGCAGACCAGGGTGCATGCCCCCTGGGTTTCAGTCATGTCCTCTCGAATCACTCGCGCTCATCGGGTGGACGGACTGGGGATTGAGACATTTCTTGCATGAAAAGACCATTTAGGGATGGTATATGACTATTTGCTATGCGTGATCCGGGAAATGAAAGCTGGTCCACGAGCTTGACCACTCTTCCTTCGTGCGGAAAACACATTACTCTAAAGAGTGAGGAGACAATTGCTCCCATGCAATAAATATAGTCTCGTCCAAGGAGTAGATTGTAATCCAGGGGTCCTTGAACTACCATTACGTTCATGTGAACGGTTTTCCCTCTCAATGTTATGGGCACATTAGGAAGGATCCCTAATGGTTGACTGGTTCCTTTATCAAAACCTATTAGATTTCTCATCTCAGTGAAAAGCGATGGCGAACCAAGCGCTTTCCAAGCAGTTAAGGAATGGATACTCACAGAAGCCCCCTCATCTATGATGGTACCAGCCATAACCATTCTATATATTTGAACAATAATCCGGAATGGTATACTGGCCGGTAAATGGGGTCTGCCTAGTTGATTCCAGTCGAAGGAGACAACTAGGTTGCTTGGAGGTGGGACCGAATAGACGGCTAGGTACAACTCTGACGAACTTCCTTCCTGCAGTAAAGGAACAGGTAGATTGCCCCCATGTTCGTTGGAGTCTGTGCTTATGAAAAGAATTTGGACGGTGTCATCCTTGTTCTCTTCAGTGATTGTATCATCTGAAGATGGAACCTCTGAAGGCAAGACCGGGTCAACTGCCGCCTCGACCTTTTGACTTTTGTCTGGCATGGATTTAGATGGTTTATCCTCTATGATAGGTGCTTCAACCAACCACCTGGACGGGCCAGCCAGATTTTCAACTAGTGACGGACTCGGCAAATGTTTTTTATATCCAGGAGGAAGTCGCAACGGTGAAACCGGACGATCATCCAAAACTCTTTTAGCTTCATCTAAGAAGGGACAACGGTGGACGACATGATCGCCTTTGCACAGTTTACAAGGAAATCTATATTTTCCTTTTTGTCCTGGGGCTTCACTTTCACTAGTTGACGGTGTGTTTTCAACATGATCATCAGAGGTTGACGACACCGGGTTGTGCAAACGAGGAGACCAGTCCCTTAAGATCCGAGGGATGCAAGGACAATCTCTGTGAAAGTGGTCTCCTTTGCAAATGACACATGGTGATTTAGGCCTGGTCGGTGCAGTGTGTGGATTTTCGTTAGACGACTCTTGTTTGCCCCCATTCACTTTTGGCTCCTTCTTCTTCTTCTCTTTCTCCTTCTTTTCCTTCTTCTCCTTAGGTACTTGAATTTTGGCTTTACCAGCCCCATCAAGCAAAGAGGAAGGAGGAGAGGAAGAATTAGAGGAAGTAGAAGGTTGGTGGGTAACTCTGGACTCGTCTAATTGCTGATTCGATTGTTCAGGAATTGTGGTGTTCTGAACGACAGAGGTCGAGAAGAGCCATACAGGCAAACCAATTGTGAGTCCTGGAAGCGACAATGTGGCCATATGGGGTGCACCAACATCTCCCCAAGAGGAGAACGGACTAGGATTTCCTCCAAGGGGAATTCCTTGGTTGGTGGATTCCATTTTCTCAACCCAAGATCAATGTAGGAAAGGGGTAATGAGTATAACGTTTAAAATAAATTTTAGACGCTTTGACACAACTTGTTTTTTCAGTTTTTAAGAGTCGAGAAAAAACAAAAGATGACTCTAGTCGCCTTTGATTTTTAATGAGCCTGAAGTGACAAGTGCTCAGATGGAACTTTTCCATTAAGGAGTCTGAAAAGGAACGAAAGGGACTACTCTGGAAGTCTAGGTAGAGGGAGTACCAAACCAATCACAAAACTGCAGAATACTTTTTACGGTATGGCAGTCAATCTTCCCGAATGCTGTGTTCAGTGCATTGCGATCGATAGGGCGGCAAACACGGCTTCCTATGGATAAAGGATTTAAGCCTATAGGGGTCTCCCAAAATATACTCGACGGTACGTGAGAGCACAAATCCGTACTGGCACTTATCATCTCAAAGTGGAGGAATCACCCAACCATCAGTGAGAAAAACAGTTACCATGCTTTACGACGCCGGAATACGTCTCTAGCCTAGACCTCTAAATGTTGTGCGTTAAGTTCCAAAGCGTTGTTAGGTTCATTGAATTTATTTTAAGTTGATCTTGTTTATGAAGTTTGCCTTTCGGGTTCACCACGAGATGTAGATGTAATTCCTAAAATGCAAGCTAAAGATGATAAACAAACTTTTTATCTCTTTTGTGCAATGAAAATCCTAGCTACTAGGGAAAAGAAAGACAGAATCTTTTCACAAAGAGCAAAGAGCACACTGTAAATGCACTTTCCTAAATCAAGCCAAACAGACTGTCTATATGCAAATGCACATGCATGTATTTGTTTTCTACTTTCTTAGTATATAGATGCTAAAAAGAAAGTTGATGCACAAATCTGAAATTTTTTTCAAGCGACAAGTATAAACAAGTTTCTTTTCGAAATCAAAATATGGAGACGATTACGACACCTTACGATTTTGAAATGGATGCTTGTTTTTGACACTAGAAAATTACAAATTCAGACTAAAAGCAATAGTAACAGGATAATCGACCATCAATAGCAATCAAACTTTCTCCTACGATCGAAATCGACACTTTCGACAGATTCAAATCAAAGAGTGATAGTACGATTATGTTACTTTTGCAAAGGAGAACTGTAAACGACTCAACAAACACACAAAAACATCTATAGTTCTTTTGTACAAAAGAGGTGTAACAACAGCAAGGAAAAGGAGTTTCGAACAGACATATACTGATCATAGGCAGCAAAATTCAGGAATAGAACTGGAAAGGATGATCCACAGAAGCCACAACTGCACAGAGCTAGTCTGATCAGCACACCCATAACACAGAGAATCTGAAATGCAGCGCAGGTTGTCCACTCGGGAAGTGTGCTGAAATTCAGAATCTCTGAACAGTACCTGCGCTGGGCCAGAAACGAGACTCTGTTCAGTCTTCGGGTCACAGTTTGCAGTTCAGTTCTTGGTTTTTGGCCGAGTAAAAAGCAATCAGTAATGCAACAATTAGGGGTAGATCTAAGGAGGATCTGAGAGCTATCACAAGCTCAATCAGATAGTTTGTGAATCAGTTGTTGAAATCATAAACAGATCCAGTAGATGGATTGAAGTAGCAGTTGTCTACTTTGCATTTGTTATGGCAAATGCAGTTCGAATGCTACTTGTAAGTTTATGAAATAGGCAAAAAAGAATGATAAACAAACAAACTAATTATCTCCCCAGCAGAGTCACCATTTTGTTACAGGGAAAAGTGTCTATTTATAACTGCTCTATCCCACTAAGGTGTGACAGTTGCCTTAGAAACAAACAGAGAAAAACTACTTTTGTATTTCCTTTACGAACTATAGATAGAGAGGAATAGAAAGACCAACCTCTGTCTTGCGCTAATCCTTCGATTCGATCCCTCTCTTCTTTGATAGTCCCCAACTACCTGCTCCCTTGCACGCCCAGCTTCACTAAGTACCTGTAAGATCACAGAAGCATAGCACTATACAAAGACATGGATCTATATTCATAAACAATTTAGGATCAGATTTAAATTGACCATACAAATGTAACAAGCATCAATGATACAAAAGCATGGAGGAAAACTCAAATAGCTTTTATTGATAAACAAGAAAAGATCCAGGAGGAGTTACAACCAGTGGTTCCGACCCAGCATCAACCTCCCAGCAAAGAAGCCCCTCTTCACCTCAAACAAAGCTTAGATCACCCAACAATCTGATGTTTATCTCTAGAAACCAACAAAAATTCCTTACAATATGCCAAATTCCAGCCTCTGGATCTCTGGGATGAGGGATCCATATATAGATATATTTAAGGAGGCTAAGTCAGCTTGTGATTTGATTAGTGTCTTCTCTTTGACAGTTCTTGCTTCCACTTGGAGACTGAGCGCCTCTTACTCATCCTTGGTCGAATTCAGTGAGGCAAGTGTCACAGGAGAAGATTCTGGAAGCTTCCATTGCCTCTCCACCTCACGGAATGACACTGCCATTTGTCATTTCTCGCCCATCGCACCCCACAGAAGGGACTTTTGAAATGCAATGCACCCCCACAGTGCATTTGCGTGAGATGCAACGCACCTAGCCAGTGGAGCAGCTGCAATGATCTTGTTTTGACCACTTTTGAGTAGTTTTTCATGGAGAACTTCTGGGAGAAGCTGTAATCTGTTGACCTTGTTCCTTTAGGGGTTAGAACAACACTTTTAGGGACTTAGGAGCCCTTGGTTTATGGGCATTTCATGCTTGGGGTTGTAGGGCACAAAAATGTCTATAACACATGGCGCAGGTGCAGTGCGTGGAGGATTCTGGGGCCAAGGAAGAGGAAGAGAAGGAGAGGCTGGAAGAGGTCATGGACAAATTATTTTCTACAAATGTGGAGATGCAGAACATTTTGCATGCGAATGTCAAAACCCAATGCAGCCATCCTGCTAGTATTGTAGACAGTTTGACCATGTGATAAAGGATTTCCCAGTGTTGATAGCCAAAATGCAGGAGAAAAGGATCAACCAACTACTTAGAAAGGATAGATGACAAAGGAGGAGCCTCACGAAGAAGACCATAGCATCAATATCGTGACGTGAAGTGGTATTGCCATGAGAGAAGATAAATGAAGGCAACCAGAAACCGAAGGCTGGGTGTGCAAGGCTGCCAAAAAGGATGTCTGATTTTATCTCAACAAGGCTAAAGAAACTTTTATGGAAGCCAAGAAGAACTTTGATGAGGCTTCTACGTCAGCAAGTCAAGAGAAAACGATTGAAAACAATGAAGTGTAGGATGTGGATACCTCACTATTGGATACTTTTCTAAAAATCTGTATGAAGTTCTTGCAGGATAGGAAGGCAGTGGAAGGGCTCCAGGAGATAATTGAAAATTGTACAGGTGAAATCAATAATCCTAGTGGACAACGAACTGTGAGGAAATTGGGTAAACATAAGAACCAGACATGGTGTGAAATGAGGTTGAACGCACAGATTGGAGAGTATGAAATTGATTAAGTCATCCTGGATCTAGGATTTGATGTGAATGTGCTACCAAAGTAGATGTGGGAAAGGACGTGGAGACCTGCACTACAATGGTATCCTATACAGCTACACATGGTCAATTAACAGAAGATCATTCCTATGGGGTGCTTGTATGGGGTAATAATAGATATTGAGGGAGAAAGTGCTTTGGCGGACTTTGAAGTAATTGAAATAGTGGATAACAACAATCCTTACCCTGCGCTATTAGGAATTGATTAGGCCTTTGACATGGATGCAGTAATTAATATGAAAAAGTGAGGAATGACATTTGAAAGGAAGGCACTTCAGGTTATTTTCTCGTTGGATCCCACTAAAGGAGTGCTCTATACTGAACCAATCCGTGACTACGAAGAAGAAGATTATTTGGATCAAATATACAAGATCATTTTTCTTGATAAATATTGGATTAATCCCACTACAGATGGGCGAATTACATGGGATAGAGATAGCTCTTGTACCTCAGATTTAGATGAAGAACTTGAGCACTGGCAGAATAGGTTGCATGAAGTCTCAATGCTATGCTACAATATGATGACAAAATTGCTTCGTTGCGTATATATAGAGGTACAAAATCTACCTTACTATGATGGCCTGAATGATGCTAACTTGTTTTTGGATCAGTTTGAAAAGGAGGTGCCATAGGAATATTGATTCCAAGCGCCAGACCTGGCATTGCGCACTATGCGTACACGATGGTGGGGGACACATAAGAATAGATTCTCTGAGTGGAATGAGTACAAGAAAATGATGAAGCTAAGGTTTGGGGATGCAAATACCCTCTTTACGGAGAAATACTCAGGCAAGGATGATCTCCGCAAGAATTCGGCATGATGGACTAGAGCCTGGGGGGAGGAGCCTCAACCAGAATGGGTATATATCTTTTGTCACACCCTAGATAATATTATGATGAACTGGTACTTGGAAATGGAGCTACGCCAATGGACGATCGAGTGGGATATCCTGAGGGACAGTTTCTTGTTAACTTTCAGCTTTAAGGATGGATTTGCATGTATTGATGAACCGCTCTAGGAAATTAAGGCTGTAATCTTCAAGATGATTGAGGAGCTGGTAGAATGGGTTCAAATGGATTGGAAGACACAATTGCACCATGAGCTAAAATACTACAACATGACTGCAGAAGAAGAAGAATTGGATCCACAAAATATCAACATTCTAGAGTCCGAGGGACAACACGAGGTTGAAGGACCCAAAGTAGCAAACCCTGATACAACAAAACCTTTGAGGACCAGGAAACTGAACATTTTATCTGACGTGCAACCTGAGTTTGCAAACATAGGTGATTATTGGGATGAAGATACAGTTGATAAGGTTGCAAAACTATTGCGAAAATACCAGGACTTGTTTCCTATAAAATTCTCGGACTTGAAGGGAATAGTAGGGGATATGGGTGTAATGAAGGTCACCCTAAAGCCTGATGTAAAGCCCATGAAACAAAGACCCTACCATATAAATCCCATGTATAAGTAGAGGGTGTGCAAAGAGCTGGACAACATGCTAGAGGCTGGAATCATTAAGTTGGTGGAAGAGTCTGATTGGGTGAGCCCTATGGTTGTTCAGGAGAAGAAGCAACAAGATGAAATTAGGATATGCGTATATCTGAGGAAGCTCAATGATGTGTGTGTTCATGACCATTTCCAACACCATTTATGGATGAAGTTTTGGAGAATGTTGGAGGGTAGGAGGCCTATTCATTCACTAATGGGTTCTCGAGGTACCATCAGATTAAGATCGCGCCAGAGGATCGCAGCAAGACTACCTTCACAACAGAATGGGGATGCTTCCAGCGCACAGTGATACCATTCAGACTAAAGAATGCACCCACGATCTTCTCAAGGATCGTAATTACAGCTTTTAAGGAGTTCATCGATAAATTCTTAGAATTTTATTTTGATGACTAGACTATGTTCATGTTAGTAAATAACCACGTTGCAAGTATGTGCCTTATGTAGGATACTTGTCGTAGATACTAGATTGCCCTGAATTTGAAGAAATGAATCTTTTATGTGCCCTATGTGATATTTCTAGGCCATGTGGTATGTAAGAAGGGATTAATGGTAGACCCTATGAAGATAGTTGTTATTATCAATTTAGATGCTCCAAAGAATGTAAAATAACTACGCGCAACGCTGAGCGACACTGGATACTGCAGGAAGTTTATCAAAGCTTATGCATAGATAAATGCACCAATGGAGAAATTACTGAAGAAGAAATTACTGAAGAAGGATGTGACTTCTGTTGGGATGAGAGTGTGAGAATAGTTTGGATGTTTTAAAGGAAAAGATGGTGACTGCGCCCATTTTGGTGTTCCCAAATTGGAAGAAAGAATTTCATGTTCATGTGGATTCCTCCTATATTGCATTATGTGTGGTATTGACCCAGCCAGGAAAAGGAGAGATCGATCATCCTATAACATTCGTGACCAGGAAATCATCAAAGGCCTAGAAGAACTGCTCAACTATAGAACGCAAAGGGTTGGAAATAGTGTACACACTACAAATATTTTGACATTACCTGTTGGGTGTGCACTTCGAAATGTACACAGATCATTCCCCTCTCAAGTACCTTGTCAAAAAGCCTATGTGGGGGCGAACATCTATAGATGGCTATTTCTTTTTCAAGAGTATGACTTTGAGGTGATTGTGAAGCCCAAGCACTTGAATGCGGGCCCAGATCACTTATCCTGAATTTTGACAGGCGAAGAACCCACCAGTTTTGAAGAATGATTTCCAAATGCGCATATCTTTGTTGTACGTGTTGCAGATGAACAATTTGATGACATAATCCAGTTTCTAACCACTTGCTCAGACCCAAAGGGATATTCTACATAGCAGAAAAAGGAATTGGTGGTCTGCGCGGATCATTTTTCTATTGTTGTTGGACACTTGTATAAGATGGGCTTCGATGAAATTCTACACCGATATGTTCCAGAGATTGAAAGATTGAGCATCCTAGCCGAAACACATGGAGGAGTGGTGGGAGGACATAATGCTTGTAGAGAAACCACGCAGAAGATCCCGCGCAGAGGATTGTGGTGGCCAACGGTGCATAACAATTCTAAGGAATATTGCATGGCATGCGATGCTTGTCAAATGATATGAAAGGCATCACGGAGGTATGAACTAACCTTAACCCCACATATTTATGTGGAGGTGTTTGAAAAATGGGCGATTGGCTTTGTGGGTCTGAAACAACCACCAGGAAAAAAGATGGGCGTGCGATACATCATTACTACAGTTGAGTATTTGAAGAGATGGGCACAAGCATAGATGGTCAAAGACTATAGTGCTACAATAGCTACAAATCTCCTTTTTGTGTCTGTCTTAAATCGGTTTGGTTTCCCGAAGATATTGATGAGCGACAGGTGTACGCATTTCTTGAATGAAACAGTTGCTGTGATTTTGGAATAATTCTGAGTTTATCACCAAAAGAGTACGCCCTATCCTCAAGCTAATGGTATGGTTGAAGCATTCAATAAGATCCTGGAGACTGTGTTTACGAAGGTCTGCAATGTGAAACAGAATGATTGGGATGTACGCATACCACCACTCCTATGGGCATATAGGACAATGTGTAAAAAGTTGACAGGCCAAATTCCATTCAAATTGGTCTATGGGATAGAGGCTATGATGCCCATGGAGTATATTGTGTTGAGCCTACGCATTGCAGCACTCATTGATATGGCTGATCGCGAGACTATGGAGGAGCACCTCGTGGAGTTGATGGAGTTGGAAGAAGATAGGTTTTTGGTAGGATTTCACCAAGAGGTACAAAAGGAGTGCGAAAAGGCTTGGCACGATCGGCATATTAAGCAGCGCACCTTGCAAGTAAATGATTTATTGTTCCTTTATGAAAAAAAATTACGAAGTTTCCTGGAAAATTTCAAATGCATTGGTTGGGATCGTATGTCATCAAAGAAATTACATATGGTGGGGTAGTTCAGTTTGTGAAGCTGAATGGGGAATCGCTTCCAGGAAGAGTCAATGGAAATCGATTAAAGTTGTACAAGGGTGATCCCTTCCCTATGAAATGAATATATGATGGTGGGATAGTCCTAATACTCCAGGAAGTTGCAAGGAAGTATGAGACTCTAAACTACACTACCAGAAAGTTGAAAAGACGAAGTAAGGGGGTTGCGTGATGGAGGGAAATAGATCGCCGAGGAGAGTTGCGCCATGGAGTTTGGTGCCATGTAGCCAAGTCAAAAAGTAGTCATTTCATGCAATGTAGATGATTGGATGGAAAATTTTCCGTTAGAAGGAGTGGGGAGTGTGCATTTATGGGGAAAATATTTGGAAATATGTCGCCAAAGATGCATTAATGAAAGAAAATTGGAGGGAACGATTGGATTTGAATTCAAATTCACCTATAAATGTAGCAAGTTGATCACCATTCAAACACTTTTCATTCAATGAGTTTTCCTTAATCCTTTTTGTTAGAGAGATTGTTGTATGTTTGAGAATATTTGGGAAGATATCTTGGCACGACTATAATTCGTTAGCTTATTACCTGCATGGCATTGAGAGATCATCTTGGAGAGAATGACTGCAACTCGCCCCATAGAAGCCGCAACCGCTAAAGTCCCACCCCCTGTTCCAATGGCACTTAGGTCTCCTACACCTAAGTTGTCTACCATTGAGAAGAAAAGAAAGAAACTGCAACAAGTTCTGGTGAGACAGTCACTGCGGAAAAATCCCACTGAGCTTCATCGAAAGGGGAAAATGGATAAGTAACATCAATCATATGATCCCCTTGATCTTGATGAAGAAAAGCTTCATAGAGGAATTGAGGAGATGGAAACCGAAGCGTGTGAGCCTATGACTCGGCTCCCGAAATATATCCCACCATGAAAAGGAAAAGCTAAGGTGCCAAAAGACTCAGATACCGCAAAATTCATGGTTTCTACACCACTACTACCAGAAAAGGTGGTGTTTGAAGGCACATTCTCTCACTCAAGATGGAGGATTGGGATCTAGCATACCATGAGAGCTTCCCACAACTTTCACTAAATAAGTATTTGGTGAAGATCTACTATGAAGAGACTAGAGTAACATGACTGGAGACAATGAAGTGCATCATAGGGGTTGAGAAAGTAGGACTACTGAACATGCACTAGGTGCCGCATTTCAGCAGAACAAACATCAACATAGTCTTTTTTCGACAACTGCTCACTGTGGTGCACAATGGGTGTCTCTAATTAGGAGAGCCCATCCCTATTACTGATATATCGATCCATCAGATCACTTTGTTTCCCCATCAAGGGGCAGAACCAGTAGACACAAACGACAATGGGCCTTGTGGTGGAAGGCCCTACTACAAAAAAGTTGGTTGAAGAAGTACAACAAGTCGTGGTGCAGGGTATTGTTGATTTGCAAGTTTTGAAGATGGAGTTCCATGAACTACAGAATAAGATTGCAGCACCAGTTGAGTCACTTGAGGGTGAGTCACCCAATTTGTTTTGGGGGCTTGTTGAGATAGGGTTCTTGGGGGTTAAGTTTTGGTCAAATTTTGTAAATATGTAAAGTGTCTGCGAAATGTGGAAGTGGAGTGCGAAGTTAGTATGAGTCAAAGGGGCTTTAGTCAATTAGGTGGGTAAGTGATAGGGAGGTTTTGAGAGCTGCCCATGGTCCGTGGACCATGGTATTGTAAGATAAATTCTATATTTAGATGATCCATAGTGAGTCTACAAGGTATCTATTGGATAAAATTTTTTGTAAGGGAAAGTAAGCTAAGGCAAGAAAGGTCTATTTCCTGTACTTAAGCGAAAGGGGAAGGCTCCTACAGCTAAGTGCGTGGGCCTTTGTAGTTGAATTCATAGGGAAAAGAAGTCTGTAGTGATGCATCTATGTATTATTTCTTACTTCTGCAAGTTTTGAGCCAATTATGATGCAATTGTGTATTGTTTATTACTTCTGCAAGTCTTCGTATTTTCGCTCTATGTTATAATTTATATGAATTAATGCTTATCTGGTGAACGAGAATAGTAGATCAGTAATAATTGTTCATCTTATAGATGATTAAGAGCCTTCACGAAGATATGGAAGTTGTTTAAGTGCATTTATAGTAATTGTCTGCTCAGAAGGATTAAGGGTTTACGAAGACAGATTTAAGCCCTAGGAACCTTAGGAACCTATCACATTGACCTCTGGATGTAGAAACCTAGTTCTGTCATCCCCTAATACTTCTTTGTGTGAGACTTAAGCCCACACTACATGGGCTGTTGTCGAATGGGACAATAGTTAGGGTTTTGTTTGTTGGCGTAGATAACGTTGAACATGGGTTAGGCCCCATCAAGCCAACACTTCTTTATAGAAAATATACTTTCATTTAAATCCTTATTTTCTTTATCGAAGGTGCTAGCTAAGTATCGTAGAGATCTAAGCCCATCTCTGTGTTCATGGAGTCTTCCACAGGTCTAAGGGTTGTTCCTTCTTCTTCATGTAAGGATCCCTTATTTTCTATTGCTACTAGATCAGGTCTATCTTCATTATAGCTACTAGATGCACGGTTATCTCTATATTCACATGAGCATCTAGATAATGAATGACATACTTCTTTATATTTATCACAAGGAAATATCATACCTTCTAAGCATCATTGTCTCTCCTTTGATACTTCTACTTCTTCAATGAAAGTGTGATGAGTAACAAATTCTCCACTTTTTGGTTCATTTCTAGAGAAACAAGGCTCCTCAGCCTCTTCTTGAGCCACATGGCTATCTACACTATGTAGACATTACGGACTACCCACCACATCTGTTGCTAACTTATAATGCCTCACTTTTTCAACATCTAGCTTAGATAGCCCTCTCATGATGACCTCCTTCTGTTTTGCATTCTCCTCATTCTACTCTCTATAGTGAATAGAGCACCACAAGTCAACATTCAAGGCCAATAAACATTCCATCATTAAAACCTCCAAGAATTCATAATCAAGCCCATGTTTTGATTCATTTAAAGATGGAACTCCTACTTCTATTAGCCAAACTTCATTAGCCATTGTTTCCCTTTGATATACCTTCTAGAAATTAAGCTATTTCTGAAGGAATGTGGATTCGATACCAATTGTTGGAAATAATGATAATAATAGGAGGGGGGTTGAATCAATATTAAGGCTAATTTTTACTTCATAATGCTAATTTTCTTTTCTTATTTAACTTAGCACCCATCCATATAACTAGCATCAATATGTAATGTAACCTTCAGGGATGATGTGAGTTATGAGTCTGTGTTCATTTTGTCGGCCCCACTTCCATAACTGGAGCTTGTAGGTTGGGTCATGTCATAATAACTCTTTGTTTAATGTTTTCCCTGGTAGGCCAGTGAAAATGGGTAAATGTGGGAGTGGGTGGTTACACAATGGATTTTCTTTATAGTGGCACACATAGGGATTGGTTTTATCATGTGTTGGAAACAATGATAATACTAAGGGGGAGGTGAATCAATATTAAGGCTATTTTTTACTTCTTTATGCCAATTTTATTTTCTTATTTAACTTGGCACCCATCCATATAGCCAATAGAAATATGTAATGTATAAACTACATTAACTCAACATGAAATCATACAAACCATATGAATCATACAAATTAGACACAAGGTTTTTTCACGTGGAAATCCTTTTGGGAAAAAACTAAAAGTCTTGTTGTTGTTATTGATGTAAATAAAGAGCTCCTATTCTATTACATCAATCTTTTTTGTGAGCATCCACTCACAGGAAGCACAAAATACCTTTGATCGTTTGCTAGAACCAACTATAAGGAAGCACCAAATCCCTCTTTTTGTAGACACCTGTCCATCTTACCAAAAGCACCATATTAGGCATCGACCTCATGGATTTGTTGCAAGCACCAACTTGTAGTTCATGCATCTATACAAGCACCAACTTGTAGGAGGCACTGACCCCCAAGACTTCTCAAGCTCCGCCTAGAGATGGAATCACCAACTTCCTGATTGTAGACACCAACCCACACTCAACCAAGAAATTGTTTTTATTTATAGTTAGGTAGCAACACTGCATAATAAAAACTTTTAATCCCAGCTCACTCTGCTGCACTTTGCAGCTCTTTTCAGCAATCTTCAGCAACCCTCTGATCTACTAAACATCATGAATCACTCATATCTTGGCCTCTCTACTCTCCACAACACATAGGCTTCTCTTAACCTTGCATCACACTGCATAGGCTCAGCTCTTGGCCTTATGCTCAAAGTAGCTCATAGGCACCTTCGGCGTTCCATAGAGCACATCGGAAACTATCAAACTTTACACACAGAGAACTACTCTTGAGGTCTCTTTTCCTCTACATAGGCACTCTTGGCCTCTCTCTATAGAATTGGCTCTCACTCACCCTTACACAACAGTGCACTCACACACATAGCTCTTTTCTCTAAGGCTCACTGAAACTATGCTACGTTTCCCCCACTTTCTCATCAGAGCTCCTCAGTTTTGTTTCTCTGTTGCTCACTTGAATCAATGTTGCCTCATTGTCATTGTTTAACACTCTCCATTGTACTTAGGCATGTCCCTGCATTTTTCTATCTACGTTGATATTGGTCCCTACCACTGTATTCATTGACAATGGGCACCTAAGTGACACCTTCCTCCATACTAAGATTTTGATTCTCAGTCCACTACACACTCAAACCAGTCATAATTCTCTCTATTTTCCACTCTTACATCACTGAGGCTCTACATGATGAGAATTTAATCTTAGTCCACCATCACACTCCACCTAGACTCTCCATGCCACTTCATGGATTACAGAGCTTGTCAGTACACCAGCATGGCACCTCTCTACCCAGGCATGGTATTTATATGGACTGTTGTCCTTATTGCCTTGTTCTCAGAGATCTTCAACAGTCCACCTTCAACATGTGACTACACCTTTGTTCGGAATTCGCTCCTGCAGTTGGCAACCCATACGACATCAATATACCTTTTTACTATTGTGTTATTAGAGGATTTGCACTCTAGAGCTCCATCAAAGCATTTCCACTATCGGAACTTTATTCACAAACAAACATGTGAAACAAACGAATTTTGATCATTCTTTTCCCTTTATGTTCTAGCCCCTTTTTTGAATTTCCCTTCATAGGACTGAGTGCAGTGATCAGGTGCCAAGTCCTCGGCCGCTAAGTCTTTCATCGATGTGCAGGGATCATTTTTCCTTTGTTATGGATCTATACCTTTGATCTTGTGTTTATTCCGCAACCAAGAGCTTTAAATTATAAATAATTTATTGTAAAAAAATATCTACAATGTATTTATAAAGGCAGTCACCTATAAAGTGTTATGATCCTAACCTTCTTAATCAATAAAATAGATAGAATATTATGTATTGTTGTGTAATGAAGACCATCTTTGGTAAGTAACACCTATGTCGTAGTGTGAACATGCTTATTATAAGAATGCTTACTAGAAGGTTCCACTTACTAGAAAGTTCCTTCTCTAGAATGTTCTTAGTGTATAGAAGTAGTATATATAGAGGTGGAAGCACTATAAAGGATGTTTTGTGGAATTAACTGTAATATTATTTTTACTCATTTGAAAGTTCCCCCCTTGAAGAGGAAAATGAACAATGCTTTAATATCAATTAATATATCTTGTTTTGGCCCATACTCTCATTGTGTTGTCTATTCTATTTATTTCTACAATATATCTATATACAATTTGTGCTCTTACTTTGAATATTTCTATTTGGTAGCTTACAAGTTCTATTAGAGCACTTTCCTCAATAACTATTTTTTGAATTTTTTTATGCTATAGACGCGTTATGGCATCTATAAAGAATATAGAGACCTATCATTATGAAGATAAACATACAATAATTATGGGAATTCTCAGGTCTACAATTGGCCTAATAAGGAAAATAATAAAATAATAGCTAAATAATAAAATAAAAAATTATGAACTTTTAAAGGAAAAGGAAGGAATTTTTTTTTCTTAATTGTATTTTCCACTTATCTCATTATATATTTTCTCAAATTTCAAGTATAGACACTAATCCAATGCATATTGAGTCTGCTTACTTTTGGGTAGACTCATGCTAAAAATAATAGAAAATACATGGAAAACATATTTTCTTTAATGAAACACATTTTTCATGTATTTTTAAATAATTTCCAATTGGGTCTATCCAAAAGTATGTAGAGTGGGAACTTGTTGGATGCGTGATTAAAATTATGCATCTAATCGGTGCCTACACTTAACTTTTGAGTAAATCTATAGGAAGATAAGCCATAGATACAGTTAAAAAAATAGTATTATTCTTTTCCCTCTAAAACTATTTACCCTTGGGGATGGCATCATCATCTTAAATATTATTTGTTCCTTGGAATTCAATTTTGTTAGTAAATTTTATATTTTGAGACCCATTTTTTACCTAAAATTCCCCTAATGAGGGATAGCATACATGTAGGAACTATAAGAAGTTTAACCTAGTAGGGAACCCTTATAATCCATGTTGGTGCCCCTTTAACTTGTATCACATCAAATGACACGTGTACATAAAATTTCACTTGCACATGCCTTTAGGTATATTGAGTTTCTTGCAGGTACCTTGAAACTAACCTTAGATCAGCGACTTGCTAGATTTAATTCTTGAGTGGAACCAAAAACAACACTCGAAAATAATACTTTAGATACCTAAGTAGTCAAATAGTACATCTAAGGGTATGACCAACCTTCGTTAGTTAGATCACAAAGATATTAGGATGAGTACTACTGTTGGACCCCAAAATTATATTAGAGAGATATCGTATAGGGAAATTCCTTTTCCTTAAAACCGTTCAATTAAGCACTCGCTTATAGAGAATATGGAATTTAACACCAACAATATTTTCTACAGTCATTGGAAAAACGGGCTTCCTAGAAGAAAGGATTGGATGCTAATATAGATGGAAAATTGCATGATTTAGTCAAAGAACATGACACCATTTTTTGGGCTTGAAAATTAGTGGATTGTGCCAATTACATTCGAAAATAGATTTCCCATAGGGTAGTGTTTCATGTGAAAACAAAGGAAGATTTGAGGCATGTTAATCCCAATGTCTCTAAATTAAGGGTACCAGGCAATACATTGTGGACATGAATTCTAGATGATATATGAAAAGCTATAGAGAATAAAAGTCATCATTACTAATTGTGAGGATATCAAGACATACAAGATATTTGATCATATTTCTAAGGATACATTATTTAAAAGGTATATCCATTTTGATAAGTATTTCAAATCCACATCAGCTCGTTTTCCTCCCACATGTTGTCATGTTAATAATGGTGTAGATCATGTTAATATTTGTTTCCATCCAAAAATAATATGATGATTATTTTATTGCTATAAATCACAATATTTAGAATGAAAAAGTTCAAGAAAAATATCTTCAATTAGCGCAATAGAACAAGTAATCAAAATAAAAATAAATTGATGAAGAAAAACATTTTAGGAGGAGATTTCGAAAGCTAAAAAGGAATAATAAGTATGGATATGAGTCAATTGATTTTAGTTATTTTCTCTATTACCTTCATCATAATCAGACACAAACAATTTGAGTCTCTTTTCTAGACTTTCCATTTCAAATTATCCATATAAATTTCATGTTGTTTTTGGGATACCCTAATGGATACTTCCATCGTAGAGGACTATTCTTCCTTGTTAAAGAATCGAACATGGGATCTTATTCTTGTTCCTAGGGAATAAAGGATAGTCCATTGTAAGTGGATTTATGAAACAGGATATGCAACAAGTATCACTATTGACTAGCATAAAGCACATCTTATGGCCAAATGATTTTGACAGATTGAAGTGATTGATTATTTTGACATTGTTACACTTGTTACCAAGATCAATTCCACATGTCTTTCTACCTCCCAATGTAGGTTAGTCTACTAAATGGATGTGAGGGGTGACTTTATACATGGTGATTTACAAAAGGAAATGTACATGGGACCTCTTGTGTTTTTAGTATATTATTTTGTTGATTGTAGGATTCAGTGTTCATTGTATCATCTCAAAACAGCTCCCCAAGTTGCATGAAAATATGGATAATTTTTGAACTACTTCAAGGTTCAATCATTTTAATTTTGATCCTATAGCTTACACTCAAAGGAAAGGTATTGATCTCATAATTATAGTTTCATATATGGATGATTTATTTCTTAGAGGTGGTTCTTCACCCATGATTACGAGTGTTCAAAAATCACTCATGGAGTATTTAGGTTTGTTACATTACTTTCTTGGTTATTTTTTTTATTTAATATTTGAATAGGACCATTAGGAGGATTTTGAGATATGCAAGTATAGATCCATCTTAACCATAGATGCAGTAAGCATCGAGAGGGATCAAATCTCCTGAGGTGCAAAAAGATTTTAGAGTGTAAAACTTGGAAAAAGGATTTGCAGCTCTAGAGATTTAATCCCTATTTATGCTCGAAATAGATCCTTCGTTGAGATGGATTTATATTAGTTCTATACACACACACACACACCATTAGATTGAATCCATTTATGTGCATAAACCTAATAGTATACACACACAGAGTTGGAATATGTGCATTGTATAGCTTAAAGTTCTATTTCCACTGAATATTTACCAAATTTTAATCAAAATTGACCTTTATCATTTATTCCCTTTGTTTTATTAATCCCCAATATTAAGGTTTAAATAATAGTCCTAAGGTTTAATTTTAATCCCTTCCATTTACAATGTTTATTCCTTCAATTTATTGACGTGCTACTTTCATAATATTAACAATCCCTAGTGTTTATTGATCCATTAGGTTTATAATATTCATAGTCACATGGGTTGATCAATCTGTTGGGTTTAAAACATTAATTCCTATTAATCCCTTGCCATTTTGGATCCCTTTGGTTTCTAATATTTTTCCCTTGGGTTTATTAACTCCCAATGGTTTATAATATCAAATTATTGGTTTTCTTTGTTCTTCAACATTTTAATATGAATAATTCCTTGGGTTCATAATCCTTGAGGTTTTAGTGTTAATCCCTTAGGTTTATTATTCCTTTGGGTTTATTATATCAATCCCTTGGGTTCATTATTACCTTGGGTTTATATTATTAGTCCCTTTTGTTTAATAATATTGCCTTAGGTTCATAATCCCTTGGGGTTTTAGTATTAATCCCTTGGGTTTATAATATCAATCGCTTGGGTTTATAATTCCCGAGTCAAACATGGTTTATTATAATGTCGACCATGGCCCAACATGGAATTGTGATAGGAATTGTCTCAATATGTAAACCAATGATGGTCGATCATGTTTACTTTAATGTTTATAATATTAGTCCCTTGGATTTAATATTATTCCCTTAGGTTCATAATCCCTTGGGGTCTTAGTATTAATCCCTTTGTTTTATTATTCCTTTGGGTTTCTCATATTAATTCCTTGGGTTTATTATTCCCTTTGGTTTATAATATCGATCATGGTAAATCATTGTCAATCATAGCCAAGCATGCTTGAATGTCACATTGTTACAAGGATTGTCTCACCATGAAAATAAATAATAATCCCTTGGGTTTATTATTCCCTTGGGTTTATATTATTAGTCCCTCTTGTTTAATAGTATTCCCTTTGGTTCATAATCCCTTGGGGTTTTAGTATTAATCCCTTGGGTTTATAATATCAATTGCTTGGATTTATTATTTCTTGAGTCAAACATGGTTTATTATGATGTCGACCATGGTCCAACATGGAATTGTCATAAGGATTGTCTCAATATGAAAATCAATGATGGTCCATCACATTTATTTCAATGTTTATAATATTTATCTTAGGGTTTATATACGTTGGGTTTATAATATTGGTCCCTTGGGTTTAATATTATTCCCTTGGTTTCATAACCCCTTGGGGTTTTAGTACTAATCCCTTCGTTTTATTATTCCTTTCCGTTTCTCATATTAATCCCTTCGGTTTATTATTCCCTTAGGTTTATAATATTGACCGTGGTAAACCATTGTCAATCATAGCCAACCATGGTCAACCATGCTTGAATGTCACATTGTCACAAGGATTTTCTAACCATGAAAATAAATGATGCTTATTTAGTGTTTGTAATATTTATATTTGGGTTTACGAATGTTGGGTTTATAATATTAGTCCCTTGCATTTAATATTATTCCCTTGGGGTTTTAGTATTAATCCCTTGGGTTTATTATTCATTTGGGTTTATAATATCAATCCCTTGGATTTATTATTACCTCATGTTTATAATATCAATCATGGTCAACCATGGTTGAATGTCACATTGTCACAAGGATTGTCTCACCATGAATAAATCATGTTTATTTTAGTCTTTGTAATATTTATATTTGGGTTTATAATATTAGTCCCTTGGGCTTAATATTATTCCCTTGGGTTCATAATCCCTTGGGGTTTTAGTATTAATCCCTTGGGTTTATTATTCATTTGGGTTTATAATGTAAATAAGTTGGGTTTACTATTCCCTTAGGTTTATAATATCAATCATGGTCAACCATTGTCAATCATAGCCAACCATGGTCAACCATGTTTGAATGTTGCATTGTGACAAGGATTATCTCACCATCAAAATAAACCATGTTTATTTTAGTGTTTGTAGTATTTATATTTGGGTTTATCAATATTGGGTTTATAATATTAGTCCCATGGGTTTAATATTATTCCCTTTGGTTCACAATCCCTTGGGGTTTTAGTATTAATCCCTTAGTTTTATTATTCCTTTGGGTTTATAATATCAATCACTTGGGTTTATTATTCCCTTAGGTTTATAATACCAATCATGGTCAACTATGGTTGATTCTCGCATTGTGACAAGGATTGTCTCACCGTCAAAATAAATCATGTTTATTTTAGTGTTTGTAGTATTTATATTTGTGTTTACCAAATTTGGGTTTATAATATTAGTCCCATGGTTGAATGTCGCATTTTGACAAATATTGTCTGACCATGAAAATAAACCATGTTTGTTTTATTGTTTGTAATATTTATATTTTGGTTTACCATATTAGTCCCGTGGTTGAATGTCCCATTTTGACAAATATTGTCTCACCATGAAAATAAATCATGTTTATTTTGGTCTTTGTAGTATTTAAATTTGGGTTTACAATTGTTGGGTCTATAGTATTAGGTCGTTGGGTTTAATATTATTCCATTGGGTTCATAATCCCTTGGGGTTTTAGTATTAATCCCTTGGATGTATTTTTCATTGGGGTTTTAGTATTAATCCCTTCGGTTTATTGTTAATTTGGGTCTATAATATCAATGCCTTGGGTTTATTATTCCCTTTGGTTTATAATATCAATCATTGTAAACCATTGTCAATCATAGCTAAACATGGTCAATCATGGTTGAATGTCGCATTGTGACAATAATTGTCTCACCACCAAAATAAACCATGTTTATTTTAGTGTTTGTAGTATTTATATTTGGGTTTACCAATGTTGGGTTTATAATATTAGTCCCATGCTTGAATGTAACATTTTGACAAATATTGTCTCACTATGAAAATAAAAAATGTTTATTTTAGTGTTTGTAATATTTATATTTGGGTTTACGAATATTGGGTTTATAATATTAGTCCCTTGGGCTTAATATTGTTCCCTTGGGTTCATATTCCCTTGGGGTTTTAGTATTACTCCCTTCGGTTTATTATTCATTTGGGTTTATAATATCAAAATTTGGGTTTTTTTATTCCCTTAGGTTTATAATATAAATCGTAGCCAAACATGGTTCACCATGTTTGAATGTCGCATTGTGACAAGGATTGTCTCACCATCAAAAGTGTTTGTAGTATTGATATTTTCCTTTACTCAATGTGAAGTTTATAATATTAATCCCATGGGTTTAATATTATTCCCTTGGCTTCATAATCCCTTGGGTTTTAGTATTTACTCAATATTCTTGAGATTTATACTATCAATACATTAATGTATTGATATCAATGTATTTATGGCTTAAATTCTATTTATTGTTTATAATATAGTGATAAAAATGTGTTATTATTAATGTAATGATGATTTATCATGTTTTAGTGCTTCATGGTTTGCAATGTGGTTCTTATATTGGTTTTGGTTTATGTTTTTTATTATTTTTTTGTGTTATAGCATTATTTCTGTTTATATATTAATGCCATGGATTTAGGGCTTAGGTTCAGTTTACTATTTCCTTGGGTTTATAATATTAAATGATTAGTTTTATCTGTTCTTTAAGTTTGTAATATTAGTAATTCCTTCGGTTTATCATTTATTGCCTTTTTTTTATTAATCCCCAAAATTAAGGGTTAAATAATAGTCCTAAGGTTTAATATTAATCCCTTACATTTACAATATTTATTCCTTCAAGTTATTGACGTGCTACTTTCATAATATTAACAATTCCTAGGGTTTATTGATCCATTAGGTTTATAACATTCACAGTCACGTGGCTTGATCAATCTAATGTGTTTAAAAAATTAATTCCTATTAACCCCTTGCCATTTTTGATCCCGTTGGTTTCTAATATTTTTCCCTTGGGTTTATTAATTCCCAATGGTTTATAATATTAAATTATTGGTTTTCTTCGTTCTGCAACTTTTTAATATTAATAATTCCTTGGGTTCCTAATCCCTTGAGGTTTTAGTGTTAATCCCTTGGGTTTATTATTCCTTTCGGTTTATTATATCAATCCCTTGGGTTCATTATTTCCTTGGGTTTACATTATTAGACCCTTTTGTTTAATAATATTGCCTTAGGTTCGTAATCCCTTGGGGTTTTAGTATTAATCCCTTGGGTTTATAATATCAATCGCTTAGGTTTATTATGCCTGAGTCAAACATGGTTTATTATAATGTCGACCATGGCCCAACATGGAATTGTGATAGGAATTGTCTCAATATGTAAATCAATGATGGTCGATCATGTTTATTTTAATGTTTATAATATTAGTCCCTTGGATTTAATATTATTCCTTTGGGTTCATAATCCCTTGGGGTGTTAGTATTAATCCGTTCATTTTATTATTCCTTTGGGTTTCTCATATTAATGGGTTTATTATTCCCTTAGGTTTATAATATCGATCATGGTAAACCATTTTCAATCATAGCCAACCATGCTTGAATGCAACATTGTGACAAGGATTGTCTCACCATGAAAATAAATAATAATCCCTTGGTTTTATTATTCCTTTGGGTTTATTATATCAATCCCTTGGGTTTATTATTCCGTTGGGTTTATATTATTAGTCCCTTTTGTTTAATAGTATTCTCTTTGGTTCATAATCCCTTAGGGTTTTAGTATTAATCCCTTGGGTTTATAATATCAATCCCTTGGTTTTATTATTACTTCATGTTTATAATATCAATGCCTTGCGTTTATTATTCCCTTAGGTTTATAATATCAATCATGGTCAACCATGCTTGATTCTCGCGTTGTGACAGGGATTGTATCACCGTCAAAATAAATCATGTTTATTTTAGTGTTTGTAGTATTTATGATGCAGGGTTACCCCTGCTTTACCCAGAGTGTGCATATAGACATATGCGTAAACCATTTCTGCCCAGGAATTTATATGACCTTCTGGTCAAATATTCATTATAACTGAACAATGGTTAAGGCCCTCTTAATTAGAACTCATGCGGAAACATATTAATAGACTAACCCAAAGTCTAAACCCTTCCAATCCTTTCTATTGGCGCTTTAATACACCCTATCTCTATGGCCGCACATATATCTCTTCCCACTCTTTAACATTTGTTATATATGATTAACTCCTAAAACATTCTCATCATGCCTTATTTCTATTATAATGCTTTATAATAGAAATACACTAATAAAAATACGTAGCATACCTTTTCTGCCAATCCTCGGTCTCTGCACATTTATCGAGATTACCTTTATCACAATCGCTCATCACCGTTTACCATGGTCATACCACATATATGCTTTTATGACCTCTCCGACTCTAATATGTGACTATCGGAATCGTTTAACACCACTTTTGCATTAAAAGACTTGGCACAACACTTTCACGGAATACAAAGGAAATACATTGAAATTCCGCTCCAAAACACATAAGCGGATCTCAGAAACTATATACCCACATTCATATATATTGTCGGGTCCACCTCCATATTAAACCTTCTGCTGCACTACTCCTTCTCCGATCTCTGATCTCTAAAACGCCTGACCTTCGATCGTCGATCTGCCCGATCTCCAATCAGCGCTTATCACTATCGACTATCGGCTATTGCACCATCTTTGAGCTCCAACCTTTTGTGATATTTGATTACATCTCAACTGTCGATCAGGCTCGTGATCCGACGGTTGACGATTAATCCCATGATCGCAATCGCTTATTCCCTTTGGCCATCCGACAATACTTGAAGGGTTTCCGTTGATGCGATATTTCTCTGTCTCCTTTGTGATTTAATCCTAGACGTTGATCTATGAGATCTAATGGTTGCTGTGCACTGACAATTTACTCCTCCGCTATTCTGTTTACTTATGATTTTACGCTATTTCTTCAGCATTTCTATGGTTTCGAGTTTCTTCAAGGTTTCAACCTTTCAGTTGTTTTACTGCGCGATTCCTCCTGAGCTTTGGCTTTGATCCCTCTGATGGATTCAACGATCCATTATGATCCTCCTTGTCATGTTCCTCTCTGTGTAATCGTCGAACTCTGCCTAAAACTCTCTGTTACATAGGATATGCTAATTCATTCATTCATCATTCAATATTCGATAACAAACTTATATAAATTGGAATTTAAATCTCTGTGCATATATACACCAGCAAAAAATTACATAATGAGACTCTCTGTGTCTCCTTGGCTTGATTATATAGTTATTAATAATGCTAAATACCCATAATCATTATTAATGTGGTTGATATAAGCCTATCAGCGTATATCAACCACATTGGAAAATGTGGTTGTATATATGTTTCATATACGCCTTTCGGCGTTTATCAATCACATTGGTAAATGTGGTTTTAATTATAATTCTAATAACACTATAATCAAATTTCATTAAAAAACCAAACATAAAAGACTTTATCTTTGGCAAAAATAATATTTACATGAATTATCTTAATCTGGATAAATGCTCTATCTCAGAAGTGATGATATTTTGAAGCAATCCAAACTAAACATATAAAGCAGTGGCATGAAAAAATGTTCTTATTCCATTGAATAGAGAAGACGAAGAATGAGTTATGTCAACATGCTCAAAAATTATACGCCGACATCTGAATCATCTCAAAATCGAGGAGAGAGAATTTTCAAATAAATTCAAGGAGTTTTGAGGCTTTTACATAATTTGATCCAAAAAGAACATGGATGTCACACATAAGTTAACTCTTTTCAATACAAAAAAAATATTTGCCTTGAAGTTACAGTACTTTTATTACCTAATTCATTATATATATTAATCACCATGGAAATGTTTAATCTGACTCAGGTGACATGAAACATTATATCTGATGTATTAGCGACTAGAAAACAAATAATCTAAGATTCATGTATAGGCCTCAAATGAATTCCATAGCAGATAATGATAACATTCATAAGGTTAGGTGTATAATTATTTTAATTCGTAGGCAAGTATTTAATTTATAGTACTAAGTTCGTCTGACATTGTTAACTGGTGTTGGGTGGTCCTTGAAACTTTAAGGCACACCTCCAGATGTGCATTGTTCCCTAATGCCACACAATACTTATCGGGCGATGGCCTCGTTTGACATTCATCCGATGGCTCAGAGCATTTGAAAAGGGGTTAAGGTAACCGCTTGTTGGGTTGCTGCAAATGAGGCTCACTTTCGTTCATCTCCGTCGAGTAACCTAGCTTTGCAAAATCCTTGCAACGTCAACATTCCACGGCAATTAGACCTTGTTCTGCATCGAATTACCCAAAAAGTCCTAAGTTCCTTTCTGGCTTGGTTGCTATGTTGTAATATTCTGTATAGTCTTCACCGCATGGAGTTCCTCCACTCACCGTCAGCTCATGTAATGTTTTTTATTTTGCCTAAAATTTTTAATCCAGTTTCTTTCCCTTTTCTTTGGTGATCTATTTGTCTTCTGTCAAGCTAAACCTTACAGGTTGGTTGTTTCTGCATGTAATGAGGACAACCACCAAGGTCGTTGGCTCCAATAATTTATCCAGAAGCATTGATTCTCTGTTCCTGAGTTGGCATTCGAGTAAATCTTAGTCTTTTACTACAGCTTGATGTATTTAACAGTCCTTAGAGGATAATGGTTCAGTGAATTGTGTATGGGAAACTCCTAGGGTTCTCGACCTGCTCTTGATTGTATGATGTTTTTTCTGGTTTTGTACTATCGACATCTACCTGTGAGATTGTGTGAGGGTTTAGGCTCCAAGAATTTCCTCGGCTAGGTTTTCGTAAGGGTTTCTTCCTCTGAATTGGTTGCCATACATAAACTATACATTTGGTTGGTTCTTATGCTGATGATGTTAAGCTTGTTTATAGCTCTGTTGCTTATTAATGAAATGTACAGGATAATAGTTAATCATGATCTCAATTAATGGAGTTATACTTCTGGTTAACAATGCAACTTTCTTGATTGATATGACGAATTTAATAATTATTTAAAGTTTTGTTGCAACACGTCCAGGCTTGTTTTTCTTACCTGTTCTCTAAATTTTAAGGGGTGCCCCATGCATTATTTTTTTGGTTGCACATAGATTGGACTATTTGACGGGTTAGGCTATCCTTCACTAAGGTCAATGCTGACAGTTTAATCCTTGTTTTTTTTACGTCTCTTGCTAGAGACATTTCACAAGAATTTCGAGCACCATTCATTATTACTTTTAACCTATGTTGCACAAGTTTCAGGTAAGCGGGTACTTCTTATACGTGGGGACGAGTATCTGGTACGACTAGAAGTATTGCCCAAATTTACAGGAAACGTCAAGTTGGGAGCGGCGATAATATAATATATTAAAATTTAATATATAATAAAAATAAAAATAAAATTATTTATTTATTTCCATCCAAAACTTGCTAATCAAATTCCATCTTGCAAAGAAGTATGTAAATGATTGAACTTTGAAACATTGCAAAAAAAAATCAAAATATTAATCCATCAACAATTTCTCCATCAAATTCCTTTCAAAGAAACATGCAAAACTCCCAAACTGAAGAAAAGATTGTTATTACTCACTTATTAGGTGATTTCATGCAAAGTTATATGTTAAGTCATTGGTTCATTTCTTCCCCCTTGATGTAACCTCACCAATATTATATATATTACATCTAATTATAATAGGGATAAGAAAAAATAAAATATATATTAATAGTAATTAAAAATATATATATAACAATAGTGTTTAAATCCAATGCTATTATAAAAAGAGTTTGTATAATAAAATTATAAATTTCCAAGTTAATATATATTTTATACTTAAATAAATATGAAAATTAAATTAAAAATTGTTTTTTTAATAATATTTATATTTCATAATTTCAACTATTTTTTTTCTTTAGTATTCCATCTTTTGTCCATTCAGCTTGGGCGATAATGATAGTTTTTCCAGTGGCCAACAATATTCCTAAATTCTTTTATATCCATCCTCCATCCGAGTATTTGAGGAGAATGAATATCTTTCCAATGACAAAGATCAAGATTAGCCAGACCCCTCAACTTTATTTTGATATAAGGGCTTTCCATAAACAAGTTGTTTCTCTTAGTTCCAGACCCATATCCAAATCTAAACCCAGTGGCATACCCTTCCCTTCACACAGTTCCATGAGTTTAAGCAGCACTGGCAATGTCAAATACACTTACGTTTGCACTTATTCATTCCAGTGAAGTTCCCAAAACGTCAAGAATCCGTTGCAGTGCCGAAAAGCTCCAAACTACCCGTTGAAGCTCCCGATGATTTTGGAGCATTTCCGATCAACTCCCAAGCTCCTAGGAGCAGGGGAGATTCGGGTACGTGCTCTCCAATGCCAGGGAGCAGTACCCGTGTAACTATACTTTTAACAATAGTGTAAAATAAATTTGTGTCTAAATTAGTTCTTAAGTGTCTTTCTCTCACAAGTTAATTCCAATTTTTTTCAGCTACCCTAATAGATTTTTATTCTGTGATGGGTTTCACATTAATTATTTCAACAGACCTCTTTTAACATATCAGGGTGAAAACCAGATACTCCTTTCCCCTCTTTTGCAATTATGTACATATATAAGTGCAGTTCTATCCTCGGTGCGATGATAGGATAATCTCCTTTCAACAGTCTAGAATGTCAACTAGATATTTTGATGTTAAATTGATCTATTGCTAAATGAATATCAATAATATACATTGAATTCCTATGTTTTTAGGACTACAACATAAAATTGTTATTTAATTGAATACTTACATGATTAGTCGACATACAGGTACCCTATTATGAGATTGGAGTTTCTATTTGTTAATAAAATCATCATTTACAGCCTACATACCCCATTAGTACTCTATTTCAAGAAAATTCATGTACAAGGATATAGAAATTATTTCAATAACAGTTCCTACTTAATGTTTAGAATAATTTCCTACGATATCACATATATTATCCTAGCTGTAACAAGGCCCTACATCACATAGTTAATTCATCAGATAATTAACAAGAAAATATCAGTAGCTATCTACAATGTCAAAAAAATAGAAGATAGAATAAGGATGGGGGTACTCCTCCCTTCCAATGGAGTTGGAAATTACATCCAAATTCCCCCGTAGCTCCACTTCCAACACAGTTTTGGCTTGACAACCTTAACAAGTAGACTATCTTTTGAGACCTCAAGACCTTCCTATCCCAGTCTAGAATATCAAATTTAACTCTGATCAGAGAGTTTCCACTAGCTCCAGTTAGCTCTAGAACCCCCTCTTGGAAGTATTTCTCACGCTTTCTCCTTCAGGTGGTTTCCTTCTCACTCTGGCTAATCTCTCCCTTGTCCCTCCCGAGATATTTTCTATCTCTAGGGTCAAGGAAAATAAAAGAGATAACTGTCTTTTCCCAACTGTCCGGAAGTTCACAATTAGTTAATGAGTCCCATCCGTATACCAATTTCTCAACTGTTTTTTCTTTATTACTTGAATCTAACAAGTAACAATATTTGTTATCAAATCCTTTTTGTTTCCTTTAATTTGTTTCCTTCACAACAACAATTTAAAATTAAATGATAGTAATTATAAAATCCACTTTAGATTTGAGGGTTTACATCTCCCCCTCCTCGTGTGGAACACCGTCCCAGTGTTTATTTCTGTCCTTGAAACAAATTTGGATATGCCTGTTGCATGAAATATTTTTCCTCCCACGTGGCCTCCTTTGGCCTAGTGTGCTTTCATTGGACTTTAACCTAGGTAATGACTCCGCTTACACAATCTCTATTTATCTCTGCTTGATAATGCGTAGGGATTCTACTAGAACTTCTCCATCTGTTTCGACTTGATCATAACATTATTCATTATTAGTTTATATTTACAATAAACTAACACCAAATCAACATAAAAAAAAATGATTCTTATGTTACCTCTATGTCCTTCCAGTTAATAATATGTGTGGGGTCAGATATGTATTTTTTTAATAAAGGTACATGAAACACATTATGGATTTTCATATGACTTGGCAATTCCTGTCAGTATGCAACTGGTCCTACCCTTTATAAAATCTGAAATGGCCCACAAAACTAGGGAGCTAATTTTGTACAACTTCGCCATCTCAAAGTGCTTTTCCTTAGTTTAATCTGCACATAAAAATGGTCCGAAAATTGGAACTCCCTGAAAGATCTTTTCCTATCAACATATGTTTTTTGTCGATCGTGAGCAACTTTCAATTTTTAACGAAATTTTTTCATGGTTTGCTCCATTTCCTCTAACATACCAGAACCCAATAATAACTTAACCTCAGGTTTGTTCCAATTAGCAGGTGTTCTACACCTTTTCCCATACAATACATCAAAGGGACTCATATTCAAGGACTTATGATAAATTTTATTATAAGCGAACTCAACTAAGTGAAGGCAGTTTTCCCACTTGGTGGGTTGTTGCATCACATACATTCGTAACATATCCTCCAACACCTGATTCACGCACTCTATTTTCCCATCTTTTTGCTGGTGGTATGCAGTGCTAAATTGGACTTGAGTACCAAGTTCTGTGAACAAAGCTCTAAAAAAAAGAGGTAAAATTTATGTTTCGATATGATATTATTACCCTTATCATACCATGTAATGTGAATATCTTCCTCATAAAAATGTCAACAATTTGAACAGTTTGATAGGTAGATTTTACAGAAATAAAATGGGTTGTCTTACTCAATTTATCCACCACTACCATGATGGAGTCATTTTGTTTCTTAGATTTAGGTAATCCAATTACGAAGTCCATTTTAATGGTAACCCATTTCCACTCTATGATGGACAATGGATGGAGTAATATAGTCGGATGTTGGTGTTCGGCTTTTACATGCTTGCACTCAAGGAATTTCAATAAATATTGAGCATTATATTTTCTCGTCCCCTACCAAAAATATCCTTTTCTTAACAGAAATAACAGTTTTTAATAACCGGGATGGGTTGCATAAGGGCTTTGGTGGAACTCATTCAGAATCATTTGCTTAATTTCCATATGATTGGGTACATATATCTTTCCCCTATAGGTTAGAAAATTATTGCCATCTATAGTGTAGTCACTTTATTTTCCAGCTTTTTGTATTTTCTCCACTTCTTGCCATAAAAATATGTATTCGATATCCTTACAAACAGCTTCTTTTATTTGTTCTAAGAAATCAATATACACTTGACTATAAAAAAATTCATATACACAGTGCAACTTTCTTCTTAAGCCATCGACAACATACTTTTCTTTGCCCTTCAGGTGTTTGATATCTAAATCAAACTCACTTAGGAAGGTTGTCCACTTGGCTTGCAGTGCATTCAAGCTGGTTTGTTCGAAGAAACTTGTTAAGATGTTATGGTCTATCAACAAGATAATTCTCTTTCCTAACAGGTAATGTCGCCATAACTTAAGAGCCTGGACTGATGTTCTTATCCCTAGGTCATATGTGGAATATTTATGTTCATAATCATATAATATACGAGACTCTTTATCTACTACCTTACCCTCTTGTATCAACATTCCTTCAACCCCTTCTTTACATGCATCGGTGCATACTATAAATTCTTTTTTAGGATTAACAAATTTGGTACTAGGGCGGTCATTAGTTAATGCTTCAAATGATCAAAACTAGCTTGACAATTTGTGGACCACTAAAAGGCTTTTCCTTTCTTTTGCAATGAGGTTATGGGGTAGAAAATCTGGGAAAATCCTTCAATAAAACGTCGATAATAACCAGCCATCCCCATGTATGACCGAATATCCACCACGTCCTTGGGAACTAGCCATTGCATAATAGTGCTAATTTTTTTAGGACCTAGAAATATGCCTTCCACAGAAATAACATGCCCTAGATATTGGATATGTTCTTTGTATAAGTCACATTTAATATATTTAACATAGAGTTTATTTGCTCTTAATGTTTGTAACACTATTTGTAAATGCTCCTTGTGTTCCTCCATGGTTTTGGAGTAAATTAATTTATTGGCAATAAAAATAAAAATAAATTTCTCTATATAACGATGGAAAACTCCATGCATTAAACTCATAAAGTTGCAGGGGCATTAGTGAGCGCAAATGGTAAGACGAAACATTCATAATGATCATAAAATGGTTCTAAAAACCATTTTACAAGTGTCCTCATCGTCAACCCCTATCTGATAATACCCTGATCATAAGTCTATTTTAGAGAATACAGTGGTCCCCTTTACTTGGTCAAACAAATCATTGATTTTGGGTAACGAATATTTATTCTTAATAGTTAGTTTATTCATTTTTCAGTAATCAATACGTAACCTCAAGGTAACATCTTTCTTCTTTACAAACAACGCTAGAGCACCTCAGGGTGACATGCTTGGGTGAATGTACCCTTTGTCAAGTAATTCCTGCAACTACATTTTGATTTCAGTTAATAACGTTATACTCATCCGCTAGGGAGCTTTAGAAATTGGATTAGCACTCAGGATTAATTCTATAATAAGGTCAATGTCCCATTTTCGAGGTAAACCAGAAATCTCTTTTGGGAAATCATCAGTGAATTCTTGAACCACTGGTATGCCTTCCAGTGTGCTCAATTTATCTTTAGAATTGTTGTAGCCCACCTTTAGTGCATAAATCTGATAGCCCTTATGGATGCACTTTCCTAGTTAATTAGTTGTAATGGGTCGCAACTTAATTTTTCTTCCAATACCCTATATCTCTGATCAGATACCTCCCTCGGTGAGGAAACTAATAGTTTTTTCTCTACAATTTACGAGTGATCAATGACTCTCCAACCAAGACATCCCAATCAATATATCATAAGATCCTAAAGGCAATACATTTAGGGTCACTTTAATTTGGTGTCCGACAATTTCAACAGTATAGTCCTCTACTTTGGTAGTGATCTTTATTTTTGTTCCTGTGGTCATTTGCACTAGCCAAGGATTGTTGAATTTAACATCTTGTAAAATACTCAACTCCATAATTTTAGGACTTGATATAACTCAAGCTTTCTCCTTGGTCTATAAAAACAGAAATAGGATGGTCAACGATCTTACCTTCAAATTCCACCATCATGGGTTAATACTCTGCCTCGTGGTCATTACTATTCCTCACATTCTTCACCTCTTCCTACCATAAGGTGGCTTTGCCCTATAGTTGGTATATAGATAATCTAGCTTTTAAATTATAGTCATACTCATAAATTTGAAAGTACTTGTTCATTTTTATCAACTAGGCTTCTATCGCCTCTTCCAACTCCCCACCAAACAGAGGTGGTTTAGTTTTATTAAATTCTCCCTGTAATTCTATTTTTTGTTTCCTGGCCCACTCTATGCCTGAAGCATTCTGAGAATCATCCTCATGCTCAATTCAATATCCCTCGATCTCTTGTGATTTTCTTCTTGATCATGCACTTCATTCCTATTTCCCCCATCAGGGCTTGGTATGGGGTTTCTCTAGTTTTTCCTATCAGAAAGAATTTTCAAAATTATTTCCTATTCCAATATTAATCGTTCATTATGACCATGCAAATTTTCCATTTCTACCTGCAATTTCTGCATTGTCTCCATCAACACGACATTGGAATTATTAGCCTCCGCTTCGAGCTGAACCCACATTTTTGGGTTAGCTTCAGAAAAGGTTGTTGTTCCTGTACCCACCGAAGGTCTTCTAGACGAAGGAATTCCAGCTCATCTCCTCATAGTTCCTTAGCCTTCAATTTTTGTGGAGCATTGACAATTTGTTATTCTCAGGTGCCCAATTTAGGTTGCAGTGTTGCAACTTGTAGCTCTGATACCACTTGTCACACATAAGTAAACTCTTTTCAATACAACAAAAAACAAATTATTTACCCTATAGTCACAGTACTTTTATTACCTAAGTCATTATATATATTAATCACCATGGAAATGTTTAATCCAACTCAGGTGACATGAAACATTATATTTCATCTATCAGCGATTATACAAGCATAATATAAGGTTCATTTATAGGCCTTTAATGAATTCTGTAGAAGATAATGATAAAATTCATAAGATTGGGTGTATAATTGATTTAATTCGAAGGTGAGTATTTAATTTATAGTACTAAGTTCGTATGACGTTGTTAACTAATGTTGGGTGGTGTTCGAAACTTCGAGGCACACCTCTAGATGTGCACCCTTCGCTAACATGACATGATAGTCATCTGATGATGGACTCATTTGAAATTCATCTGATGGTTGAGATCATTTGCAAAGAGGTTAGGGTAACCACTTGTTGGGTTGCTGCAAAAAGGGCTCATTTCGTTCATCTCCACTGGGTAACCTAGCTCTGGAACCTTCATTACACAGTTTCTTCTCTCCGGAGGAAAGAGTGTGGAATCCCTACAACCTCAACATTTATCAGAATTTAAACCCTGCTCTGCACCAGATTACCCAAAAAATCGTAAGTTTCTTGCTGGATTGGTTGCTACGTTGTAATTCTATGCACAGTCTTCACCGCATGGAGTTCCTCCACTCACCACCAACTTTGGTAATGTTTTTGTTTTTCCTAAAATTGTTTAGCCATTTTCTTTCCCTATTCTTCGTTGAGATATTTGTCTTTTGTCGAGCTAAACCCTACAGTTTGTTTATTTCTGTAGGTAAAGAGGACAAAAACTAGGGTCATTGGCTCCAATAATTTACCCAAAAGCATTGATTCTCCATTTCGAGGTTGGAATTCGAGTAAGTCTTGGTCTTTTACTATAGTTTGACATATTTATCTGTCCTCACAGGACTATGGTTTGGTAAAATGTGTATGGGAAACCCACATGGTTCTCGACTTCCTCTTGATTGTATGATGTTTTTTCTAGTTTTGTACTATCGGCATCTACTTGTGACATTATCTGAGGGTTTAGGCTCCAAGAATTTCCTCGGCTAGGTTGTCATAAGGATATTTTTCTCTGAATCGGCTTCCATACACAAACTGTACATTTGGTTGGTTCTTACATTGATGATATTAAGCTTGTTTATAGCTCTGTTGTTTGTTAATGAAATGTAAAGGATAATATTTAATCACCTTCTCAATTAATGGAGTTATACTTCTGGTTAATGATGCTACTTGTTTTTTTGATATGACGAATTTAATAATCATCTATAGTTCTATTGCAACAAGTCTAGGCTTCTTTTTCTTTCCTATCTTGTAAATTTTAAGGGTTCTCCTTACCGCTAAGTTCAAAGATGACAATTTAATCCTTGTTTTATGTTGCTTCTGTCTCTTACTTGAGACATTTCATACACATTTTTAGCATCATTCATTATTAATTTTAACAATAGCGTAAAAGAAATTTGTA